>OY728148.1:1991307571-1991907571 GCA_963277665.1 Viscum album | reverse complement strand
TGTTAAATGTTTTTGGATTTTGATTCATGGTAATTTGTTTTTTATAAAAATTTGTTTTTATTGAAATGGACATTCAAATGGTTTTCAATAATGGGGTTGTTTGATTGAAATGGTTAAAATGATGGTTTTTCAATGGTTTCGAATAAGGGGTTTTGTGAGTTCATACGGTATTAATAAGGACCAAATTAAATATTACATCATAGTTTGTGCCCATTGTGTAATAGAACATGGGATATAATTACCGTATGATGACATGGAATATAGATGAGAGGACGCTAATTATTATGGAACTGCCAAAATGATATATTCATTGATGGTGGTGTGATTAGGTGGAATGGAATGGTTATGTTAAATAAAACATGTTAAATGGTATTAAATAATTGTTTGGTTGATTTATTTTAACATTGGGTTTGGTTGAAAAACTATTTGAAATAGAAATTGTTTATATTTTGTTATGATTTTTTTGAGAATTGTTTTTGAAAAAAATATATAAATATGGGTAACATGTGTTATCCTAGTGGCATGGGTATATTAGTTATCGGGGAAAATATACTAAGTTTCATTACACAAACATTATATAGAACATTTGTTCATTTTATATTTCTTTTACCAAGACATGCGAAGAGGTAATGTATCACTTAATTCATGCAGTTCGTAATGATACATGGGCTATTTTGGAAAAGTAAGAGCTTGGAGCACGTGGGTATTTGTAGATATTTATCTTGTTGTGTTTTGTTGGTCTTGCATTCTTCCATAGATTACCTTGTATTTTTTTAGACTTCCTATGTGTTACACTTTTATAGTTGTTCATAAAAATGAAATGTTTGAGTTGTATTTAACAGCATCATGCATCATATAGTGTTATCTAGTTATGGAAATCTTGGTTTGTGGTTTTCTTCAAAAAAATTAATTCATCCACCACATGTACTGAAGCCCTTCGAAAATTATTTATATTATTTAGACTCTTTTGGATTTCAATTTAGTATAGGTAAATCTCTTCCCACCTCCTCAAGAAAAAGAGGAGTAGTAGGGATGTTACAAAATTAAATCATGGTTTATTCTTAAGAAAAAATTTTCTCGAAAAATTATTTTCATCTCATTTTAATGGTGAAACAATTTTAAAAATATATGATGACTATATTGTAAATATTTTTTTAAAAAAACTTATATCATGATATTTAATTATTTAATAACAATATTTATTTTGGTTAAATTTCTTGTATTATTTTAATATGGTTATTTTTCTATTGTTTGGTAAATAGATGTGAATTTTAATTAAAAAATAAAATTTCATCTAAATAATTAATAATTTTTTTTTATATTTTATATTGAGTTTTATTTAAAATTGGATCCAATTTACATCTATCAGTACACTAAATCTCATTGTAATCCATTTTATATTAAATTTACATTTAAAACAAATGTTCATTTCATCATTTTAACATTAAAAACCGAATTTCTCACCCAATCTATGAGAATAATTATAATTTAATTTCAACTAGTTGAGTGTTTGAAATAATTATCATTTTATTATAGATTTGGATTCATAAAGGGCCAAATTTAGTCAAATAGTTTATTATGTTTTTTGAAATAATGAAATGTAATCCTAGTAATTTTATTACCATAGTTAAGGCTACATAAAGTAATTGAGGGAAAACTTTATATTATAAATATTATAAATTTACCTAATATATGTCAAACTTCTATTGGATAAGTGACTGTCAAACAATAGAGTCCTAGGGATGAATTAATGTCATTTTTGACTGACATGAATGACTTTAATTCTTTTATAGTATTTTAATATGTGAAATGTGAAACTTTTCATATGAAATTTTATAATAAGTATAAAAATTATAATATGTGGTTATCTAGAAGATATTATAATGTCATTACAATGATTCCACAAGTCTATTCAGTGTGATTGTTATCAACGTGATATCAGGTGTACCTCCTCTTACACCCGAGGATGTAGACTATCAGCCATGCTCAAATATGCTACATGGGGAGACTATACATTCTTTTTCAATGATTTACAACCATGTCAATAAATAATAAATAACAAAATAATGATAAACACAATAGGAATTTTACGAGAATCACATAATGTTTGAAAAAACAATAAAAAAACAATAATATAAGTATGACATGACAAATATATGTCATGTGTCTACCCAAAACCAATGATTTTTTTTGTTAAAATAGAATTCAACTGTGTGTACTTTTCGAATGCTCCACACATGGAAACCCCCTCCCCTATGAAGGGGTAACTCCTCAGAGGTAGTGCCCCGTCCGGGGAAGGAGCCATTTCCAGCTGAGATGGCAGAGCGTTGCAGATGGTGACAACCCGACAACAATGGCCCATCAAGTGATCCGTCAGCGATTAGGCCCTACTTCATTTTGCCCGCCCAGAAGAGACCGGGTGACCCGAAAAGGCGGGTGGATCCCAGGGGGGAGGCTTTCCCCAAAAAAGGACTCCCATGATTCAAACCCTAACCCTCCAAAAGAATAGCGTGGAGGTTCCAATCTACTTCACCACTGCACCTCAACTGAAGTGTCTCCCAAAACCCATAAATAAACACACAATTAAAACTCCCATAATGGTCATGATATCAAGTCTTTTTCCAAATCCATGATCGATTCCATATTACCCATCTAATATAGTGATATATCTCCTTTCATATCAAGATAAAATTATGTCTATTTCAGCACTGTTCATGAATCATGAGTATGGTGTGAGTAAAAATTGACAGCCCACCCACAATGACTTCTAAAACAATATAATGTCTAAAAATATATATGCGGTTATGGAAGGAATAAAATATAAGCAGAAAATTATATATTTTATATATACAATTATTATTTATTTAACCCAACAAATATCATGTTCTTGATGTCACCCAAAGAATCAATATCTTCATTTCTGGTAGTAGAGTTTGAACTACATCTCATTGAGAAATCACTATTAATTACACAATGGGATTCTATTATTCATTTTATTTCAATTCATATCATTTTTACTTGGAACCATAGTCCAACACCCCCATATTGGACATAAAATTACATGTCTACCACCCCATGGGTACATAATGCATCATTGTATATCCATTACCTAGTTTTCATCACATATGGGATTTTGAAGAATCTATCCATGTTCCATGAAAGAATATCATTGAATCATATATAGGATTATAAAGCATAAATCCATTCCCCAAAAATGTATATAAATTATATATCATTATCAAAAATATCAACACTTCATTCACAACAAGGATAAGCATCATTAAATATCTTATAATACATTCTCTTTATAGTGTAACATTTAAATTTCTTAGACAACATGGTTCATTACATTAAATATAATTGAATAATATTAAAATTCTCAATTAAAAAATTATTTAATATTTATTCCTATAAACCATTATCTCTATAAGGATAATCCAACCATCCCCTAACTTCCACTAATTAATCAATTAAACATACTATTAATCACATATTCCACAATCCCAACAATTTAATTATTTCATATTCCCATTAAACAACAAATTCAAAAATAAATTAGTTAATAATATAATAAATTATATAATCTATTTCACGATGAAATTTAAAAACATTCCATATCAATATCAATATTTTATGCATGTAATTAAATCAAGACATGAGGAATTCACAAATAGGCCACCAAACTAAATATCATAGAACAATAATCACCCATCCACAAACCTTAGTAGATCGGATCCACAATGATTGAAGTAGTATATTTCCAGAACATATGAAAAAGATCTACATAGAATACCCATAACTATCTAAAGGTTCCACGACTTTATCTGAATTAATGCGACTGAATGGAAATAATATAAAAAATTAGTATAGGGAATCAAACAAAGATATAAAGTGTTCTTGGATTTTTTAATCATTCCAAAACTAATGAGAGTCTCATTAGTGTAATGAGAGTGAAGACATTACATATTAATGAATCCAAATAGCAAAACATGGAACTTATTTTTTTTTAAATCATAGAATTTAGTTACATGAAATTATATTTCATGTTTTGTAATTATTGTTAAGGATTTATGATAAAGCCCCATTTCCATGGGTTATTTTACCCTGATTAAAAACATATTAATCCTATAACCCATTTACATTGTGTGTATAGTCTCTATAGATTCTTTTTCAGTGTAAAATTATATATTATATCTCAGAACAATCTCTAAATAATCCAAAAAGAAATAAAACTCATTCCCAAACAATAACAAATATAAAACTCAAATGGAAATCAACCAATAAAAGAATATTATCAACCATCTCCCAAAATTATAACAAATCTTCCTCAAGATTTTCACACAAGAATTTTTATTACTTCGAGGTTAAATGATTGGGAACCTGATCCCTTATTCCTGACTCAATATCAATTGTTTTCACTTGAACAAGATCATGTTTCAATAATACAAGAAAATTCATTATGATATTTCTCTGAATAACATTCTCATTTTAATCTATAAAAAATATCAGATGTTATTTTGTGAACCCAACCTAGGTGACACATGATGGGATGCACAATCACCAAATGTAAACTAAATGGTTTATCAAAATATATCTACATTTTAATCATATATACTCTATGTTGTATCCATACATTTTAGAATCATTTGAACCCACTCCAACATATCCTACAAAATACATGATCCCAGTATTTTTGATTCACCTGCATCCATCCATCATAAAGTTTATATGCATGGGAAACCATAAATTGTATCGTATGGTTTAATATTAATAGTCATTTGATAAGTATTATTATTGGAATACTCAATGAGTACTAGGTGATTCTCCCAAAACACACCGTACTCATCAACACATGAAAGTAGAAGATCTTCCAAGACATATATAATACATTACAACAACCCATTGTTGTGTGGATATAAAGGTGTACTCACTAATAATTACATACCATGCACATTCTATAAGACTTCCCAGAAATGCAATGTGTATCATGAGCCACAGTCTAAAACTATACTATGTGGCACCACATGAGGATAGAATATTCCAAAATGTACATTTATCCAAACTGATCCGTAGAAAAAATATCATTTAAATGTTAAAAATGTGATACATTCATCAATAGATCAACAATAACCCATGTAACATTGTTATTTTGAGGATTCATCGAGAGACTGACCAAAAAAGTAGATAGTAACATCGAACAAATTCTATTTTAGAAGGGGAAATCATTATAGTAAAACATTGGGTTGTGGATTCAAGGCCTCCACCTATTGACAGGTATAAAACCATCTCATGAAACCTACAATATATTTTTTTCATTCCCATCCTCCAATATTGCTGATGATGGTTATAATAAAATTTGGATAAACCCAGATGAACCTCCAACTTTGGGGCATGAAATTCATACATAAAATCCTATCAAATACAAATGTGTATTACAACATAATTCCTAACATAGAAAATATCATCCTCATATTTGGTCCAATAAGAAGTTGTATCCAAATATTCATGTCATTCAATAATGACTAATCAGTCTAGATCCTAATAATCAATATCACATACACATATAAAAATGTGGATTATCAAATTATACTAATACTAGGATCATATTCTGTTGTCCCTCCTAAACCACAACATGCATCGTAGCCATAAAATTCAACATCTTCCACTCAAATACAACCTACAAAAGTTCCTGATTCTTATTTATCAAACTAATGCATCATCAACGCAATTTCCTATTCTAGGAAAATATTCCATCTCAAAATCAAATCACTATATATACTCAAACCATCTTTGTTGTCATAGATTTATGTCTCACAATGATCCTATATACATTAGACCCTTGTGATAAATATATATAGTAATGTTTTCTCCAAATAGATAATGTCCCCAAAGCATCAATGAATACACCACTATTACTATCTGGATTCCATGCATAGCGTAGTTCTATTCATGTGGACTCATCTTCCGGGACCCATACACCATAACTTGATACCCTTGCATCAATAATACTCAATATCCTATTTAGGATGTATGGAAAACACTATATACTCATTCCTAGCTCTAGTAGGCTTAGGATCAGGGTGGTAGTCCACTTATTTAGTTATTCCTATAAATACTTATCACATTCTCCAGAACAAAAAAGCATAACTCCAATATTATTCCACACTAATATAGGAGTTTCCAAGCAGGGATGTCTTGGATGATCCTAAAATAAAATACTATTAATAAAAAACTATAGATATATAAAAAATTCCTGGATTGATCATAAGAAACTACTCCATACTCCTTCTACGGTTCCACTTATACACCATCCTCTATAAAATTTTGACCCATAAAATGTACTTGATCAATCCTGATTTGGAACTTATATAGATTTTCATATACTCGATTCTCTCTTTGTGTAGTCAAGAAGATAAAAAATGATGGGGATGATCATAATTAGTATTCTAGTACACAAATATTTCACCAAAAACACTACTAAAAACTGACCCTGGTACATATGGAATATTTAGTTCATCATGTCCATTAACATTGAAGGACAATTCATTAGCCCAAACAACACTATAACAAACTCATATAGGCTAAACCTGCTTCTGAATGGTGTTTTTGGTATATAAAAATATCAAACTCTCTACTGATGATACCAAGTTCTAATCGTTGTCTGTTTGAATACATTAGATCCATTATAACAAAAAATGATATAATCATATGTTTAAGATGATACAAGATCTTCATTATCATCTGGATAATATTATAATATTAAAAAAACATGTGCAAATACCTGTAATTCGTATTCTCAACATAACATGGGATCCTCATGGAGACATACTTAGATGAAAAAACCCCAAACCATTAACAAATATAATTGAGTCTTCAAATCCCAAATCATTATTGGTCTAATTTTAAATTGTATAATATGTACTGGCTCTGCTCCATAGATGATCTCAATATTACAAGCAACATATCTCTTAGGTGGAAGCCCTGAGAAGTCCATAACAGACATGAACTTGAACAAATCTAATATCGGTGGAATGACATCATTCCAGAATCCATGTTCATCATAAAATAGACAAGAAACCATAGTAGTTGGCTCCTATATTTTATGATTAATTGTACATACACATGTAACCTAAATATCCCAGTCTTAATGATGTACGTAAATGTCACCCTCTTGAGTCTTAGAATTCCATCTATGGTGGTAGGAATCTATGGGTTCATATTTTTATTTTAAATAATACATACCCAAAATCATGTTATATCCTGAAATGTCAAGGATTTATAGATCCCAAAGAACACTATACACCCCATCCCGGAGAAAACAAATGGAAAAATAGATGTCTCTCAACCATACGAGTAACGGATTATAGATCATCTTAATTCCACAAAAGATGCCAACTTTTAGAAAAAACCCATTTAAAATTTATAAATATTTAAAATAATGATAAGATATATTTTCAATTAATGTAATATTATGAATATAATATAAAATAATAGTGCCCCAAACTAGTAATTCTATATCAATGTTGTACGTTTGTTTTGGTTGAATAACCTAAAATTGTATTACCCCACATACCATTGATAATGTTCGAGTCCCCTATGTTTCACCATTTCTTTTATAAATGAAATCATCCTAGTAGTACCACATCCACTACCTTGGGAACCACATCTAGTTAACATTTAACTACTATACTAGTAAATTGTAAAACAACCCCTTGACGTGCTATTTTTCTACCTAGAAACTTGATCACAACCCATTGGTCTAGTGTTACTACCGTACCTCTCAAAGATACCCATCTGGCCTAAATAACATCACACATCTAGTGGTCTGAGACACTATCTATGAATGTTTCTCACCCGACTACACTGGTGGAATGTCATTTAGGAAATGTTTTTAGTGACAGATCCTTCCCCCTAGCCTTTTTTTCTTTATAACTCTATGGGTGATATTTTCAAATTCATGATTCATACTGTCGGAATACACACCTCTTTCACATATAGTATAAATCACCTACACTCCACTAGAATACTCATTTAGGTTCTCCTCAAATAAGAGATCCTGATTAACCACCAAAGAAAAAATATACAGTACAATTATGTTAACCATGACCTTAATTTCACATTTCTTCCCATATAGAGAACATTTCAATGTATATGACCCATATCCATTCAATTTTAAAACTAATAACCAATAATATGTAATGTTTCATGATTATTACATATTAGAAATTCTCCCCCAGGAGAAACCACAATTACCCAGGTTCCATAGCCATCATGACAATATCATGGAAAATTTCTCCATGAATATCTCGTGAATATCATTCCACTTCATAATATTTAGTTTTCCATCTCGAATCTGGTAATATTTCCAAATGATTCACACGACCACCTAGCATGTAAGTATCTATCTAGAATCACTTCTTAGTAGAAGTTTCTATGAGTTCAAGGAACTTATTGATTTACATAATCAAGAAGTCAGCTTATTTTTTTCCACCCTCTCTGGTATAAGATGGATGGTGGTTAAATTGGATATCCAATGTCATGACTAATATACTCTTCACAACCCACCCTATATATCTTTACATAAATTGTATAAAAATATTACAGTTATCATGGAACTACACTCTGGATTCCTCACCCAAAACTAATGGGGCATCTTGTTTCAGTAATGGAGGATCATTTCAATCTATTCCCTCGTGACGTCCTCTCAACAAGCGTCATCATGGATGCATGTATTAACAATGAAAAACATTATATTATTAAAAATAAAACATTATAATAACATTTACAAAGTATATATTAAATTAAATCCTTAACAATTAATTCCTCATATTGTTCCACACTGTCAAAATTGAGGCAATACCCCCCATAAACCATCACTCACATGGGTCATTTATCACATGGTGAAATACATATTCATAAACAGGTTCTCATTAGAATTGTTTTAATCCATTGACATTCTAAAAATTTAGAATCATATTAAAATTTTAAATTTCATATTATATATCATTCCAATAAAATTTCAAATATGAAATAATTTTCCATATAATAATTTTCCACTAGATCCTCACTTTTCCATTACATTCATGAGAGATGAAAGTCACATAAATTATTGAGAGTCTAAAATGATTTAGGATTACTGATAACTCATTAAATTCGAAGAAACATCAAAAAATTTCTCATAAAATTAACAAAATTACAAAATAATTGATTCACTCGAGATGAAATAGCATCCAATTGTAACAACAAACAATAATAATTTTAATCCCACTCAAGGTACATTTGCTTTTCCACCATACATGGGTTAGTTACGCCAACTCCTGAGAACTTGTGTATTAACCAAAACATCCTAGTATATTTTATACTTTTCTTAAATAGTATGAAATAATAAAATAAAAACTAACTTCTTCTGATACAACTTCGTAACATCCCAACAAGGATTCCACTTGAATGTTTCTTAATTTGGGTTTCTATGTGATCTTTGGGCCACTCCTCATAAGGTAGAAGCTTTCTCCTTGATTCACAGGTCAAATATATGAAATGGGAGAGTATAAGATATTTTTACAAGAATAAAAACAATATGAATAAAAAAATATAACCATATGATGGATAACATAATAATAATAATAATAATAGTATCACATGATTAGAAAATAAGGAATGAAATATCCAAACCCAAACAATAGATATGTCTTGCTAAATATGTGGCATGTGTCAAAATAAAACCCAAAAATAAAATCACAAATAACACTCCTAGGTTGGTCCAGACACCATATTAGGTTACCTCATCAATGATATATCCATACTCATCCATCTACCATATAGACCATCAATATATATTATCTTTCAGAAAATGAAGTGTATTTGGGTATTGATCTGGAAGCCCGAGTTTGACGTTTGTACAACATAGTAAGAAACTAGATACTACATATAATAACGTATTAATTCTATAAAACTGTATTGTATAGTATAAATAATAAAATAAGAATCATTATATAATAATTTTATGCATTAATATATTGTTTATTGAACCATAAAATCCTTGGGATCTTGATGATATCTAAACCATCATAACTTGTTTCGACCCATGATATAGTCTATATATGTCACATAGAGAAATAACTATTTATTACATCATGGGATTCCATTATACATTAAATTTAGAATTATATTAAAACAAATTCGAACCATAATCTAATTTCGACATTTTGGTCCTAGAATTTTTTATCTAAAACCTACTGGGTATTTGAAGTATCATTTTGTTTCCTGAAAGTATTTTTTTAACATATGATATTTTTTTGCATCAATATATGTCTCAAACATGTATATAACTCAATCAAATACAGTATTCTAAAGAACCAGTCCATTTCCTAAATATGTATATCACGAATACCACCATTTCATTTAAAACATTGTTAAGAATCAAAAACCTTTTTATAAAACACTCTCGTTAACATGTACCATTTCAATTTATTAAACAAAAAGGATCATCACATTAATTCACAATTTATAATATGATATATAATAATGGAAACATTTATAAATATTTAATAATCGAAAATATTAATATGTTTATGCTAATCCATATATCCCTTAATTCCAAATAAGAAATGAATTTAACATCCCATTAACCATTCCCATAAATTGTACAACATAATAACCAAATTATTGAGTCAATTAAATAATAAATTTATTTATTTATTTTTAAAAATATGTAATAATTTTTTATGGTAAATTTATAAATTTGTAATAGAAATTTCAAAATTCCTTATATTTAATTGGAATCAATACATTTTGATTGAAAAATAATCAACCTAAATCAATAATATTGATGAAATCTCTCCCAAACACATCCCTAAATAGATGTAAAGTGTTGTATCAATAATTTATTAGTTACATTGGAAAAAAATAATTTATCATAATAAAAATATCAAAAAATTTCAAAAGGATATGCCACTCCATCTTATGAAAGGGTAACAAAAGGAATATAAAGAAAAAAATTCTTATTGGTAATCAAACACTAATATAAAATGATTCGATATGTATAAATACCCCCAAAACTAATAAGATTCTCCCAATGTTAATCATAAAAACGGATTCATTGAGAAATTAATCTAAAATGAACAACAAAATGGATTTTATTTTCCTTCTTTTGTAATTACATGGCCTGTAATTCCAATACGGGTCATGTAAATATTTGAATTTTTTATAGTGAAAAACTAGTCACCTTGGTAGTTTTTTCATAAGTAACAATTTAAAAAATGTTTATCTGATTTAAAATGAATATAAATTTTATATAGACAAATTTTCCAACCAAAATGATTCTCTAAAGATACTGACCACCTTTGAAGGCTCCCAAACCAATCATACCCTTCACCACCCAAGAACAAAAAAGAAAACTCAAAAAAGAATGTATTTTTAAACTAATGGGATATTGAAAATGTCATTAACTATCAAAATTTATTCAAAATAAAAAATATTTATCATAATAATAGTAATTTACATTTACTTTTTTAGTGAATAAATAATTTCGTTAAAATTTTATAGAGTAATGATTCAACAAATATTCAATTAATGAAGCAATAAAATAAATGATATAATTTTTCTAAATGAATTATATTTTTAATTAATTAAGGTTATCCAAAAAATATATAGATATTTATTACATAATGTGGGCATATCTAAAATATTTGTTTGAATATTTGTTTTTTACTTATTTCTATAAAATCTAGGTATTGAATAATGTCAAAAATAAGATTACTATTATTTTATGTATATAATATTTTCTTAAATAATTGAAAAGTAATAAATATATTCAATAATGATATATGTGGGAAGATATGGTATAAAATAATAAAACAATTTTCATTCTTATTATAATTTAAACATTAAAAGTTAAAATTACAACACTTTAATATTGAAAAATATGTTATTATATTTATAATTAAAATTGTTTATAAAATTTTTATACAAAATGAAGAGTTTATAAAATGACACCAAAATGTGTATAAAATATATTTTTCTGTTATAATAAAATCTTATATTATCTTATATTTTAATCCATTTCTTTTTTGTTGCATTTGGATGGAGAATTAATTTTTTATTAATCCATATTTTGAGAATATCTAAAAATTACCCAGACCTCAACTATAAATGATGTACCATTTTCTATTTAATTACCAAAAATATCCTCTTTGGTTCATCCAAACCCTATCCATATATCCCCCAAAAGTCCCTCTTTTAATCCAAGAATCCGTATTTTTGGAGGAAATGCAACCAAGGAAGTCATTTTCTGTAATCCAAAATGAAATTTTTTTAGAGGAGGTATTGTTCATAAATAAACATTATTGTTTTATTTGTTTCATAATCCAATTAAATTATTTTATAACATTTTTATATAAAATATAAATATCATAAGTATAATAAAATGTTGTTATAATATTTTAATTACAAGCTACTTCCCACACTTCCGTGAAATGAGATCCAAAATCGTCGTTCTTCTATATAAAAGATTACCCCTTATAATGAAATGTCATATATTATTGCATTACCACATTTGATGGTTGGTAATAATGAATGATTTATATTTTATATATGATAAAAATTATTATTATTATGTTATTATGATTATGAAATTTTTTATATCACACATACCATCGTGATTGCAATTTTTGAGAATAGAGTAATAGTGATTGTGTGTACGACGAAGTACCACATCATGGAGTTATATTATTCATTCAGGATTTACATGGAAGGTAATGAGTATGGTTTTAAAAAATAAATATAAACTATCTGAAATTGAAATCATTCAACAATGATTATATATCATATACTTTTTTCTTCTAATCTGACCATAAAAGAAAATAACTTTCATGTGTACATATGACCTTCCAGACTAATAAATTGTGTATTTTATTTTCTATGTATAAATTTTATGAAAATAATTAATATATATATAAATTGTTCTTATAAAATTTATATCATATTTATCATTATTTATGGGATTAAATCAGGATCTATATAGTGGGAACAATAATAACTGTCAAAATGTGTATGAAAAACAAAGTGGGTATTACCCAAAATTTAACATTACCAAGGAATTGTTAATAAGCGTGTAATAAAATATCATAAAAGAATTATATGAGGTATAATATATATAAATATGGATCAGTGATATATTTATAATAAAAATAATTTTAGTTCGCAGGTGGTTTGAAAGTATGTGAAGAATGTAAATACTTAAGGAAATGGATATTTTTGCACTTTTGTTACTATGGAACACATAAACTATAAAAAAACTCACTTATTCTATGTGGTGAATAGACATATAATGAATATATAAGATGATAATTATATTAAATTTATGGGTATTCACATATCAATTATATGATCCCTCATTTATGGTGTATATAGTTTTAATGATAAGAACTCTTTAGAGAATTTTAGTCTTAATTTTCCCTTTTAAGAATTATTTTTTCTTATGAACCTATATTATTTTAAGAGTATCATATTAAATAATATGCCATTTATTATTACTAATTTCCTTCTTATGAATATTTTGTAAATATCATGTATTTTTAATCTTTTATTGGCCATATATTTTTATTCAAAAAAACGTTCTAAAATAAATCAGAATTTTATTAAATAATATTTTAATAATTCTCAATGAAAAATAATTAAAATATTTTTAAACGTGTTTTAAAATAATAATTTATATGTTATGGATGTTATTTTTAATGAAAACAATTTCTTATTTTTTCATATTAAAAAATAAATTTTCAATTCATAAATATTATTTTTATCATTAAATGTTTTAAATATTAATTCTAAAACTATTTCCACGTAATATAACATTATTCAATGATACATATGATTTAATAGGGATATGATCCAAGGAAACCATTCTTATTATTTATCTAAATGGTTTATCTTTATGATGTCTTGATATTTTTGAAATGTTTTCTTTTCCAATAATTATGTTATTATTTCGTTTAATGGGTTCTCATATGATGGATGATTTGTATTATAGTCAACGAAATATTTATGGATTTAATTATGTGGAATTTAGGATGGATATATTCCTCCAATGCATTGGGGGATGATAAATATTATTTGAGATCAATGGGTACATGGGTGGTTATCCCATGCATGTAACAAAATTATATACCGATGGTAGGACCAGTATTTCAACAATACAGTACACAAGTGGTCATCAAATACATAAAATACTTATATAGGTGAATATCATAATACATACATTTTTTTAATGCATTTTTTGTTCTCTTTGTAAAAATATTTTATAATATTATTTGTATGCCCCAAATTTCATGAATTAATCTATTTTTATACACTCATGGATCATGTTTTTCATTATCTAATCATTCACCTCTCATTAACTTAAAATATTTTATTCCATGATTTAATATTATGATCATTGATATAAAAGGTATTATTTTTTAATGATAGTATAATGTTTTTGTACACTTATTTCTTTGTAATTCATACTTATCACCCTTGATTACCATTACTGAGAATCTGATGTCATCATTTCTTATATTTCATATCTCCATGTCATAAAGATATAATTTATGTATCGTTTTTTTATAAGAGTACTAGTTATGAAAAATTTATTGTGAAATAAGGTAGTTCAGATATGTATTGGTGTTTATGATCCCATGTTTCTAATGTCACTAAAATAAAACTATATTTAGGTGTCTATTTATGTAATGTATTAAATATTTCAGTAAAGATGATTAAATTTATATCTATGTTAGTCATGGATTGTAATAATTTGTTTCATTAAAATGACTAGTCACCATTTTGGAAACAAGGATGATAATACCTTATTGGGATCCCTAAGGATAAGTCTAGGTATATGACACAATCCTAGAATTTTAGAAATGATCATGAATAATTGATGATTAAACATAATATGTTTTAGAATATAATTAATTTCCATTGATCATATGGTTTTACTATTGTTATTAGTTTTTTCCAATATAATTTTTAGGTTTTAGGTAATGACTTGAATTATGAAGATTCACGTTAAAGGAGAGTTTTATAAAAAATAAACTACTCTTCAAAATGAGAGACCATGTAAAATGGGTGTATCGATGAAAAAAAAATTTATTACTACTAATAATAAATCTCAAAATATGATCAAATTTCACAATAATAGTGAGTTTATTTATGAATTTAATAAAAATATGATATATTGTCATGGTGAGAAGAGAGGACATAAATTTCAACATTCACAATTTATGTAACATGGGAAGATGCGTCAAGGTAAATGTTTCAAAGGAACCATAAAATGATTTTTAGGTGGAAATGGACGAAACATAGTATGTAATTGTATAGGAAATGTATTTGTATGTTCAACTAATTAAAATAATTTTATTCTATTGGAATCATAATTAGTTATTTTTTTTAAAATTTGAATGTATGGGAATAATAAAAATCGATTCCCAATGGGGGAAAGTACGTGGAGATAAAAAGAAAGGTCATATGAGTAGTGTTTTATTTATTATGATGAATATTCTCTGAATTCTATATGATATTAATGAATTGATATTTATTATAATGATAAATCTTGATTAATGGTTCGGAAACATAGTGTAATTTTTAAATGTTTACATATTAAATTTATTGAATAATGTTGTAGAACTAATTTCAGTGTATTATGGAATAATGAATCATTTATGGATTTTTCAACTATAATTATTACTTATTTATTATAAATATTATGTTTGATGGAATTGATAAACTTGATAATTGATTGAGGTCGTCATTTTTTTGGTATAGCACATGATCAAGGAAATAAGAACTCTTAATATATTAATGTTCCTCATATAGTGATATAATAAATATATTTTTGGGTGTTAAAATTTAAATGTCGTAGTATAGGTGACCTTAGAAGAAATTAGTATTTTGATGAAAAATTTGTTTATAGATTGAGATAATATAAATTTTGGATTATGGTACGAGGAAAGAGTTAATTCATAATTGAATTAATGTTTTCACTATGGTTTTATGGTAATTAATTTTATTAAATTCTTTTTATAAGAATACATAATTATGATCTTTATATGTATTTTTTGTGACTATTTTGATGTACATAAAGTTGTTTAGGGGATTAATGATATATCAGTGACCATCATTTAAATGATTTGGATTTCAAATGATTTGGAATTTTGGAAATGTTAATCAGTTATGATATTGTTTACATTGATCATTGGATCATTGTTTAGAGAATAATATATTTCTTTACCTCATGATGATTTATTCATAATGAAAAAAATGTGCTTAACATTTTTTTAAAGATGATAACTAGAAACATAAGGAATGAATTTTAATCCCAAAATGTATTTTTTGATAACTTTATTCTACTGAAATTAAAATATAAAATTAACTTCATGTAGTATGATATGAAGATGATATTTTTGAAGGTACAACCAGGGAGTTAGCGTCTTATTGATATATGAAATCAAGTAAGTATATCATCTCAATTTATATTGAAATAATATGTTATATTATTATCATCATTTATGATGAAATCAATGAACTTTTAATACCTATTTGGTAAATTGTTTTTTGGTCATTAACATTATAATGAATATATTATCTATAATTATACATGATAAAATTATTTTTGTAGTTACCTTCGATGTCCACGTGTCCAATTTTCCACTAATGTTCTCATAGCCGGAATCATATTTTTTATGGATATTCACATTTTATATTCAATATTTTGATGATGATGTCTTATTAATATTTTTTACAATGTGGGTCTCCGATAATGGAAATCCCAAATATACATCATTTATTTCCAAAAATAAATTTCTATTTAAAAGGACGCAATTCCCCTTTTCAATTACTTGTTGTATTGGGATGGTAGCATAATGATTAGTTCTTCCATAAAATATCTCTCATGATCATGTTTTCATTAGCGTATATCTCATATGGAAGTTCATACATGAAACTTCATTAGTAATATTCTTAGTGGTCATACCTCTGAAGAATAATTACTCTTATAAGGAACAACGATTTAAATTTATGGATCATGGAATGAAATTTCAAAAAAAAGTCCAATATCATTTTAATAGTTTTATAGTGAAAACAAAAGAATAAATAAGATATGTGGGAAATTAAATACATTATAGATAAAACATATCTTAATTTTATTATATTATAGTAATTAATTTTTTATTATTAATTCATTTTAATCGAGTTAGAATATAACGCCATGAATTTTTATGATCTTTTTTTTCCATTTTCAAATAAGATAAATTTCATTTTTATCTTACATTGCACAATACACAATTATATTCTTCCATTATATAGTACACTATATTATTCCATAGTATCACTAAACACAATATTAGCTTGCGTTATACACAACATTGAGTTTTAATGAAACAACATATTGTTTTTAGATTTATTTAATAATAAATTTATTACCCTTCGGTTAAAATGATGGGTATGAAGAGAATTAACTGAATTATGAAAATATGTTTTTAATAAATTTTATTATATATATATAATTACTTATTTGGGGAATTATTTTATAAATTAAAAAAACTTCTGAAAATAAAAAATATAAATTTTCCTAAAATACTATTTAAATGTGGATAATTGTATTTTATACTAATAAGAATAAAAATTCACTCTTGTTAGATTATACTAAAAAGATAGCTATATAATATATTCAATAAAATTTATTAAATTCATCCTGTGATATTAGTATACATGATATTAAAATAATTACAATTGTACACATAAAACTAGGTATTTTCTAAAAAAGAAATTTTTTATTATTTTAACAGTGCAATTTTTTTAAAACTAACCTTTAAGAAAAAATTGAATTATATTTTAAAAAATAATATAACTTTATTAAATGTTTTAGTTAATATTTAATTTTGGTTATGGTTTTTTATTTTTCTGATAAGATTTATTTTTTGATGTATAATGAAAAATACTTCATTTTATTTGATAATTATCATTTCATATAGTTAATTTTTATTGCCAAATTAAATTTTAAATTGTTTTTAAATAATTAATTTCTCCATTATAAATAGCTTAACCCTATAAAATAAAATTAATCATCTTTATTATATTTTTATATAAAAACATTTCAATTCTTTTAGACATTTTCACTTTAAAACCCCATTATTTCACATTATATAGGAAAATAATTTAATCCACTGATGTGTCATAAATTTTTTAAAAATGTTTTAGTTTTTTGTTTAATTTTTTTGAACTTTTTTCCAAAATATTTTTCTTTAGATTCTTTATAATATGAATAGTAGACATACCAATTTTGTCACCACAGTTAAGGGTAAAACATGTAATTAAAGGTAAATATAGTAATATAAATATGATAAAATTTCCCTAAATCATATCCTATTTTTTTAGGGTGAGTTAGTGCCAATAAAAGTCATTATTTGGAGTTATTTATGTCCTCTTGGAGCAAAATATATGAATTTAAGACCCTTAAATTTATTAAATATAAGAAATTTCAATCTTATACAATTGCTATTATTAATTAAAATAGAATTTTTAATATTTGTTAATAGAGAGGATACAATTTATAGAAAATATTATTTTGAAATATAAAATATATATATTCATCATGTTAGTTAATTTTTAATTCTTAGTAATTAAATAAGTAAATTAAATAATAACGCTATGATGATGAATTAATTATAGAATTTATAAAACAATAAAATAGATGATATTAAATATATTAAATGAAATATTATTTGAAATAAATAAGGATCTACAATAATTTTCATGATATTTGTGAAATTTTATTTGTTTTTTCTATATATTTTTGGAATATATCTTGTTCTATTGATATTATTAATTTTTATTTAATGAATATTTTCAAAACTACCAGTAATATTATTTTATGACGGTAATATTTTATTAAAATACTGAAAAATAAAACAAAATTCTAATAAAGGATAAATTTAATGATATATGGTCTCAAATAAAATTAATAATACATTTTTGGTCCCATTTACACTTTATAAAAAAAAATTACAATATTTTATTATTGAATACCGTGTTAACATAATTAAAATTATCACTGTTTTATAGTTGATTATTCAAAATGATAAGAATTAAAATAATTAAAAGTTTATATAATATATTGGTTGATTATATTACAACAATATAATTACTTATAGTTAAAAATATATATCATTTATTAGGTATTTATATTGATATTTAATTTATTATAAATTTATACTATGAGAAATTCCAGAAGTATCCCCACATTAATTATACAATGACCAAATTTTTATCAGTTATTCGCACCTCAAAACCTATTTGGATCAAGAAAAACGCATCCTAAATATTATGAAAAATTCCCTAAGTTATTCCAACAAACCTTCCATTCGTATGAAATCCAACCAAGGATGCCCTTTGGTTCAATCCAAAAAAATATATACAAAGAATAGATAATGATTATCAACAAACATTTTGGAATTATATATTCCTTAAACCCCATAAATTATTTTTATATAAGTTCATATAGTTTCATAATTGTATTTATGATTTTCATATGTTTCTATGTTAGGTTTAAAACAAGATAATTAGCACTCTTAATTCAATTGGGTTACTCATTCATCATTATTGTTAAAAACAGAGAGATGCCATGTGAACTAATCTCATTCGATATTCTTTTACAAACATTAATAGTTGGGAATAATGGTGTAATTATATTTTATATATTATATATATTATGATAATTTTGTTGTTATTATGGGGGAATTTTTATATCACACATATGGTCAAGATTTCTATTTTTTTGGAATATGGAAACTTCAGTCATTTTCATAACTTACTACAACCTCACGATGTGTTTGGTATCATTCAATATTTACATGCAATGTATTGTTGTTGGTTTTAATAATAAAAGGTGATATACATTGGAAATAAAAATTATTCTAAAATTATAATATTTCATAAAATGATTATAATTTTAATGTTACCAAAAAATAAAAACAACTTTCATGCTTACGTATAGTCTTTCGTCTCCATGAATCATGTATTTTATTTTATGCCTATAAATTTAATAAATCACCATAAATACATATATTAAATATATATATGATAATTATACAATTTTTACTGATATATATATATATATATATATATATATTAATTAATCAATATATATTTTATGGGACCATGAATAAAATGTCAAAACATGAATGAAAAACAACGAAGTTATTACCTGAAACATAATGTTAATAGCGAACTCTTACAAATAATGTATTATAATATCATAAGTAAATCATATATATTTTTATATATATGTATATGGTACTATTTATGAATTTATCTAAACATATATTTATTATAAAAAAGTATTTAATGTGTATGAAGTATGTCATGAGTTAAAGTAATGGATTTTTGTCTATCTTTTATATCTGTGGGAATCATGCATTATACATGTCTCATTACTTATGTGTGATGTATATAAAAACCAATAATATAATATATTGTCCTTATCCTTATTTATTTGCATTCAATAATATATTTTATGATCTCAACTACATTTGGTTTACGGTTCAAAGGAAACCAAATCAGTAAGGAAATTTTGTATCAATTTTCCTTCGTTGAGACTCATGTGATGTTGTGAACCTATATTTTTATAGGAGGTGTTTAAAAATACATTTAAATTTATGTTTCAGGTTTCTACATAAATTCATGATATCAAAGATCTCATTTGATTTTATTCTCACTTTGGTTGGATATTTTTTTACTCAAAAACAATGTTTTTTTAAGAATGAGTTGAATTTTTTTAATTGATCTATTAATAATTATCAATGAATAATATTTCAAGGATATTTCAAATGGTTTTAAAATATTCTTTTATATGTTTTAAATTATATTTTTAATGAAAATATCTTATAAAATGATTTATTATTTAAACCGCATTTAACCAAGGGGAATGGATATTTTCATTTTAAAATGTTTTAAATTCAAAATTCAAAATTATACTCTATATATGATAATATTAAATGATGTTAAATAAATTTTTTTGTTTATATGATCTAAGGATGCCATTATTTTTCCTTCTTTGAATGGTTTATGTTTGTGGTGGTATAATGGATATAAATTCAATTTCTTTTCAAAGATTTATGTTATGATTTATATTTTCGGGTAATAATATTATGGTTGATTGATATTATTGAGGAACAAATATATATATGGATTTAATTATCTGATTAATGGGTCCTATATATCCCTAAAATTAATTTGGTAATGATAAATTATCTAAAAGATAATGGGGTATATGAGTTGTCATCCCATGCCAATATCAAAAGGTTATAGGGGTGTCTAGCCCAAGACTACAACAAGTGGGTACATGGGAAGACATCTTAATCCTAAATAAGGTACATCGTGAATTTACTAAGACAAAATTGTTATTAATTTCATAGTCTATATCTTTGTCATATTATTTTATGAACACATGGGTATTCCCAAAATTCAATGGTTTATTCCATTGGTATACTCTCTTGGATCCAGTTATTTTAGTATCTAATGAATAATGTCTTATGAAATTAGAGTATAAAATTACATGATTATATAATATGATCATTGATATGTAGTGTATTATTTTTTAATTTTATTATATGGTTATCATACTAGTATGTTTATGATATTCTTATGTATACCCCATTTTACCCATACAAGGAATCTTATATCACCCTTTAATATGTTACATTTCTCTAGTTTTTTATGATATGTATTAAGTATATTGTGTATGAGAAGGATTATATTCATAATGAAACTACTGGGAGATTTTATATCTAACTTATGGGTTGGGATTTCTGTTTCAGTGCTTCCAAATTTACTAAAATAATATGGTATTTTGATGTGTGTTTGTGTAATGAATTTAATATTCCATTAAAAATATGTAATTTCATTGTAGTTTATTTATGGGTTATTATAGATTAGGAATACAATGTGGTATCTTTTTAATATTTTCCTAGTATTTCCATGAAACATAATGTTTAGTTATCAATGGAACTCCCACATAGTCATAATTATATTTAAAATACTCTGTATTGAATTCCCATAATTGAGTTGTAGAAAATGAACAATAAACACCGTGAAAATCTTGAAAATGTCTTTATAAACCCCAGTTAATCAATATGTTATAACCTATTATCCTTTTTAAGAAAAAAAATTGGTAAATTTTTTGTTTCAATGATTATAGGGAACTAAACAAGAAAAATAATATGAATATGTATACTTTACCCAGAATGGTTATTTTTTTGGTCAATGGAAAAAACATAAATCAATATCAATGATTTATATTTGATCAGGCTATCATCAATTAAGGGTAAAAATGAGGGACTTTCAGTAAAATCCTTCAGTTTGAGTCATATACAATATTCATTTCTAGTGATTCAATTTGGACTTACTAATTACCCTAATAACTTTATTGTTATAATGAATAGATTATTTAGTGATTAACATTATCAATTCCTGACAGTCTTTATAGATCCTATTCTCAAATATGTAATGAAAAAGAAATATCATTAAAATCAAAATATGATTGTGTTAATGAACAAGAGGATGGTGAAAATGTATTCAAAATTTATAAAATGTCCAGATTTCAATTAGAAAGAAAAATTCTTGGTCAATATTCATAAAATATATGTTATATTGGTGGATCGGTTATAGAAACGTGTTATTGATCTTTTTTCGTAAATAAAAAATATTAATATGATATAATGTTTTATTGGATTCACTAGATTATATAAATTTAATATTATTTATTTCTCATAACTATAAAATCCACTAACTAGTATGACTTAGAACGGATTCATGTTCCATTATATTTATGGATGTGAAAAAAAATTAAATGACCTAATTATTTTTTTGGTCAGTATACTTGTTATTACACCACCCTATAGTGTAGATTAGTTTGTTGTATATATAATTTTGAATCAAACAATTTTTTATGATTTTTTTCATGAATAATGGAATTGTGGTAGAAATTTCCACATTCCAATTCATTATTCATTAGAAGAAATTACAAAATAATTATTTCAATCTTGATACAATATTTTTTTTTTGAAATTTTGTAGGCAATGGTGTTGTGATGAATTTATTGATATAAAAAATAGTTAAAAATATTGAAATATATATTAAGATATAAAATTCTAAATATCTGCCAATGAATTAGATTGATTTTATTAATTATTTTCTATACTCTATATGTCAAGAACCAACCCGGGTCGACCCTGAACCGGTCACCCGAGCCGGTCCGCGACATGGCCCGAGAGGCGTTCCGGATCCTTCCGGGTTGGCGACAAGCACCAGGGCATCATAGAGAGAAAGAGGGAACAATTTCTCCCATTGAAAATAAATAGATCAGCAGAAAGAAAATAGAACAACACAATGTAACCAAACAACACGAAAAGAAAGAACGACAAACAACAACAACTAACCTGACCATGACCAAAAATTCCTCTCGACTTCGAGAGGTGCTCACTAGTCCACAACCAAATCTCTCCCAGAATAAGAGAGATCAAGTCAACCTACAACATAAACTAAAAACAGGAAAACACTATAGGCATGAGTATTAAAACTCAGTAGGTAGACCCTAATTAATTCTCTTCCCAATGAACTTACCATTAAATAAATAATTTATCAATTCCAGGTATGCACTAAATAATATAAAATATTGGTTTCCACACACAAATTCATTTCTAAAACATGTAATATTCCATTTCCGTTTTTAATTTAAGAACAAGTTTAGTGTTTGGAAGAAACAGATGTGTTGCATTTTAAAACACTTTTGAGAAAAATTTAGAAATCCAAATTTTATTTGTTGGTCAAACGAAAAACCACAAACAACAAACAACACACACTAAGGGAAATGGAAAACGTGTCACACGGGGCCAGAAACTGAACTTGACCACTCAATTGTCTGCCAAATACAAATAAACACTAAAAGAAAACATGGGTCGAACCTAGGAGATCGTGAACAATCCAGAACGTACTATACATCTGACTTATCCTGAAGGCATTCCCTAACTAGATGACGTTATAATTCCCATAATACTATGTGGCATAGCCCTATATGGCCTAACAGAGGGGTCCAATCCCCATAACAGCAATAACTCAGTATTCCCCTTCTATGGGGACACTAGCCAGTGCATGGTCTAAACTAGTGTATCAATCGTTCTCAGAAGATTCACCAACTATGCCAGGTTCCCATGTCAAAACATATAATAAAAGAGGGGTGATTCAACAATGACAAACAATTATTCACGATGCACAAACATCACATACAGCTCACACAGTCAACACACACCAAAGATCACCCCAGAATGGGTTTTCCAAAATAATTTATTTTACTAAAGTGCCAAACGGGCCTTCACATCCTTTAAAGAAAAACCTCATTTTTCGAGAAATCCCAAAACACTTGTTCAGATGAAATAATTTATCATTAAAAATAATAGAATATTTTAAATTCCATGAATTATGTTTAAAGTTCAAATGGGAATTCTTTCAATACTGGGTGTCCCCTCATCAAGAAAATGTTTGAAATGTTCGGTATAAAATAAACGGCTCTTTTCACAACAAATAATCATTTAAAAATTTATTATCTTATATTATTTCTAATTCATTAAAAATTAATAACACAACATACAATTAATAAATTCTAAATATAAAGGTATGTGTTGTGGGGGACCTACATCAATTTAATGCACGGTTACGACGACGCGACATGTCTCACACTTGCGCACAAGCACGCTCAACATTCTAACGACCATAATATCGCTGAAATATCTCACCCAAGAGCTGAAACAAAAGTGAAATAACTTAAAATATAGAAACACTGAATAGAAATAACACAAAAATTTAACACCGCAAAAATAACTAAAAACAAACATAAACACAAATTTAAAATAATCAAAACAAAAGATAAACCATACCTCACCTGAACCTCCGTCTAGGCGAAACAGCGTGATGGAGGAAAAGTAAGTGTGGGGGTGCGCTCAATCAAAGGGATTGTGCGAAAGAGGAAACGACTGGTGAGGATGCCAGTTAAGAGCGCGACGTGACTGGGAGGGTGTGCGATGGTCGTACTAGAGGCGCGTTGGCCGGAAGCGTGCACGTTGCACAAGCGAGGCCGGCCAGATGACGTCTGGCATGTCAAAAGATGTGCGACCAAAGGTCGTGCAGGTAGAAATAGGTCTAGCACATGCGCGGAACCCGAAAAGAGGTTTGGAAGAAGGAGTCTGCGACCGTTATAGCAATGGGGGAAGTATTCAGGGTGTTGCACCGCTTCTGGTTGGCTGGAGCAAGGAAGGGGATGTAAGTTACATACAGCGGAAAAAAAATTATCAAAATGACATGAAATGCAATAGAACCACATGTCATGAAAACCAAAAAGGACATATATGACTTGATCTCAAACAAGGATCAAAACAATAGTTGTTCCTTCAAACCTGCAGCTGCAACTTGGCTTTATACAACCCTCAAAATCTGCCTCGATATGAAGCAATTGAAGAACTTAGACCAACAACGACAACAACCTTCAACCATAGCCAGAGACCTTCATCCATTGGAAGAATATGATTGTGAAAAAGAAATTCTACTCCTCTTCCTATTATATCAGTACCATATGGATAGAAAACACAGGTGTCAGCTGGGTGCCGACTAGCGCCGAAGATTGGTTCGCGCAAAGGAGGTGTACTAGCTTGGGGAAGATGAGTGCGACATCGCTGCACCGGAAGAGAGGCTGGTATCTGAATAGGGAGGCCGAGGGTGCTGGGGCGCGCTGAGCAGGGAGCAGGTTCGGGATGTCACTCTGCAGGACGATGGCAGAGAGGAGGGTGTTGAGGAGATGCAGGCAGGGGCGCGGGTGGCGCGAGAGGTCCGGGGGATACGCCGTCAGGCCAGAAGCCGCAACGAGGGAGGGGCTCCGGCAAGGTGGCGGAGTGGCGAGCGGAGGGTGCTGCGCGTGAGGAAGGCGGGGGATGAAGCACTGTTCAGGGGATGCGCTGGGCATGCGCAGCACGAGGCAGGATGAGGGGGGGTTCCAATGTAGTTTTTTGCAGCACTGGGAGAGAGAGGGGTACGGGTTCGCGGGGACGGGCCGAGCAGCGATCGGTGTTGTGCGGGGTGAGCAGGGAAGGAGAGGGGGTGGCGGCGCGTGGGGAGAGGAAAAAAGTCGGGGGAGGCCCCTAGGGTTTGAGAGAAAGAATATTATATATATATAAGATATATAAATAAAAAAATAATCATAATGATAATAAATATATAAAAATAATAATGACAATAATAATGACAATAATTATAACCATAATAATATAAATAACATATACAATAATGAAATAATAATAAGGATAATAATAATATAATGATGACAAAAATAAAAATATTAAAATAATTAATTCCATTTTAATAATAATGATAAAATTATTAACAACGATAAATATTTTAAATAACACAATAAATTACAACTTTACCCATCTTAATTTTCCGAAGGTAAGCAGAACGTGCCAATGTCTAAGCGGCGCCGCATGTGGTATCCAAAACGCACTCTGCCTGGGCACTCAGCGACGTCAGCTGAAAAATGCGCACTTTTTAACATGACTCAAAAGCTATTAGTCCGGGACTCAACCCGAAGCCCAATTTTTTTTTTAAATTACACAAAAATTATAAAATAAATAAACGATAGATCAGGGTGTGACAATTCTCCACACCATAACGCTTACTGCCCTCGGAAAGCCACAACCTGATCTAGATCCAAAGACAAAACAAATCAAGTGTCACCCACCTACAAAAGTTTAAGAGCCTCCAGTTGATCGATCCAAACAAACACCAAAAACCGATGACACACAACTTATCCTTAAAACATTATCACTTTAACTGTCACCAAGCAGAACCCAAACCATCTGTTTCAACCATGGAACGAATGAACTTATATCACCTCCAAGAATTATCTCTATAATCTTATTCCAATGAAACCGTTGGGTGTACTCCAATCTCAATGTTTACTGAAGAGGAAGAACTGAAAATTAGATGGTTCTGCACAAGACCCCCCCCCCCCAACGATACATGAAAAGAAACTCTGATACTGACACGGGGAGGCCTGAATGGACTCCCCACCATTAGGATCAGGCTATCTCTAAATTAATTTTGGTGTAACTCTATGAGACCCACTTTTGACCTCACCACCATAAGAACTGATGATATTAAATGACCTTAATAACGTTCCACACTGACCAGAAACCCCCACCATGAGGGGGGAAGAAGGGAAGGGCCCGACTGATAGAGCATCAAAACCATTATCGTCTCCCCATCAAACATGTCGCACCCTCAAAAACACACATACCAAGCCACACTATGGACTATGATTAAACCAAGACCCTTCATCACCACTGGGGTTCTCCTGACTACGCACGAGCTTCACTCTCAGGCCTATAGCTAGAGCACCGATAATTGAAACATCTTCTGCCTCGCAGTCAGGCTTCGGAAATTCCCAAACACAACCTACCAACCAGAATTTCACCAAACACACCTCCAAAAAAATAAAATATTAAAGAGTTTCAGCCACAACCATTCCTACAACTGAAAGAAAAGTAACACTGCAAAACGCTACAAGAGACAATTACTACGCTCAATAAGAATTACAAAGAGAAGACCTCAAACTGATCCCCAAACATCGCCCTACTCCTGCTGATGGGCTGAGGTGACCTTTGACGAGCCAGTCTTCGCTTTGGTGCGCTTTTTTGAAACACCGCAGTAGAATCACTACAAGTGACCGAGACATCCACAGTTGCGGCAGGGTTTCAAAGCATTCGGGCACATCAGCCTCTTGTACCCCTCCTTACCACACTCGTGACAGATCAAGGCATTGCACTGTGAGGAAGATGGTTGGAGGCCTCTTGATTCCTCTACCAGCACCACTAGAATTAGGTTGCTTCTCATTCTTCTTATCACCATCCTATGAACTGTTTCCCAAAGATGGAGGATTCGTCACCTCAAGTCCTCCTGCTAACCCAGCTTCAGCCAAAAAGGCTTGCCCCACAACATCCGATAAGGTGGTTAGGTTGAGCTCTTCAATTTTCGATCGCAGCATAGGTTGAAGACCAGACTCAAATTGTCGAGCCTTCCCAGGATCATTCACAATGATCCAGTGATCATACAGAACTAGTTCTATAAAACATCGATAGAATTCCAGTACTGATTCAATGCCCTATTGAAGTAAACACAACATCATCCTCTTCCTCAGCTTTCGTCACCACATAGATGTGTTGTTGGAAGAAAAATGACTTGAAAAACTCCCATGTTAGATCTTTCTGATTTTTATTCCAAGACACGTACTTCCACCACTTCCAGGTTGGACCTTCAAGTATAAAGGTCACCATCTTCACCTTTAACGACTCAGGAAACCCAATGAAACTGACATCTTCTAAGTCTACTGCAACCACTCCTCCACCTCAAGAGGATCTGCTTGACCATAAAATAGTGGAGGACTCAACATCAGGAATTCCAAAACATAGTATATATGTTGATCAACTGGAGGATTCTCTAGGGGTGCACCACCCGAATATGCACCTTGTGAATCCATTAAACCATCATGGGGGTGAACACAAAGGAAAAAGGAATCAAATGACATAATCACAACATGGACATTGCCATTTCAAATTCAACTTTTCACAATTCTCCAAAATAAAACATTACAAAACAATTTTCAGAATGAAGGAAAACTCAAACGATTCACTAGTGGGAAACTAGTGATGATAGGCAACTCGGGCATATGGTTGGCGGCCATATGCCAGTCACACCATCATCACTGAGAGAATTCTAGGGCAAATTCCTTGTCTCCACATGGATTTCCAGACCATGCGAGCTCACGGAGGTCACTTTCCCGACTCCCATTTCATTTCCCAATACATAACAAACCATATGAAAAACCAAAAGACACAAATAACCCGAACATCCCATGGTAACCCGAGGATCGGAACAAGAAAGGGTTCATGACGTCCATCTCATCCATACGCCCCGAGTCCCAACAATTCTACTCCCTATACCATGAAAACCCCAAATAACAATGGGCGCTCTGAAAAACAAGGTACGCTCAAGAGACGACCTCCTATGATACCATTTTGTGAAAAACCAACCCGGGTCGACCCTGAACCGGTAACCCGAGCCGGTCCGCGGCATGGTCTGAGAGGCGTTCCTGATCCTTCCGGGATAGAGACAAGCATCAGGGAATCAAAGAGAGAAAGGGGGAATGATTTTTCCCAAAGAAAATAAATAGAGAAGCAGAGAGAAAATAGAACAACACAGAGTAAATAAATAACACGAAAAGAAAGAATGACCAACAACAACAACTAACCTGACCACGACCAAAAATTCCTCTTGACTTCGAGAGGTGCTCAACAGTCCACAACCAAATCTTGACCACAATGATAGAACTCATTTCAACCTGCAATAGAAACATAAAATAGGAAAACACTATAGTTGTGAGTATTAAAACTCAGGAGGTAGGCCTGAAAAACTCTATTCCCAATGCACATACCATTAAATAATGAATTTATCAATTCCAGGTTTGCACTAAATTATATAAAATATTGGTTTCCACACACACATTCATTTCTAAAACAAGTAACAATCCATTTCCATTTTTAATTTAAGAAAAGTTTAGTGTATGGATGAAACAGATGCATTGAATTTTAAAACACTTTTGAGAACAATTTAGAAATCCAAATTTTATTTGTTGGTCAAACAGAAAACCACACACAACACACAACACACAGTAAGGGAAATGGAAAAAGTGGCACACGAGGCTAGCAACCGAACTAGACCTCTCAATCGTCCGCCACATACAAATAAACACTAAATGAAAACATGGGTCGAACCTAGGAGATCGTGAACAATCCAGAACGTACTATATATCTGACTCATCCTAAAGGTATGCCCTAATTCGATGACATCATAATGCCCATACTACTACCCAGCATAGCCCTCCAAGGGATAACTGAGGGGCCCAATCCCCATAGCAGCAATAATGCAGTATTCCCCTACTATGGCACCAGTAGCTATTGCATGGTCTAAACTAGTGCAGCAATCGTTCTCGGAAGATTGACTCACTATGCAAGGTTCCCATGTCAAGACATATAATAAAAGAGTGGTGAATCAACAATGCCAAACAATCAGTCACGATGCACAAACATCACATACAGCTCACGCAATCAACACACACCAAAGATCACCCATGAATGGGTTTTCCAAAATAATTTATTTTACTAAAGTGAAAAATGGGCCTTCACAACCTTTAAAGAAAAACCTCATTTTTTTAGAAAGCCCAAAACACATGTTCAGATGAAATCATTTATCTTTAAAACTAAAAGTACATTTGAAATTCCGTGAATTATGTTTAAAGGCCAAATGGGCATTATTTCAATACTGGGTGTCCACTCGTCAAGAAAATGTTTCAAATGTTTCGTATAAAATAAAAGACTCTTTTCACACCAAATAATCATTTAAAAATTTATTATCTTATATTATTTATAATTAATTAAAAATTAATAAAACAAAAATAAATTAATAAATTCTAAATCTAATGGTAAGTACAGTGGGGGACGTACCTCAATTTGAAACTCGGTTACGACGACGCGACACATCTCACACTTGCGCACAAGCACACACAACTTTCTAACGACAAAAATATTGTAGAAATATCTCGCCCAAGAGCTGCAAAAAAAGTAAAATAATATAAAATATAGAAAAACTGACCATAAATAACCTCACAACTTAACACCGCAAAAATAACTAAAAACAAACCTAAACAGTAATTTAAAATAATCAAATCAAAATATAGCACGTACCACGCCTGAACCTCAGTCTAGGAGAAATATCGTGATGGAGGAAAATCCAGGGAGGACTGCACTCGATAAAAGGGATTATGTGAAAGAGGAAATGACCATCAAGGATGCCAGTGAAGAGTGAAACGCGACTGGGAGGGTGTGCGATGGCCGGACTAGAGGCGCGTGGGCCGGAAGCCCGAACGTTCCACTAGCGAGGCCGACCAGACGACGTGTGGCATGTCAAAAGACACGAGACCAGAGGGTGTGCAGCTAGAAATAGGTATGCCACATGCACGGAACCCGAAAAACGGTTTTCCAAAAGGATTCTACGGCCGTTATAGCAAAGGGGGAAGTCTTCAGGGCGCTGCACCGCTTCTGGTTGGCCGGAGAAAGTAAGGGGATGTAAGTTACATACAGAGGAAAACAATAAATGGTCAAAATTACATGAAATGCAATCGAACCACGTGTCTTGAAAACCAGTAAGGACATATACGACTTGATCTGAAATGAGGATCAAAACAATAGTTGTACCTTCGAACCTGCAGAAGCAACCTGGTTTCATACAACCCACAAAATCTGCCTCGATATGCAGCAATTGAAGAACTTAGACCAACAACGTCAATAACCTTCAACCATATCCATAACACTTCCAACATTGTAAGAACATGATGGCGCAAAACCGATTTTTCTCCTCTGCCTATTATATCAGTACCAGATGGATAGAAAACATGGGTGTCAGCTGGGTACTGGCTAGCGTCGAAGATTAGTTCACACAAAGGAGGTGTGCTAGCTTAGGGAAGATGGGTGCGGTATCACTACGCCAGAAGAGAGGCTGGTATCTGAACAAAGAGGCCGGGGGTGCTGGGTCATGCTGAGCAGGGAGCATGCCCGGGATGGCACTGTGCAGGCTGATGGTGGAGAGGAGGGTGTTGAGGCGATGCAGGCAGGGGTGCGGGTGGCGCAAGAGGTCTGGGGGCTATGCCTGCAGGCTGGGCGCTGCAACGAGGGAGGGGCGCCGGCAAGGTGGCAGAGCGACGAGCAGAGGGAGCTGCGCTGAAGGAAGGCAGGGGAGGCAGCACTGTTCAGGGGATGCGCTGGGCATGCACAGCGCGAGGCAGGACGAGGGGGGAGCCGGAGTAGTCCGGTGTAGCACTGGGAGAGAGAGAGGGGCGCGGGTTTGCGCGGACAGGCCGAGAAGCTATCGGCGCTGTGCGGGGTGAGCAGGGAAGGATAGGCGGTGGCGGCGCGTGGGGAGAGGAAAAAAAGATGGGGGATGCCCTTAGGGTTAGAGAGAAAGAAGATTATATATATATATATAAGATATATAAATATAAAAATAATCATAATGATAATAAATATGTAATAATAATAATAACAGTAATAATGAAAATAATTATTACCATAATAATGTAAATAACATATAAAATAAAGAAATATTAATAATAATAATAATAGTAATATGATGATGAAAAAAAATAAAAATATTAAAAGAATTAATTCCATTTTAATAATAATGATAAAATTAATAACAACGGTAAATATTTTAAGTAACGCAATAAATCACAACTTTACCCATCATAATTTTCCAAAGGCTAGTGAAATGTGCCGACGTCTAAGCAGCGTCGCGTGAGGTATCAAAAACGCACTCTGCCTAGGCGCTCAGCAAAGTGTGCTAAAAAACGCGCACGTTTTAACATGACTCAAAAGCTTTTAGTCCGGGACTCAACACGAAGCCCAACAATTTTTTAAAATTACACAAAAATTATAAAATAAATAAACGAAAGGTCGGGGTGTGACACTATACAATACCATCATGGGATAGATATTCAATAATAGATTATCTAAGAAAGAGAAATCATTTTAGGTTTTATATGATAATGATAAGAAAATATATAATGATTATGGAGTCTAGAAGATGGAATTTTAAACCATGAGGGAAGGATAGAAATCTAATTTTCATCATATGATGGTTTAATTATCCATCAATGTAGTGAAGAATAATTCAGGGGGAATGTAGTTGGAACTGTATGAGAATGAATGGAATGTTATAGATTCAAACATGTACAAGATGGAATGAAAATATTTCAAAACTACATATGTGTCTCTATAAACCAATAATTGGTAATGATGTGGTTAGATTAATCACATTTATGATTAACATATATGCATTCCTAGAGTAAAATGATTTATATATATCAAAAAGAATATTTTTTAAGGTTCAACATGAAGAATAGAAATTTAGTGTATGAAAATTGATGTTTAGTGTGTCATAATTTTAATTATTAATGTCAATAGTCTAAGTGGATAAAGCTTATATCACCTATACTTGTTTGTAAATTGTTTACATCACTATAACTTCACCACATGACTCCATAATTAATTAAAAGTGAATAATGCCATATTAGTTGTCATAGATCATTATATGAAAGAAATGAATTTAATTTATATGAACTAAAAATTATTACTTCAAATACATTCCATTATATACATAAATGAAGTGCTATGGTTTAATAGGGTACCGATGTCAATTATATCTACTTGATATATATGTTTTAACATAAAATTGTAGATAATTAGTTAATAATAAATGAACACAAAGTTGATCTTTATAAATATATATCTTCCCTAATTAGATGCACATGCTAATAAGAAATTTATCACACCATCAGTTATGAGTAGTGATTGATATGTGGATTTAAAAGGTGGATTGAATAATTAGATTCTTACAATTGAATATTATTACTATAATAGATTCCGCTAGACCATTAAAATGGCCCATTATGAAGAACTCTTTAGAAATATGTGTATATCCTCAACATATTGGGAAGAAGATTTATAATATATGCTACTGAATCCCATGATATTTAATAAATAGAAGATAAATTTGGACCTATTTTGGATAAAATCATGGATTATTATAATCAAAAACATGGTAATAGTTATAATCAATAGTTATATATATTGTTTTATGTTAGTGACATGATTTTATAATAAAAATATTTCGCAGATTGTTACCATATTATGGGTTAAGGGGAAGATGATCCATTTATATATCTGTCCCACTATAATAATTGATCATATTGGTGAATAACCTTATCCATTGAAACATCCAACATACCCATCCCGTTTTATTGATGTGTTTCATGGATAAATTTTAGGGGACGAGGAACATTAAATATAATTTGAGGAAAAAACAATAATATTTTATATATTGAAGAGATAATGTTTTGTAGATTATAACCATAGACATGATCAATGATTTGTGAAAAAAATAATAATTTATTGAACATAAATGTGATCTTAAAATTTTAACGAGGTTGAATAATCTTCATTAGTTCATATGTGATTGATAAAAGTTTATTGGGAAAAAATATTTTATTGGGGTAGCATATAATTCTACAAGGTTTTAGAATATATTAATCATTAATATATTCAATGTGTTCTATATCATGTATCACATAGAGCACCAGACTAAACTAACATCATTATACTTTTTTATAACGTAATGAAAAATCTAGTAAATTAATATAATATAATTTAAAATTTCATTAAGAAAATCAAAAATAAGAATACAATTCCAATGAATATAAATAAATATTAAAATATTTTATTATAAAACCTATGTCTTTATATATAAAATAATATTTTAATTATATCAATATAATGATTTTTTATTATTATTATGTGATGATAAATTAATAAATTCCATGAAATAAATATGTAACTATAAATGATTCATGTCTTAAAAATTAGTTTTGTTAAATAATGTTTCATTAATATATATTATATATATTTTCATTAAATGTTAAATTTCTATATTTTAAAATTTAGATTCAATAAAAATTATTTAATATTTGAATTCAGAATGCGGAAATTATGTTAGACTACAATTTCGTGATTTTTCTAAAATGATGTATTTCAAGTTGAATGGTAAAAAATAATGTACTACAAATTCCCAGTAAATTTATAACATCATTTGGATATAAGTACGATAAAATAAATTTTGTAAAAATTCCTAATTGAAGTTGCATTTTGTTATTATAATTCTACAGTTACAAAACATATATTTTTATTTATAAATATATTTTATGTAATATTTTTTAAAAAAACACACATTTTATGAGATATAAAATTATTATTTTTGAATTAATATTTATTTCATATTGTTACAAATAATTATATTTTTTTAATTAGCATACAAAATTTTGGTTGTTTGGTAAATTTCATAATCATTCCAAAAAATATGTTACCAATGGTTGGAAAGTAATTTAACTTTGTAAATTTTTATTATAGAAGATAATATGAATTAACAGGGAAATGATTAAATATTATCAAGTATTGTCCTTTATTTCTTTTGATGATTGGTGGATTGAACAATAACCCTAAATCTCCATTTTTCCAATATTGGACCTACATTATTTTGAATGTCAAATGAAACTATTTAAGGTTAGTAATATGAAAAAATTTCTACTCAAATAAAATATAAAATGATCCCTTTACCACCCCACTTCTCCTCACACAATTAGTTTATCAACCTGGAAAGAAGGCATGCAGTTATTAATGATTATTGTTTTTGTTTCTTAAGTTCAAAGGGTGTTGAGTTATTTTTGGAATTTTTTCTAAAGAGACATTTTTTAAATATATTTCGTAGGTAATTGAAACATTATATTCATGATTTACGAAATGTCTCTAGTTCTAAAAAACCCCCCACATAATTGTTTAATGTATAAAATAATTTTACAAAATAATTTTTTTAATGTTCTAAATATTTTTTTAATGACTAATTAATCTTAGGAGAAATATTTCATGGTAGAACATGAAATACATTGATTTTATGGCTGAATTTTCTAATTAATGATGTAAAATTCTTAGGAATTATAGTATTTTATTTCCCACCAATGTTAATCGTCTTCATTTTAAGGGAAACATCACCCTCAATCCTAATGTACCCTTTTAAGTGATTTTGGGTTATCTCCAATATTATGTGAACCTCATGTCATTTTCCAATCTCCATATTGGTTTCATTTCATCCCTTTAAATGGTAGTTTTTTTCTTCTATATTTCTTTTAGATGTGTAAGAGGTTGTGGGATTAATTTAATTTATTTTATTAACCTATTATAATAACTCTTTGTTTCTTTAAAAATCCACTATGTTAAAACCATTTTGGGTATAGACCTTTTATTATTGGGGTGATGATTGAGGGTTTCATGATGTTTTATTTGTTCTATCGTCTCTATATTATGATTATATTGGGATGTAGATTCTAAAAAAATATACTCATCTATAGGGAATTATAGTTTTCTCTAGTATACTATTGGGGCATGTGTATCCCATTACATGTGTTTTGTGACATGTGATTGAGTTAGGTTATTCTATCTCAATCATATATTGGGTTAATCATGATTGAAAAAAATTGAAATGTTTTTATAAATAAATTTTCATTATTTATGAAAAATATTTTGAATGAAATGAGTTCTAAAATAACTTTTTTTCAAATTATTTTGAAAAACAATAAAGTTATTTTATAAGAACATGTCATGGGATTTTTAATGGGTTTAAAATTACGTTATTATGGATAAAAAAAGATTGATATTTCATTATTAAATTTTCACTCCCATTGATATGATTTTAAATTTATAAATATGGAGACTTGGGTAAGGAGGTGGAAGTTGTAGTAGTATAAATCATCTTCTAAATCGTTATGAGAGCTCAAATTCATGGTTAATATAATGTTCAATGATTTAGATAAATTTAGATGTATGAAATCATTTACTTATAAGTTTGGTTCAAATTTCTATGATGTTCCTATATTCCATGAAACATGATCCCTGGGGTTTAATGACATGAAGTGTACTCTATTGATGACTGGTGTACAAGTATTCTAGTTATACATAATGAGAGTAATCCTTTTCATTCAATAATGTTTTTTATTTTATTCATTTTTTTGATGAAATCATATTTTTATTCCATGATTTTACTTCTTGGAAAATGATTTTGGTGTTTATTTTGTGAATCTATTTAACCTAGATAGTTTTAGAATTTTTGAAGAAAGGGGATGTGATTATCCATAATTTGTTATAATTTGTTTTCTAACTGTTGGGAAAATTCTATAAATTTAGAATATTAGGACTGTTGTATAGAGACCTGATCTAGAAAACCATGTTGGAATACTAGTGATACTATTTATCTGACACCCTCCTTGACCATTTAGTTATTATTGGATGTTGTATTTGAATTTAATGTAGTTAAATTCAAGGCATAACAATAAGGTTTTATGGTTTATGTAAGATGTGTATTTTCAGATATTGTTTTGATGGTGTGATTTTTTCAACATATCATTGGGATGAGTGGTTTTATTATTTTTAATATCCATTATGGTATTTTTTAAACATATATCATTGTATTTTTTATCATATCATGATTTTTATTACTATAGTTGGCCATCTTCTTTTGTGGATTATATCATTTTTGATGATTCTTCTCCTATCGTTTTAGGTTATATATATCTTCCATTTAATTTGTTTCATTTTTATTTATTTTATTACAACTTATCTTCACTGATACATGGGTTCCAATCGAAAAAATATAGGGATTAGGAACTCCCTTCATGTATGTGGTAGATTGGGTTGGGTACCAATGGTATAGGGTAACACAGTAAAGTTAATTACAAATTATTATTACAAAATGTTATAATAGTATTGGGAATTTGTTAAATTGGAGAAATCACATCAAGAATAGTTGAGGAGGAATGTGGTGAGTTCCTTTTCAACTCTTATTATATAGAGCAACAAGTTACCTTGGTATTTTAGGATGTCATTGTATTCAATGATGTGTTTTTTTCTACTTATTAGTCTCTGTTTATGGATCATTATTTTTAATTAGATAATAATATGTGTGGTAATTTTTTCTATACATGTGTGTATTAAAATTCTTCCAAGATGTCATATGAGGGTTTCACATGGTGGTTTATAATATAATTGTCAAGGGAGTGCCTATACATATCATAAAATAATTCAAGCTATCATTATGAATGATTGTAACACGGAACATAATGAACAAAAATATATGAACATAGATTTTCATTTGCATCTGGGGCCAAGAAGAAGAAAAATATAGTGATTATGTCTTCATATACAGAAGTCCAACATCACCTATATGTATTAATGGTCCTATAGATGATTATGTGTAGAAGGATAAGATCAAAAATGATTTTAAAGTATTAGGAACACCTGAGGCTGTCATAATTTCTTGTATGAATTTTAAGTGTAAGGGTCCCTATCATAACCTGCCATAGTGGTGCCTGTGCGCAACTCCCAAATCCCGCCTCTAATATGTCAGGGGCTAGTGACTAGCACCAAGTAGACATGTCACTAAAATGGGAGGCATTGCCTATAAACCCGTCCACACACACACACACATCTCCAAGCACACAAAGCTAAAAATTAAAAACTACTGAAAATTTAAATGCATGTATACACTAAAATCCCAGCCAACAGAGTACGACAGGAATGTAATGTACAATAATGTAAAAACATGGGCCAAAAGTACAATCCCACCAAAATAATGTATGCAACAAAGTCCAACCTGTAAAGAAATGTACTGGGACTGCAATCTGTAGCCACAAGAATAAAACTCGGCCTGCCTGATCTCATTGAGCATCGTCCGGTCCTCGTCCACCTAGAATCCCGTCAAAGGATCCCCCATCTGCAAAAACATTTCATGTGCGGGCAAAGCTCGGGCATGGGTGAGTACAACAATACCCCGTATGACACACCCAAACCATAAAGAAATACAACCAGGGAAATACCACAATGGAATGATACAGTCATCTCTACATAGTATATGTTTATAGAACATATAACAAGAATATCCAGATATACTCATACACGATTGAATATCGTGAATCCACCACTATGATCCCGTTCAAAGATTCACCTAAGCCTATAATAAGGATAATACACTCCTAGGTATGAAGAGAGAGATACTAAGTACTCATTCTAGGTGAACACACTCCATAGGTACTTGAGAAATGTTACTTAATGTGTCAGATGAGGAACACAACCAGTAGCTATGGGGTGATTCCAACAACTCAGTCTGAACTAGCCTGCCAAGTAGAGGATCGGTGCCTGGGTAATGTAGGTCACGTCGATTCCAATAAACTCTACCTAGGGTACCACGAAGGAATAGAGGAACCGTCTCCAAGTCTCATAGAGGGGATTCCAACAACTCTATTCAGAAAGTCCCACTGAAAGGATCATTCTCATGTATGTAGGAAATGATATCGGAAACCTTCATGGGAAAGACCAAGGGGAAAAAACCTATGGAAACTAGTCTACGTCACAGAAGAAAATTGGCTCAAGCCATGTAAAATAGGTTACATGGTGTGTAGTATGGTTACACGCCGTGTTCCATGACTCCGGGTACAGCCTGTGAAAATGGAATGTGTCTCCAGTCCAGGTGTGTAAAACTAGACTACACGGTGTGTGTATAAGGATTACACGTCATGTTTCTTGACTTCAGTTACTGCCCGTGTAAACGTCCTGTGTCTCTAGGCGTGTCGTATAAAAAGCAACTACATGGAATGTAGTAGGATTACACATTGTGTCTGAGTATCTGGGGTTCACACCGTGTATGCTGGCCATGTGCCCGTACACAGCCTCAACCTGTGTCGCCTGCTCATGTACCAGTAAATGAGGTATCCCATGTATCTGGTAGTGTCTGGCTGGGGAAGGGTATTATCATTACCCCTCCCTCCAAAGATTCCCCTCCTAAGCTGTCAGTGGTGAAAGGGAGATAATGACCCCCCATGTCCGCCCTCCAGTAGGCCCTGGAGTGGCGACTAGCACCAAGGTTATGAGTTTTCACAAATATGGGAGGCATTACCCTGTTTATTATTTAAGATCATGAAATAGGAAAAGTAAACCACCAAAAAGGAAAAGAACAAGTGTATATAAATAATCCCAAACCAATCCCACGTGCATGTTTATACAATTTTGAAATAGGGTACAAGTAGAAGAAATCTAAAAAGTACAACACCAAAAGAAACAAGAGTACAACAACTGCAACAACTCCAACTATCCAACTAGTAGGGTACCGCACGACCCTGGTAGTCCTCATGGAAACTTGAAAGTAAACGTAGTGTGAGCATAAAAGTATACTCAGTAGGAAAACCAAACGATGTCATGTACAGGTGGGGAGACATCCTAATGTCCCGTGAGAACAACAGAAGAAACCAAACCTAGCAAGGAAATCTATCCACCCAACCTCACCAACCATACTCACCAAAAATAGAAAACAACATGTAGTTGTATATAAGAACATGTGTATTGAGTACCCCGCACAATTTCCCACTATTTAGCTACTCTTCCTAAAGGCGAAAGAACTGCTGCTACTACAATCTTCCTCCCGCACATACCTAGGCCTCACAAACCACATATCCTGTCCGCACACACCAGGTCCTCACAAACCACAATCACATCCCCACCCGAACACACCTGGGCCTCATCCCGAAGATTATTGGGAAAAGTAAACCGTCCAGAAGAGTCTTGGGATAAAACCACCCCAATTGAAACCAACCCGAAGAGTCTTGTGTGTAAGGTCGCCTCAATCCATCATTTCCTATAGAAGAAGGAGTAGGATGGAGCTAGTAACTAAGGGGAAAACACCCTCTCCCATGAAATTGGAGTGTTCGGCACTAAGTGATCAACATGGGTGGGGTGCGACAAAACACAAAGATATATATATATATATGTATATATACCAAACACACATCCCAACCTATGGATTCTAAACAAAGAAACTGAGCACGTGCCTCGACACTACTATCACAAAGAATACATACAACAAGCAAACCCCCACCCCATTTAGGTTTTCATGTTTCAATAGAAATTAGTTTATTATTTCCTTAACAACTGGGAAAATAACCACAACAAACCATATCAATCATTCGTAGAAAAAAACACTGCCAACCACAAATCAAGATAGATATAACACAAGTAGCACAAAACTGACCTTTTTATCATTGATCAATCCTCATTGATTATTCCCCCATTTATTTCACTATCATTCCCCACAGTTCATTTATCAACTTTCCACTTTCTTTTAACATCACCACCCATTACTGCAGCCCTGATGCCACTATAACCACATCTCCATGACTGTATCACAAACAAGGCTTGTGCCACATCATTTCCCCTTAAACAAAATTTCCCACAGCCCCTCTGCCCATTCTATCTGTAACAACCCGGAATTTACCCCCTTTCACACACCACGTAACCAAGTCAACACCCACATGTTCATTATTCCATTTTGTTCAACCAGGGTGATCACACAGGGTTGCAGATTTTAATCAACCAACATTACGTGATTAACCAAATTCCATATTCCACAATGTTTCCATCCACAAAATGGTCTAGAAATATAGGGAAACATTTAATTGCCCAAGAAAAGGACCCCAATGTGTGTGATTTTCAGTAGGAAGAAGCCTATTCAATTCATAACATTACAATAGGATAAAAAAGATAAACATAACGACTTCCCGTTCCTTGTTCTATAACCAGTTATTATCTTTTTATATTGTTTTCACTGTATCACGTGAAAACAAGAGGACACCCATCATGCATGATGCACATATTAGAGGGACGAAGATAAGATCCCTACCTTAACAGGTTTTGATCACAATGCTCCACCAGATAAGCTTTAGAAGACGTCCGTCAGCGTCCGTTGCTTCTGTAAAAATCGGGAAAAACCTCCTCGGGTGGAAGCTGGGAAGGAAAGGCCCAAGGGAAAGCAACAGATCCAATCTTAGAAGTTCCGCCTCATCATTATGATCTCGTGGCTGCTGACAGATCATAAATTGTAGCTCAGATGAAGAAGTTATGGATGAAAGGAGCTTTGGAGTCTCTAAGAAGAGATCTACTCGAAGGAAAGGGGAGCAGAGGAATGATTTGAAAATGAGGAGAGGTCTCCTCCTTTTATAGGTGAGAAAAACTAAAGTACATGTCATGTAATTTCTATTACATGGTGTGTAATCGACCATTTCACACGGTCTCCATGCGTCTTCCAACGCGATATTCAACGTGGTACACAGCTGTTGACTGGTCAACACACGGTTTGAGGGTAATGCTTATGCGGGGAGGAACTACACGGCCTATAGAATGGGCTACAAGGCGTGTACTCATTAATTTCACGTGGAAAGTAGACACCTTCAACATGGAACATGACCATTCAGTAGTCAACACACAGTTTGAGGGTAACGCGTACACATGGAGGAACTACACGATGTGTAGTATGGGCTACACAGTGCATACTCATTTATTTCACGCAGCAAGGACATGGACTTAACACGGGGTATACCCGGTAAGGTGGTACATGGCATGTACTCACACTACACAGTGTGTAGTTACAAAATTATGAAAAGTGTGGGAAAAGTCCATTATACCCTCCACAACACTACATGACCTTCTTTTTGACAATGGAATGGACTGGAGAGGTTCGGGACATTATATTAGATACCTCTTAAAACATTCTCATCCCCAATAATTCAAAAACCAACCCAAAGGAACCCAACAAGATACCTCTTAGGGCTTTCGTTATAATAGGAGCCCAACCGACAACCATAATCATATGTGATAGAAATTCCTTCTACTATGTTGAGATATTATCCACTTTAGGTGGCACTGACTTGCCTGCATGGGTTTAATCACATACACATTAATGTTTTTCGATTAATAATTGGGTCTTCCCACTTCCATATATTAGGATTTTTCAACTTACACTACCCCCAAAACTATATAACCAACACACTGCCCAAACACATGGCTTGGGAAAATTCCTTCTCCCATGTCGAGATATTATCCGCTTTAGGCGGCACTGACTCCCATGTATGAGTTCAATTTCATCCGCATTAATGCGTCTGGATTAAGGATAAGGTTTTTCTCTTTCCCCACACGTTTGGACATGTTACACACATACAGATAACAAGGAAACAAAACGTATCACAACCAACAATCCAATCATTCCATATATCAAATGTAATGGGTATAGCATCAAAACAATGCTCAGAAGAACAATGAAAAACAAAAGTCAAAAAAACTATGGGTATTAAGTGTGCATCAGAGCCTCCCGCTCCCAAGTGATCTCCTAAAGGCCTCCATGCATCCACAACACACTAACCAAGGCGATGGTTTATCCATGAATCACCTTCTTTTTACGGTCCTCGAATCTGACCAGTCGTTCCTCGATGTTCGCATCGTCTCCCATATATAAATCTCCCTATTCGATAACGTGAGAGTCGTCATGTAAGTACCGATGAATATGGGAGACGTGGAAGACGTCCTGGACCTTCTCTAACTAACGTGGCAGGGCCTGTTGATATGCCACCTCACCGACTCGCCTCAGCACCTCGAAAGGTCCGATGAACAGAGGGGAGAGATTACTCCCCTTCCCAAACCTCCGCTACCCCCATTGAGGGGAAACCGTCAAGAACACATGATCTCCCACCTCGAACTCCAAGGGCCACCTCCAATGATCAGTATAAGACTTTTGTCGCTCCTGAGCCGCTTTCATCCTCTCAAGCACAAGATGAACTTTCTCTGTGGTGTTCTGTACTACCTCTGGCCCAACAACACCTGTCTCAGCAACCTCTTCCTATAAAATTGGTGAAGGATGTGGTATTCCATACAGAGCCTCAAACGGTTTCATGCCAATAGAAGTGTTGATGCTGTTGTTGTAGGCAAACTATACTAAAGGCATGTGTCGCACCCATGATCATATGAAATCCAGAACGCATGATCGTGGCATGTCCTCCAATGTCTGGATAGTCCGCATTATCTGCCAATCGGTCTGGGGGTGGAAAGCAGTGCTAAGGCGTAGCTTGGTGCCAGAATCATGTTTTAACCCCCTTCAGATTCATGAGGTAAACCGAGTATCTCGATTTGAGACGATAGTCTTAGGAACTCCATGAAAACTCACCACCTCATCTACGTACCTCTGTCCTAAGGTACTCACTAGCACGACTCCTTAATTTATAAGAAGTGAGATGATTTCGTCAGTCAATCCACCACTACCCAAATAAAATCCTAGCCACCCTGAGCTCTAGGTAGTCCTGTGACGATGTCCATTGAGATGGAATCTCACTTCCACTCGGGGAAATATAAGGGATGCAACAAACCAATGGGAACGTGGTGTTCATCCTTTACTTGATGAAACACTAGGCACATAGCCACAAACTCCGCCACTGCCCGGTTCACCTCGGGCCACCAAAAATGTTCTCTCAGGCCTCGTTACATTTTTGAAACTCCCGGATGCACCACCAAGGATGAGCTATGGAACTCACGGAGAACTCCCTCAAACATCGCCTCCGGAACAAACAACCTTCCAGGAAAAATCATCTTATGTAGTCGGTCCTATGACCATCATTCAGGAGCTGCCCCCTGATCGATATTATCCTACATTACTTCCACCTCGGAGTCTCCCCATTGAGAGTCTTCCACCTACTGCAACAATGAGGACTACACCGTCATCTGAAACAAATAGCCTCTAACACCCTCTACCCTTGCATCCAAGTGCAAGGTAGCCAACTCTCCCATCACTCTCCAAGCATTAGCGGATTCCCGGACCACTTCCTTATCTGACTTCCTGATCAGGGCATTAGCCACAATGTTTCCCTTACCTTCAGTGTAAGAGATCATGAAGACAAAGTCTTGGAGAAACTCGACCCATCTCCACTGCCGTAAGTTCATGTCACGCTGGGAGAAGATATACCATTAGATCTTGTGATCTGAGAAGACTACAAAGCGCTCCCCAAAATAGTAGTGTCACCATAACTTCAGCGCGAACACTACTGCTGCAAGCTCTAGGTCATGGGTGGCATAGTTACGCTCATGAGGGCACAACTACCTTGACCCATAACAGATCATAACCTTCTTCTGCATTAGTACACACCCCAAAACAATGCCACAAGCATCGCAAAACACCTCATACAACAACCCTTCCTCTAGAAACCTGAGTACTATAGCACTGACCAACTTCTCCTTCAGATAGTCGAATGCTTTCTGGCACTGCTCACTCCATAGGAAGACTTGGTTCTTCATAGTCAAAGTTGTCAATAGAGCGACAACTCAAGAAACGTCTGAAACGAACCTCCGATAATAACCTGTCATCCCCAGGAAACTACGATCTTCTACCACGCTCTTGGGTGCTTCTGAAGAAACAACAACCTCCACATTTGACAGGTCCACTGACACTCCATGCTAAGACACCATGTGCAAATGAAAGTGTACTTCTTGGATCATGAAATTACACTTCAACCATTTCCCATAATGTTGGTGGTGTCGAAGGACTTCCAAGACTGCCCTGAGATGCTCAACGTGCTCCTCCTATAATCTTGAGTAGATCAGGATGTCATCGATAAACACAATGACAAACAGGTCCAAAAACACTCAAAAGACAAAGTTTATAATCCCCATGAACAAAGCTGGTGCATTTGTAACTCCAAATGACATCACTACAAACATGAAGTGCCTATACCTACACCTGAAAGTCTTCTTAGAGATGTCACTATCCTATATACTCTGCTAATGATATCCAGATCGTAGATCAATTTTAGAAAACCAACCTGCTCCCCTCAGTTGGTTGAAGAGATCATCTATCTTTGGAAGGGGGTAGCGGTTCTTGACTGTTACCTGATTCAACCATCAGTAGTCTATCCATAGCATGAGACCACCATCTTCCTTCTTCACGAACAAAATTGGAGCTGCCTATGGAGACATGCTGGGTCGACCAAAACCCATTTCCATCAGATCGTCAATTTGAATCTGCAACTCCGAAGGTGCCATCCGTTAAGGGGACATATAAATCAGATAACCACCAGGATGTACGTCTATCCCAAACTCAACGTCTCGTCAGGTGGGGGGGGGTTCAGTCACAACCTCCTCCAGAAAAGCATTGAGGAACTCCCCAACAACCTCTGGAATATCCATCATCTCTGTATCAGTTGAAACCACTGATAACCCACCTAACAATGAAATGGGAGGCCTCATATGCCGGATTTCCACCTGATAGCTCCTCTCACCAACTAAATCTACACGCTTCCCATCCACGTCGGAGAACACGACTCTTCTTAGGATGCAGTTGATAACGGCACTAACAGAAAACAGCCAGTCGATGCCTAGAATGACATCGTTTGGCTGCAACTGTAGAAAAATAAGATCCCCACTAGATCGATGTGGTACCAACATCAGCCCACATCCCTGGAAAACACAAGATATGCTGGTCTGACCTCCAACTGGGGTACTCAACACCAGGGGTACAAAAAGTCTCTCTACGTCTAGACCCAAGGTGTGGGATAGAATGGGTGAAACAAAGGAGTGCAAAGATCCCGAATTGAACAAAGCATATATGAGAGTGTTGAACAAACAAATCGTACCTCGCACCACCTCTGGTCCGACTGGAGCAGCCAAACTCTACTACGTGCAACTATCCATGCCCAGCTCCTCTGCCTCTCAGATGTCGACCACCTCCCAGACCACACCCTGGTCGAGGTCCATGAGGAGCCCCCTGAGGTCGGCCTCCTCCTGCAAAGTCTACCCTCAGAGGACCAGGGTCCTGCTGCTGCTGGAAGGGCCTCGCCGACAAATGGTGCTACTCAGGTGGGCACTGAACCTGCCCACCTCCACCGTACTGAGCTCGGGTCGGGCACCAACTCTGAATGTGCCTAAAACCTCCACAATAGAAACACTTCGGTCCTGGGTTCTTGAAAGAGAGACGAGGACCTCAAGATCTGAACTAAAACTGCTGGGGATTAATCCCTACTATCCTGAATCTGGAAGGTCCTATCGCAGGAGACCTGCTGCTGACTGCTTTCCCCTTCGACGAACCCGGTTGGATCCCCTCTCATGGTGCACCTCCCTGTGAGTGCTTCCTCTCTACAACCTCTACCTTCTTCTTTACTTCATAGTACATCAGAAGGGTGAAGGGGGTGACTACATACTAGAGATAAGGACGAAGTGCCTCCTCCATACGTCTCGCCCAAGACTCCTCATTCGGAAAGAGATCCGGAGAAAAGCATAGGAGATCCTTGAACTTGATCCCCAACTCTCGTACTGACATAATCCCCTACTGGGGGGAGAGTAAATCATGCCACTTATCCTCCCTTATCAGGGACGAAATGATTCCTCTCATGAATCCTTCTCAATGTCAGCCCACAGAACCTCTGCCTCTGACCTCTCCCCAAGGTAGAGTGTCCACCACTAGCGTGCCACACCTCTCAGCTAACTGACTGCTAGGGGAACCCAGTACTCCCTCGAAGCATGGTTCAATGTAATAGTGATCCATATCTCCTCAAACCACCCCAACATCTCCATATCCGATGTACTACCCTCATACTTCTTGAGGGTTTGTCTCTAGAAACAACGGAGGGTCTTCTGCCACTGTCCATCTTCCTCCTATCGACCAATCCTCAACTGATTTTCCACCTGAAGCTGTTGGGCCTTGACTTAAAGAGTCACCTAGGGATGACATCCAGGTACCATAGCTATACGGTAAACAAAGATCACATATTCCCAAGTAGTTATGAAAACATCTCATGTTTGTATTTTATCATTTTCATTACATTTCTTTCCTAGAACACCCAAATAATGTAAAAAAATCATGATGATTCATGTACCTTACCAAGTCTCTCTACCCTGCAATAAATGTAGTCTCACTTGGTCGTTTGGTAGGCTCAGAGTCCTTGAATCGGATCACAGGGTTCCCTAAAATTCTGTGTCCTAGCCTGTCTTCCCTGGCCTATGTCACACACAAATATCAGCCAACATTGTTTCCCTACAATCCCATGCAATCCTTCATGTGCCTAACTCCAGACTTCATCCTATCACTCAACCACCCTCTAATACTATTCTGTCACGACCCCCTCCCACCAATGATGCCCTTACTGAGCTGGCGATGGTGAAAGGGAGATAATGACCCCCGAGTCCCACCACCAGTAGGCCCCGTAGTGGTGACTAGCACCAAGGGTATGAGTTTTCACAATTATGGGAGGCATTACCCTTTTTATTATTTAATATCGAGAAATAGGACAAGTCAACCACTAAAAATGAAAAGAAAAAGTCTATAGAAATAAACCCAAACCAATCCCACATGCATGTTTAAACAATTTTGAAACAAGGTACACGTACAAGAAAGCTAAAAAGTACAACACTAAATGAAACAATAGTACAACAACTGCAAAAAATCCAACTGTCTGACTAGTAGGGTCCCGCATGGCCCGGGTAGTCCACCTGGAATCCTAAAAGTAAACATAGGGTGAGAATACAAGTATACTCAGTAGGGAAACCTAAAGCTCTCATTCATAGGTGTGGAGACATCCTAATGTCCCGTGAGAACAACAGATGAAACCAAACCTTGAAAGGAAATATATCCAGCCAACCTGACCAGCCACACTCACCAAAAACACAAAAAAGGTAGTAGTATATATGAACAAGAGTATTGGGTACCCCGCTGCATTTCCCACTAGTTATCTGCTATTCCTAACAGATAATGTCCTCATGCTTCCACACTCTTCCCGCACGCACACACCTGGGCCTCAAGAACCACAAATACCACCCGCACACACCTGGGCCATACAAACCACAATCACATCCCCACCCAAACACACCTGAGCCTCATCGAAAAGATTCTTGGCAACATTAAATCTTCCCAAAGAGTCCTGGGCTAAAACCACCCCAATCGAAACCTACCTGAGGAGTCATGGGAGTAAGGTCACCTCAAGACATCACAGCCTATGGAAGAAGGAGCAGGAAGGAGCTAGTAACTAAGGGGAAAACACCATATCCCATGAAATGGGAGTGTTCGGCACTAAGTTCTCAACATGGATGGGGTGCGACAAAACACAAAGATACAGATATATATATGTATATATACCAAACACACATCACAACCTCTAGATTCTAAATAGAGAAACTAAGTGCGTTCCTCGACACTACTATCATGAAGCATGCATACAAAAAGAAAACCCCCAACCCATTTAGGTTTTCCCGATTCAGCAGAAATTAGTTTATTTGTTCCTCAACTACTGGGAAAATAACCACAAACAACCATATCAAATTTTCATAGAACAAAACCCTACCAACCACAAATCAAGTTAGATAAAACAAAAGCAACACAAAACCAACCTTTCTACCATCGATCAATCCTCATTGATTATTCCCAAGTTTAATTCATTATCGGTCCCCACCATTCATTTATCAAATTCCAACTTTCTTGTAACATCAGAAACCATTACTGCAGCCTTGCTGCCACTATAACCACATCTCCACGACAGTATCACAAACAAGGCACATGCCACATCAGTGCCACATAAAAAACGTTTCTCGCAGCCCCTCTTCCCATTCTATCTGTAACAACCCAGGATTCACCCCCCTTTAACACACCACATAACAAAGTCAACACCCACATGTTCATTATTCCATTTTGTTCGACTGGTGTGATCACACAAGGGTTCCAAATTTTAATCAGCCAACTTTACGTGATTAACCAAATTCCATATTCCACAATGATTCCATCCACATAACGTTATAGAAAGATAGATAAACATTTAATTGTGCAAGAAAAGGCCCCCAACGACCGTGATTTTCAGTAGGTAGAATCCTACTCAATACCTAACATAACAATAGGAAAACAAAGATAAACAAAATGAATTCCCAATCCCCGTTCATTATCTAGTTATTATATTTTTTTATTTGTTTCACCATATCTCACGAAAACAGGAGGAAACCCATCCCGCATGATGCAAAAATTAGAAAGACGAAGGTACGATCTCTACCTCAACAGGTTCTGATCACAATGCTCCCCTAGATGAGCTTTAGAAGACGTCTGTCGGCATCCGTTGCTTTGGTCAAAACCCGAAAAAACCTCATCGGGTGAATGATGGGAAGGAAAGGCCGAAGGGAAAGCAAAATATCCAAGTTCAGATGTTCCATCTCGTCATTACAATCCCGTGCCTATTGACGGATCATAAATCAGAGCTCAGACGAACATTTTATGGAGGAAAGGATCTTTGGAGTCTCTCGGGAGAGCTCTGCTCGAAGGAAAGGGGAGGAGATGAGTGATTTGAAATGGGGGAGAGGTCCCCTCCTTTTATAGGCAAGAAAAACTAAAGTACCCAGCTTGCTCTTTCTGGTACATGGTGTGTACTCGGCCATTTCCCACGGTCTCCACACGGCTTCCAATATGACATTCAACGCTGTACAAGACTGTTGGCTATTCAACACATGGTTTGAGGGTAATTCATACGTGGGAAAAAACTACATGGCTTGTTGTATGGGATAAACGTCGTGTACTCATTTATTTCACATGGCAAGGACACGCCTTCAACACGGCACACAACCATTGACTTATCAACACCCGGTTTGGGGGTAACACATACGCGGGGAGGAACTACACGGTGTGTAGTATGGGCTACACAGTGTGTACTCATTTATTTCAAGTGTCAAGGACATGGCCTCAACACGGGGTATACCCAACACGGTGGTACACGGCGTGTACTCACACTACACGACGTGTAGTTACAAAATTCTGAAAAGTGTTGGAAAAGTTCATTCTACCATTCAGAACACTTCATGACCTTATTTTTTGACAAAGGAATGGTCCAGAGAGGTCTGGGACATTACAGGTATACACGTCGTGTCCTTGGTTATATACCCAACCCGTTTCTGTGTACTCCCGGAGTACATGCCAGGTGGTCCGCTGACGCACACATGTCGTGTAGCCTATACCACAATTCGTGTAGTCAGGAAATTTCCAAAACCATCATCTTTCTCCACGCACCTAGACCGATCTTCCGTTTTCTGTTTCCATTATCTGTTCACCGCGGAACTCAAGATAGGGGTCACATCATTGTTGTGATGCAGAATCCGTGGGTTTCGGGCCTTCAATCGGCTCCGAAATTTGAATCCGGTCACCCTTACGGAAATCGTTCAACGAATCATATCTCATGATCTGCTTCGATTCATCCATCACCACCGCAGTCACACCTCTATGGGGTTGTCCTGATGCTAGATCATCAATTGGGATCGTTGTGTCATGCAACAAATGCGCAACGATCTACAATTCATATCTCTATGAAGAACGCGTAGAACACACATGAAGAATGCGAGGAAATTGAAGAAGAATGGCACCAAAAATTGTTGGGGATGAACCACGATCGATGTTCATGCCAATATTGGTTCGTCACCGTTATAATGATAAATGAATCCAAAATAACCATCAAGAATCAATCCCCAAAATCCCCGCATTAATCCATCCTGAAAATATGATCGATCAGCGGGATAATTTGATCGTGGATTAGTCCACGTTAATCATAGGAAACAAGAACATGGATAGGAAACCAAAATCAAACATCCTACCTAGATTCACGGCGTTCATTGGAGAAGATATGGTCACCGCATCATCGTCACCGATGAAGCTCGTCAAGAACATCGTCTCCTCATTGGGTTTCCCGTTAGAGCCTCAAGCGAATCCAAGGGTTTCAGGCTTATGAGGTCTGTAACCATGGATCCCTGTACAAATATCTATTTAAAAAGATACAGGATATTCAGCGCCACAAGATTAAATATAATATTTTTATTAAATATTTTATTACAGTTACGTCCAAAAACTAAAGTTCGCCACTGACCTATGCCTACGGATGTTAGGCCTCACTTAAGTAAAATCGTTGTTTTGAATGAAACAGTGCCCTCATATTTCTGATCCGAGCACCCATTCAGGAGTTATTCCACTTTTTTATGAAAACCACATGCGCACAATATGTAATTATTTAATTAAATTCAAACATTTGTTTCGGGCTCACTGGGCCTCAGAACTGCACACCATCTCAATGCCTAGTCTCGAAATAATTCCCATATAATATTAAAATAATACATGGACAAATATGGGACAATACATCCTCCCCACCATAGGGATTTACACCCACAAAAAGCCAAAACAAAGGATACACAAATAGATTTGGGTACTGCACATGAATATGAGCATCTTGCTCCGATGTTCTCTCCTTGAGATTCCCTTGCAGCCACTGTACACGCACAAAGGGAATAGCTTTCCCACGAAGGATCCTCTCCTGCCGATCCTAAATCTCAACTTGGTACTCAGAAAAGGTCTCTCCATCAATGATGTCCAGCTCTCCCCAATCGATAATGTGTGATGGTTCATGCACTTACCTCCGCAGCTGTGACACATGGAAGATGTTGTGTACCCGGTCCATTGGAGGAGGTATATCCATGCGGTATTCCACCTCACCAACTCTAATCAGAATCTGAAAAGAGTGGACGATCCTCAAAGAAATCTTGTCGCCTCAGCCAAATCACTGCAATCCTCGTCGAGGTGAGACCCAAAAGAGCACATGGTATCCCTCCCCGAACTCCAAGGGCCTCAGTCTCCTGTCGGAATAAGGCTTTTTCAGACTCTGTGTAGTCTTCATCTACTCCTAGATGACCTGCACCTTCTCTGTAGTTACTCGCACCATCTCTGTGACCATGAGTGCTGACTCTCCTAGGTCAGTCCAACAACGTGGTGACCTGCACGGTCACCCATACAACTCCTCAAATGGTTCCATAACATTAGTGGAATGATAACTGTTGTTATAAGAAAAATCCACCAGTGGTAGGTGATCATCCCAGATAAGACCGAAGTCAAGTATACAAGCTCGTATCATATCCTCCAGAACATGGATGGTCCACTATGTCTGACCATCAGTCTGAGGATGAAACGTTGTGCTCAAGCGTAACCGAGTCCCAAAATCTTCCTATAATCCCTTCCACAACCTTTATGTGAAACAAGCACCACGATATGAAACGATTGTGGATGACACTCCATGAAATTGAACTTTCTCCTCCACGTAGAGACATCCCAGGATCTCTATTGAACTCTGCTCCCGTATGGCTAGAAAGTGGGCTGACATGACGAGTCAGTCAAAAATCACCCAGATGGCATCATGTCTCCTATACGTACGTGGTAAACCCGTCATGAAGTCATGGATACTCCATCCCACTTCCACTCCGTCACCCCAGGGAGATGAGTCAATCGTACTGGCACCTGGTTCTCATCCATTACTTACTGACAAGTAAGGCAACGAGAAACAAACTCTACCACACTCTTCTTCATTCCTGGCGACCAAAACTGACGTCGGAGGTCCAGGTACATCTTTTCCATGACTGGATGCACCACCAAAGGAGATATATGGAACTCCCTCAGAACCTCCTCCCGAAACATCACTGGTACTACTATGAGCCCACTGAAAAGAACAACGTTCTCTCCACCTTTTTAATATCCATTAGCAGCATCACCTACAAATATCTGAGCACATAGAGTCTAATATCTAGCATCCTCGAGCTATGATACCCTGACTCGTTCTAAGAGTGGAGGGGTAACAACAATCAACTGAAGGTAATCTCCCAAATCTCTATCCACAAAGGATATTTATAAAGAGGCAAACTACATCATTGCCTCATCTAGAAACTGTGATCTGTATTTCCTACTGGGAGAATCTGCCATAACGTTCCCCTTCCCAGGATTATAAACGATCTCAATGGCATAATAATGGAGTAATTCAAGCCACCACCCCTATCTCAAATTCTTATCCATCTGAGAAAAGATATATCTGAGAATCTTGTGATCATAGTAGTCGATAAACTGCTCACCCATCAGGTAGTTCCGCCACATCTTCAATGTGGAGACTACCGCTACCATCTCAAGATCATTGTTCACGTAGTTCTGCTTGTGTGGCCTCAACTGAAATGATCCATAGGCAATCACCACTTACCTCTTAATCAGAACACAACCAAGCCCTGTTCTTGATGCGTTACATAACACTATGTACTCGACACCGTCTTCTGATAGTATCAAGTTCAGGGCGTTTTCTAGACTCTGTCTCAACTGCGGAAAAGACAGTTGGCATCTCTCGGTCCACAGGAAAGGATTCCCCTTTTGGGTCAAATCTGTGATGGGTGCTGAAATTCTTGAGAAATCTGGAATGAATATCTGATAGTAGTCTACCAACCCATGTAAACTCTTCACCTCTGTCACGCTCCGGGGTGGTTCCCATGTAACACCTTCTTTACCTTGGCTGGTCCCACTACTACACTATCTACTGAGATAATGTGTCCGAAAAAGTTGACCTCCTGTATCCAGAATTGACACTTTTAGAGTTTCCCGTAAAATTGGTGCTCTAGGTCTGTGTCTAGAACCATCCTTAAGTTCATCGCATGCTCCTCCTCGGATGCTGAGTACAGAAGGATATCATCAATGAATTCCACCATGAACCGGTCTAGATAGTGCTGAAAGATCCGGTTCATGAGTCCCATAAACACTTCCAGGGTGTTCATCACGCTAAAAGGAATCACCATGTACTCATAGTGACTGTAGCGACATCAGAAAGTCTTCATTGAACATCCTCATCTCGTACTCGCAACTGGTGATTGCCCGATCGTAGATCATCCTTCGAGAACTATAGTTCCCCTCTTAGCTGGTCGGAGAGGTCATCAATCCTTGGTAGTGGATACTGGTTCCTCATGGTCACCTAATTCAAGTGCTGGTAATCCACACACAGCCTCATGATTTCATCTGCCTTCTTGGAAAACAACATTGGGGACTCCCAGGGTGAAACACTAGGTCTCACAAAGCCCTTCCATTGAAAATCTTCCAGCTCCACCCTCAGCTCATGAAGCTCTGTAGGAGCCATCTGATATGCTGACGCTAATATCGGTGTCATCCCAGGTTGAAACTCAATGAATAAATCTATCTCTCGAAGGGGAGTTAGTCTGGGGAAATCCTCCAGAAAGACATCCTCGTACTTAGCTACTACTATTGGAAACTGGAAACTCGTAAAATCTACTGTGCCAAGGGCTAGGCTAGACAACTGATTTGAAATCGGTTGTGCCTTCCTACACATGAGTCCATAGTGCGCTTACTGGGTCTCATTTTCACTGACGAAGGAGAACCTCTTTCCATCATTTTGGACACACCGAACTCTTCACCTAAAATAGTCAATATGGGAATTAGCTGTGGATAGCTAGTCCATACCAAGAATGACATCGTAAGGCCTCGACGCTACCAACAAGTTGTTCCAACCAAAACACTCACCTCGAAGGGTCTGGTCACACTATCTACAAAGGTGTGTGATATCTGAATCTTCTCCAATCGGTGTTTATAAGAATAAGGGTCGAGTCAACGGATCAACTATAATATCATTTTATAGAACAATATAAGATGCCAGAAAAGAATGACATGCACTTATGTCTATCAGTACGATATCCAAAGTAGAAAAGAAACAGATTGTAACTTTAATAATTTCGGGGAGTACCTGGGTCATAAGTTTTCACTACCCGCAACTGTCCCTTCCTCTGTCCACCAGCTCCCTAATCTTGGGCTGGCCCTCCTAGGGGTGGTGGTGGAGAAAGGTCAAAATGTCGACCACATCCCGCTGATTTCCCAACTCCTCTACCACATATGCCGCCTCGCGGATCTGTTTTCTTCACATGTTGGCTCTGCCTCGGTGGTCCATCCACTGCTCCTATGTCAGTATTACAGTGGGTCGGACAATCTCTAGCAAGATGTCCCCTTCCATCACATGAGTAGAATCCCCCCTCTCTAGGATGGACAGATGTGCCATGTGAACCCTGTACGCATGATCCTCTATCCTGGGATCTCCTCTGAAAACCTCTCCCACACATGGGTCCTTGACGTTGGCTTCCTACTCCCGAGGTCTCTACTCCAGCTCACTCACTATTGACATCAGCTGGCTATCTCTGCTCCTCCATGAAGCTCTCGACCACCAAATCCCTCTCGAGCACCCCATCATATGTAGGAATGCTCATAGGGATGATTCTAGCTCAGATATCCATGCACAAGCCCCACTCAATAGTATGATCTCTGAAGTACTGATCCCTTACCATATACATCGAGTACCATGAGAGGTCAGTAAACCTCGATGAATAGTCACCCACTGTCATGGTTCGCTACTGGAGCTGAAGAAGCTCCTTTATACGTATTTCTCTCAGGGTAACCAGTGGAAACTCTTCTCTGAAGAGATGCTCAAACTCCGAACATGCATGAGTCACCTCATCGTGAGTCTAGATAACCAAACTCCACCATCGCCTTGTCGAGCCCTATATAAGGCTCACAGCCTGGATCACTATCTAGTCTGCTGGTTTCCTGACAAAAAATAAGACTCTGGATACAGCCTCAAGCCAGTCCTCTACTGCCTGAGGGTCAGGCTCACCTCGAAACTTAAGGGGCTCTATCTCTATAACTGGTGGAGTGTGCTCAACCTGCGCCCCACCTATACTGGTACAACAGGCACTAGACACTACTCCACAGTTGGTGGAATAGCTGGAACACCACCTAAAGGTAAAACTGGGGGATCCGGTCCCTGTATCGAAGCTTCATCACTGAGGGGGTCATCCTCGTGATCGAGTTGCTGGATCCCAGCAGGTGTGTGTCGTGGAGGCATCCTTTAACGAAATAAGTGGATCACAGTAAGTGTGTATATCTGGAGAGCTAACTCAATAAGGACATGGAAACCACAACACATTCCTATATGATGCATTTACCATTATTTTCCCATACAACTAGTGTTCTCATGTTCTGAGTTGAAAAATAAGTTATCAGAGTCCTGATGTATGGATACGTCGGCCACCCACACAAACACTAGGGTCCCTATCCTACAAGACGAACTCGAAACACATAACACTGTTTCCCCAAACCAACTCATAGACTCTTGGTCCTAAGGTATAACCAATCACCTCTGATACAACTCTTTCACGACCCGTCCCAGGGGGGCTCGTGCCGAAACTCCCCAAGTCTGCCTCCAATATGCCAGGGGCTGGTGACTAGCACTGAGTAGGCATGTCACTAACATGGGAGGAATTTCCTATAAACCTACACACACACACACACACTTCTCCGAGCCCACAAATCTGAAAAGTAAAAACTACAGAAAATGAAAATGCATGCATACACTAAAATCATAGCCAACAGAGTACAACAGGAAAGAAATATAATGTAATGCAAAACCCTGGGCCAAAAGTACAAGCCCTCCAAAAGAATGTATGCAAAAAATTACAACCTATAAATAAAGGTACTGGGACTGCAATCTATAGCCATATGAACACACCTTGGCATGCTAATCTCACTGAGCACTATCTGGTCCTAGTCCACCTAGAATCCTGTCAAAGGCTTGCTCATCTGCACAAGACACGACACATGGGGGAAAAGCCCATGCAGGGGTGAGTATAAAAATACCTAGTAGGACACCCTGAAACCACAAAGAAATAAAATGAGATAAATATGATAAATGAATGACACAGTCATCTCTAAACAGTATATGTTTACAGAACATATAAAAAGAACATCCATATATACTCATACAAGATCAACTATCGCGAAACCACCACTAAGATCCATCTCGAAGATTTCACTAATCACGTGACAAGAAGAACACACTGCTAGGTCTAAAGAGAGTGATGCGAAGTACTCGTTCCAGGAGAACACACTACACAACTACTTGAGAAATGTTACTTGATGTGTTAGAGGAGGATCACAACCAATAGCTATGGGGTGATTCCAACAACTCAATCTGAACTAACCTCCAATGTAGAGGATTGTCACCCTAGTAAAGAAGGTCACGTTGATACCATGAAACTCTACCTAGGGTACAAAAAAGGAATAGAGGATCTGGCTCCAAGTCTCACAGAGGGGATTCCAACATCTCTATTTAGGATGTCCCGCTGAAGTGATCATACTACGGTATGTAGGAAATGATATAGGAAACCTTCAGGGGAAAGACCAAGGGGATGAACCGTAAGGAAATTAGTCCAAGTCACATAATAAAACTGGCTCAAGCCATGTAAAACAGGTTACATGCCATGTAGTATGGTTACACGACGTGTTCCTTGACTTTGGGTACTACCCATGTAAAGGGCACGTGTCTCCAGTCAAGGTGTGTAAAACTAGACTACACTGTGTGTAGAAGGATTACACGTCGTGTTCCTTAAATTGGAGTACTGCCAGTGTAAATGGCTTATGTCTATAGGCATGTCGTATAAAAAGCAACTACATGGAATGTAGTAGGATTACATGCCATATCTGAGTGTCCGGGGTTTGCTCCGTGCATGATATCTATGGGCCCATACATGGCCTCAACCCGTGTCGCCTGCCCGTGTAGCAATACGCGGGGTATCCCGTGTATCTGACTGGGTCTGGCCGGGGAATGGAATACACGCCGTTTCCTTGTCTGTGTAGCCAACCCAAGTCTGTGTACTCCTAGAGTACACGCCACATGGTCCACCGACGAACACACACCGTGTATCCCATACTACATGTCGTGTAGTCAGGAAATTTTGAGAACCATCATCTTCCTCATCGAGCCTCGGCCGATCTTCCAGTTTCCATTTCCATGGTCAATTCGCTAAGAAACTCTTTATCGGGGGTCTCCTCGTCACCGTGATGCCAAATTCATGGGTTTTGGGCCTACGATCGACTCTGAAATATGATTCTGGTAACCCGTGCAGAAATCGTTTGAAGAATGATATCTCATGATCCACTTAGTTCCATTCATCGCCACCACAGTCAAACCTCTGTGGGCCTGTCCCGATTCTAGATATTCAATTTAGGATCGTTTCGTCTTGCAATAGATGCGCAATGATCCATTGTTCCGATCTCTGCGAAGAATGTGTAGAACGCACCCGAAGAATTGGAGGGAATCGCGAAAAAAGGCACAACAAATCGAGAGGGAGAAACCACGATCAATGTTCATGTTGATCTTGGTTCATCTCCTTTAGAAGGATAAAAGAAAAAAAATAACCTTCAAGACTCAATCCCCAAAATTCCCAAAAAAAAGACATCCCACAAATACGATCAATCTGCGGGCTAATCTGTTCGTGGATTAGACCGCGTTCGTCATAGGAAACAAGAAGAGTGAAAGGAAACCAAAATCAAACATCATACTAGGATTCGAGGAGTTCATTGGAGAAGATCCGGTCTCCGCGTCATCATCACCGGTGAAGCTCATCAAGAACACTGTCTCCTCATTGGGGTTTTCTACAAATCCTCCAGAGCCTCCAAGGGTTTCAGGGTTACGAGGTCTATAACCATGGATCCCTGTGAAAATCTCTATTTAAAAAGATAAAATATAATCTACACCACATGATTAAATAAAATATTTATGTTAAATATTTTAGTATGGTTACGTCAAAAAACTAGATTTCACCATCGACCTGTTCCAGCCGATGTTAGGCCTGGCCTAAGGTAAATGTGTTGTTCTAAACACAAAGGTACCCTCGTATTTCTGATCTAAGCACCCATTCAGAAGTTATTACACTTTTTCAGGAAACCCACACATGCACATTATTTAATTAATTAATTAAATTCAATCATTTGTTTCGGGATCACCGGGCCTCAGAACTATACGCCATCTCAATGCCTGGTCTAGAAATAATTATCATATAATATTAAAATAACACATGAAAGAATCTGGGACATTACAATACCATTGAGTGTTTGTATTATTCCATCATATTGGTGGATCATAATTCTGGTTTAAAATAAAATGGTTAGAAGACTCTCTTATTTCACTAGTCATACCTACTATTGTTAATGATGGAAATCAATCTAGAGATCATGTCTGTGATTCAAGGTTATCATTTGGTGTCAGAATACACAATTCATTTGGCATGGATAGTATTCTCTTCACATGAGGTTGTGATAAATATTAGTTTAGAGCTCAGAAATACCAATAGGATATGTGACTGGATACTAGATGATATGTATATATTCTATATTATTCCACTTATACTGATATGGTAGAAATATAAATTATAGTAGAGATTAATTTCTATGAATATATTTTCCTATTCTTGTACTTATCATCCTAAAATTGGTATTTTTTATTGTTGTATGGAAAGAATATAAAATGTCATGAAATATTAAGGGTAGTGGTAGTGGTTCTTAGAAGTGTTCCTCCAATGTACCTTTAATAGTATTTATATATGTGATTCTTCATTGTCACCAATGTGAAATGTAAGTGTACCCTAGTCATTCCCGACACACACCTGTGAAGATATGTAGTGCTTTTTTGATTAATATATATGTATAAATGCATACATTACATGTATAATCCTAGTTATTGTAACACGCTGAGCTTCCACGTTACACTTCTCTTTGAATAATACAGTAGCGTGTGTTGTATGCAACTTCGAGTTCTAACACACACCACAACCAATCAAATTAGCTGTTATGAATAGTAATACACACTTTTTGAAATTATATATATTTTATATTTCAAAATGGACTTCATTTTTTGATTCGGAATATCGAAATTAGCCTATGTTGAATATTTGGTATTTTTCTGAGAACTTACAATTTTTTATGAATAGTAAAAAATACTTAAAAACAACTTTTTAATCAAAATAATTCTTAGTAATAAATTATAATATTGATTGGTTTTAAAGTATCATTAGAATGTATTTTTACCATTCAATCCAATGGTGGTCATTAGAATCAATTTAACCTTGAAATTGGACATAAACAATTGTCAATCTTTTGATATATATTGTTTCTTAAAAACACGCTATTTGTTGTGACATCGGGAATTAATTATAAAATTAAATAATTCAACTTATATGTTTATAATTTTGTAAAATAGATATCATTTTTGAATTTAGAATATCAATTATAGCTTAGGGGGAAATTTTGGCATTGTTCTGAAAAACTTCAATTTTTGATGAATAGTGAAACCACTAAGTGGTAGTTAGAAAACTGATTTTTCATTTAAATGAAACATTACAACTTCTGTGATTTGATTTTCAAAAATCCGACATACATGGTTTTCATTAGGAAGTAAAATGTGGTTCAATGGGATTAAAATAATTTTTGTTGAATAGTAACTTTTAAGTTTAATTAATCGCGATTAAAGGTAATTAGTGTAATTTAAGGTAAAGATAATGTTATAATAATATGAAATGACCTTTACACTTGTCCTTATGCTATGGATGAGTCTTTTCCAACCACTACAATCCATGGATCAATTTGGGGACCACATGGAGCCACTTTGGTAGGAAAATGACATTAAAAACTTTTTATTTAATGTTAAAATAAAAATGTCACAAACATGAGTTGTTTTACTAAATCAACTTTTAAGTGGGGTTAAACAAGTCATATTTTTGACTATAAATATTCATTAGAAAGTTAAAAAGATTTCATACATCATGATAGTTTTTTTATAATTTTTAGACATTAAATAAATTAAATTATTTATGACACCATGATGATGTAGTGATTACCTCATTAATTAACGATTTAAATAAAATGAAATGATAATGTAAAATCCAAGGCATAGACTTGTCCAAAGTCTATTGGATGGGTATATTTCGAACCCTTATCACCTTATACTAGAAATATATAATTGTGGGACCTCTAAAATCCGAATATTATCCCATAATAATGTAACATTTCCTTACTTTCCAAGAGTGACCCTCCTCTCCTCTTATAAAAGGCCCCCACCTCTACCACCTTATTCACACCATCAAGCCATTTGGCTTGGCACACCTCTACCGAAATACTCTCCCAACTTCCCTCCCTTACTCGTAGAAGCCTCAATTTGGGCAGAATTCTTCCAAGGAAGCCTTTGGCTCAAATCAAAAAAGTGTTACCCGATTTTAAGGTAATGTCTTCTCTTATGTTATTTTGTTTTATTTTTCTTCTCCAACCACCTAAACTCTTTTTATTCATTTCCTTTGTAACAACACCAGTATCCTAAATATACTAGGAATTTTTTATAATAATTATTATATCTACACTTACACACACCTACATCTAATGGTTAAAGAACATACTGTTTCTGTGGATGGCGAATTTCTACCTCACGAAACGATGATTATTCAACACTCATATAACACCCTCAAAGGTGGCCATTATGATGAAACTATTTTTTATATATGATATATATTATGTTTATGTTTTCTTTATTCTTATTTATTTTTAATTTATGTCATACCTTTACGATTTCCATTATGGGTAAACGCGATAATTTCATTTTAGGAAGTGCGGACTACCGCCCCCTCAAAGTGATTTGAATCGTTAATGCCATATGTAGGATGTATAAAGGATGGATTAAATGGTATTATACATTATATTATACTGGAATTATATTATACCTTTATATAATTATAATTTCATTCCATTAAATATGAAATTGAAATGAAATTAGCGTTCATGCGTACGTACGGCTTACCGTCTCCATGAACGATGCATTTCATTTCTTACCTCTAAATGTTATGTAATATTATAAATTCATGTATATACTGGATAATAATGATATATATGATATCTAAAAAATGAATATAATTCTGGATATAATGGATATTTCACCACATGAACAACTTGTAATTATAAGAAGTTTATTTTGGACTCAAGTACCAAAGATCGACAAAATGACCATTATTAACGTAAATAATTACATAATGTTCATATCATGGTAATAAGTGATATAAAATGAATAATGAACATGTAAAAGGCCCTTAATAAAATATAAATTAACTCGTGTTTATTATTCAGGAGGTTAAATAACGGTCGAGTCAAGTCGGACATGAGGTAAGGGAACTTCTTAACCCAATTTCCATTCTTTGGGCTAATCGCCTACTTTCAAATTACATCATGATATTATTATGTCCTATATTTTATTTGTACTTTCTTTATGTGTAATTATAGTGAATACACAAAATAGATCTAATTTATTTAAAAAATGATATTTGTATGGGACTTCGTCTCAATCTCCTTTCATTGAGGCATATTTTGTTTTATACAAAACCTTCTTTTACACGGTGTATAAACCCCTTTGACATTTACGTTTATTCAAAAAGAATTTTTTTTATATGAAGCGTTTACTAAACTACAAAAGGGAATGTTTTTGGAGTACGTATGCAGATACAATGAATTCTCCACTACCGTGACCATTATTTGAGTTTCGGCTTCCTCTACAAGCCATACCTTTTTTAAAAGAAAATTAAATACCATGTTTTACTATTCTTTTATTTTGGTATTGAAAATGGTTTTGAAAGTGTTTTTATTATATCAATGTGTTGTATTGATATCTTGTGATTGTAATGTGGAAATGTTATGTTTCCTTTATGCATGATTTATGTGATATGATTATGTTATGGTTTATGATATGTTTAAACATGTTCATATGAGGAATGCATTAGACTTAATAAGTGATGGGTGGAGCCCGCTATAGCTCCTTGATGCGTCGTCAGGTCTCATGAGACAAACTAGTGTCTTGGCATGAGGCCTTGACAAAATCTTATTTGTATTCTTGGCACGAGGCCTTGGCTACGTGGTTATGATAGTCTGGCATTATGCATTCCATCATTATGAAAGTGGTTATTGATATTGCTTGTGATTATTCAACCAGTAGAATATCCATGCAAATAAGTAAATGGCATTATTTAATTTTTCTTTTTCCATATTATGCTGAAGTTCAAGTTTAAAAAGGATTTTGTTTTAGTTATACATTGCCTTAAATGTTAATGTTTATTTATGAAAGCTTCCGCTATATTGTTATCCTTACTGAGCATCTGAGCTCACCCATTTCAATGTTTTAATTTTTTTCAGGATGTGAAGAAGTATATTATGAATGACCTGTAGGGATAAAATAAGGGGATATTATGATAAGATGTTGTAGTTTTGTTTTACTTTATAATGTGATGTAAGGCTTATGAATGTATCTAGTTTTTCTAAGGCTACTAAACTAATCGGACTTTCGAGACTTGATCTTTTGTGATCATGCCAATGTTACGAAGTAATGCACCGACTCTGGGTAACTGGGGTCGGGGCGTTACAGTTGTTATCATAGGCAGTTTAGTACTAACATTGGAAGCTAGATTTAGATAAACTATGATTAGAACACATAGCCCGAAGATAGAATTTAAGGATTAGTATAGAACAACTTCCAAGAATTCTGGTATTATAGAGATTTTGTGAGTTTTCCGAGCAATACATCCCTGTATGGATACGAGCAGGTAGAGGAGGCTCTGGCATAGATGTACATAGGGGTAAAACCCGAAAACACCGCTTTGAGCTAGACTCGAACGGGAACTGGTGCAAGACAACGGGCCATGCTGCACTCTTGGTTACGACACTACCGGGGGATATTCTTAGGATAATTCTAATTTTCTTTACAAACCACTATGAAGGGTTATGAGCATATAATTCCTCAAAGAAAACATTTTTTTTATGATTATGGATTATATCCATAAATAGTTAAAATAGTGTTAAGTGTTTTACAAGTATGTAATTATGTATTTTGATTCATAAACTAATCTAGTTTATGAAATTTTTTAGAAATGGCGCCTAATTGAAGGAATGGAAACCGTATTAATGCACGCACTCCGTGTAGGGATTTCCCTCCTACTCAAGATAATTATTGTGGTTCTGGAGATACAACTAGTGACGATCAACTTATTACCCTACTTGGAAAACTCAGTCAGGTTATGAATAATAACCTTACTCGTATGGAGCACCATGATCCACAACGTGGAGGATCAATGTTAGACCGATTCATGAGGCAACAACTGACAAAATTTAATGGGGGTACAAATCCATTAGTCGCTGAGCAATAGATAACTCATTAGAGAAAATATTCCATGCCTTGGGGAGTAGCTAAAGGGAGAAGGATATCATGGTTGTCTACCGCCTCACTGGAGATGTCGATCAATGGTGGTCATTGATTTAAAATACAAAGGAAGATGGAGAATTATCAATTATGTAATGGATAGAGTTCAATGATCTTTTCTTAGAAAAATACTTTCCACATGAACATCGAACAGATATGGAAAGACAATTTTTGAGTCTGAGACAAAAGGAGGATGAGAATGTCGCAATGTATGAGGCCAACATTACAAGGTTAGCGAGGCATGCTGTAGATTATATACGTAACCCATGAAGTAAGATTAATAATTTCTTTGATGGGTTAAAACCATTTCTTCGTCGAGAATTAGTCTCACAAACCTTCTCGTCGTACGAAGACATTGTCTCATGTGCTATCAAGACAGAAATGGAATTCTCTAAATCTTATGACAAAAAAGTAAAGCAAGAGAAGAAGAGAATGGTGGAACAAGAGAAAGATAAAGGGAAAAAGGGAAAGAAGTATTTTCCATTATGTGATAATTGTGGGAAGAATCACTCAGGTACATGACTAAAATGAATGGGAGTTTGTTATAAATGTGGAGAAAAAGGTCACCAGGCGAGTGATTGCAAGGGAAAGAAAGAGGCTATAAATGTTGAATGCTACAATTGTAGAGAAATGGGTCATTATGAAAATGAATGTCCTAAGCATCAGGGAAACTTACCTCAGAAAAGGCTAAGGGATAAAGGCCAATCTTATGACGTGACTATAGTTGAAGCGGAATAATTAATGTATTGGTGTTTTTGGACTCATGGATTATATTCTGGTTATTAGAATAATGTTATATATATAACGATTGTACTACAGTACTTGTTATTTTCATTAAGGATTTAATATGATAAAGGTAATCATATTTTTAGTATGTGAAAGATAGAGAAACATTAATTTTTTTGGGGAATCTGATGATACAATTGATTTTGGAATTTAGAGAACTTTTAGAGAAAGTCTGGACAGAGGTATTTTGGATAACTATAAAGGTTGGAATGGATTTAGTTGATCTTTGGATAATATTTTTTAAGGTTAAAACATTTCTGAAGATTATTTTTGGAATATTATAATACTATAGATTTTGGAAATGGACAACCTGCAGGGTGGGGCATAACCCGTCACATCGGACAAAGCTGCAGGAATCGAACCCACAACCATAGTGCGACAGGCCTTTATTACCTACCACTAGCCTACAGGAAGTCCCTGGTTATTACAAAATAGTTTTACTAATCTAAATGGTATGTGTTATTATTTGGAACCCTATAAAATTAGGATAAATAAAATATTTTTGAGTTCTAGTACCTTTTAGACTGAAAGATGGGTTTGTGGTAAAAATTTATTAAAGAATGGAAGTCTACATGACAAGTATGTATATTCCCTTACGTTCTTATTAAATCTCCTAAATAAACTCCTCAACTTTATAAAAGGTAACTTAAAACAAAAACGTTGCTGTTTACTTTTCCAACTAGGGATTCAATGACCGTTTAACCAATCACAAGTTTTTGATTTTCTTATGGTTAACTTTCTCCTAATCCAGTTTTCTACAACTCTCCATCAGACCTTGATGGTTCTTTTTCATCCATATCTATATTTTCATAGAATCCTGGTATGGGATATCTCAGGTGACCTTTGTACTTATCTTTCTTTCTTTTAAAGTTATATTTTTATTAACCTTATTTCCGATGTGGGTTTTCCACAAAGGTATTTTCTATTTTCAACATTTTATTTTCAAAGAAAAATTTTAAATTGCGAGGACGCAATTTATTGAAGGAGGGGAGAATGTAACAACCCGAGCTTCCACGGTACACTTCTCTTTGAATAATACAGTAGCGTGTGTTGTACGCAACTTCGAGTTCTAACACACACCACAACCAATCAAAGTAGCCGTTATGAATAGTAATACCCAATTTTTAAAATTATATATATTTTATATTTCAAAATGGACTTCATTTTTGGATTCCGAATATCGAAATTACCCATGTTGAATTTTTGGTATTTTTCTGAGAACTTCCAATTTTTTATGAATAGTCAAAAATACTTAAAAACAACTTTTTAATCAAAATAATTCATAGTGATAAATTATAATATTGATTTGTTTTAAAGTATCATTAGAAAATATTTTTACCATTTAATCCAATGGTGGTCATTAGAATTAATTTAACATTGAAATTGGACATAAACAATTGTCAATCTTTTGATATATATTGTTTCTTAAAAACACCCTATTTGTTGCGACATCGGGAATTAATTATAATACTAATTAATGAAACTTATATATTTTTAATTTTGTAAAATAGATATCATTTTTTAATTTAGAATATCATTTATAGCTTAGGGTGAAATTTTGGCATTGTTCTGAAAAACTTCAATTTTTGATGAATAGTGAAACCACTAAGTGGTAGTTAGAAAACTGACTTTTCATTTAATTGAAAAATTTCCACTTCTGTGATTTGATTTTCAAAAATCCGACATTCATGGTTGTCATTAGGAAGTAAAATGTGGTTCAATGGGATTAAAATAATTTTTGGTGAATAGTAACTTTTAAGTTTAATTAATTGCGATTAAAGGTAATTAGTGTAATTTAAGGTAAAGATAATGTTATAATAATAAGAAATGAACTTTACACTTGTCCTACCCCTATTGGATGAGTCTTGGCCGACCAAGACAATCCATGGGTCAACTTAAGGACCCCATGGAGCCACTTTGGTAGGAAAATGACATTAAAAACTTTTTACTTAATGTTAAAATAAAAGTGTCACAAACATGAGTCGTTTTAATAAATCAATTTTTAATTGGGGTTATACAAGTCATATTTTTGACTATAAATATCAATTAGAAAGATAGAAATATTTCCTACATTATGATATTTTTTTTATAATTTTTAGACAATAAATAAATTAAATTATTTATGACACCATGATGATGTAGTGATTACTTCATTAATTAACGATTTAAATAAAATGAAAAGATAATGTAAATTCCAAGTCATACACTTGTCCAAAGCCTATTATATGGGTTTATTTAGAACCCTTATCACCTTATCCTCGAAATATATTATTTTGGTACCTCTAAAATCCGAAACGTATCTCATAATAATGTAACATTTCCTTACTTTCCAAGAGTGCCCCTCCTCTCCTATTATAAAAGGCCCCCACCTCTACCACCTTATTCACACCTTCAAGACATTTGTCTAGGCCAACCTCTGACCAAATACTCTCCCAACTTCCCTCCCTTACTCTTAGAAGCCTCACTTTGGAAATAATTATTCCCAAGGAAGCTTTTGGCTCAAATCAAAAAAGAGTTACCTGACTTTAAGGTAATGTCTTCTCTTATGTTATTTTGTTTTATTTTGCTTCTCCAACCCCCTAAACTCTTTTTATTCATTTCGTTTGTAACAAAACCAGTATCCTCAATATACTAGGATTTTGTTATAATAAGTATTCGATATACACTTACACACACCTACATATAATGGTTAAAGAACATACTGTTTCTGTGGATGGCAAATTTCTGCCTCACGAAATGATGATTGTTCAACACTCATATAACACCTTCAATGGTGGCCATTATGATGACACTATTTTTTATATATGATATATATTATGTTTATGTTTTCCTTATGCTTCTTTATTTTTAATTTATGGCATACCTTTACGATTTCCATTATGGGTAAACGCGATAATTTCATTTTAGGAAGTGCGGACTACCACCCCCTCAAAATGATTTGAATCGTTAATTCCATATGTGGGATGTATAAAAGATGGAGTAAATGGTATTATAAATTATATTATACTGTAATTATAGTATAAATTTATATAATTATAATTTCAATCCATTAAATATGAAATATAAATGAAAGTAGCGTTCATGCGTACGTACGGCTTACCATCTCCATCAACGGTGCATTTCATTTCTTATCTATAAATGTTATGTAATATTATAAATCCATATATATACTGGATATATATGATATATATAATATCTAGAACATGAATATAATTCTGGATATAATGGATATTTCACCACATGAACAACTTGTAATTATAAGAAGTTTATTTTTGACTCCAGAACCAAAGATCGACAAAAGGACCATCATTAACTTAAATAATTACATAATGTTCATAACATGGTAATAAGTGATATAAAAGGAATAATGAACATGAAAAAGGTTCTTAATAAAATATAAATTATCTCTAGTTTATTATTCATGAGGTTAAATAACAGTCGAGTCAAGTCGGACACAAGGTAAGGGAACTTCTTAACCCAATTTCCATTCTTTGGGTTAATATCCTACTTTCATATTACGTCATGATATTATTATGTCCTATCTTGTATTTTTACTTTCTTTATGTGTAATTATAGTGAATAAACATAATAGATCTATTTTATATTAAAAAATGATCTTTGTATTGGACTTCGTCTCAATATCCTTTCATTGAGGCATATTATGTTTTATACACAACCTTCTTTTACATGGTGTATAAACCCCATTGACTATTACGTTTATTCAAAAGGAATTGTTTTTATACGAAAAATTTACTAAACTAAAAAATGGAATGTTTTTGGTGTACGTATGTGGAGACAATGACTTCTCCACCGCCGTGACCATTATTTGAGTTTCGGCTTCCTCTACAAGTCATACCTTTTTTTTAAAAGAAAAATAAATACCATCTTTTACTTTTGTTTTATTTTTGTACTGAAAATGGTTTTGAAAGTGTTTTTATTATATCAATGTGTTGTATTGATATCTTGCGATTGAAATGTGTAAATGTTATGTTTCCTTTATGAATGTTTTATTTGATATGATTATGTTATGGTTTATGATATGTTTATACCTGTTCATATGAGGAATGCATTGGACTTAATAAGTGACTGGTGGAGCCCGCTATAGCTCCTCGATGCATCGGCAGGTCTCATGAGACAAACTAGTGTCTTGGTATGAGGCCTTGACAAAATCTTATCTGTAGTCTTGGCACGAGGCCCTGGCTACGTGGTTATGATAGTCTGACATTATGCATTCCAACATTATGAAAGTGGTTATTGATATTGCATGTCATTATTCGACCAGTAGAATATCCATGTGAATAAGTAAATGGCATTATTTCATTTGGCTTTTTCCATATTATGCTGAATTTCCGGTTTAAAAAGGCTTTTGTTTTAGGTATACATTGCCTTAAATGTTAATGTTTATTTATGAAAGCTTCTGCTATATTGTTATCCTTACTGAGCATCTAAGGTCACCCCTTTCAATGTTTTAATTTTTTTCAGGATGTGAAGAAGTATATTATGAATGACCTGCAGGGATAAAATAAGGGGGTATGAAGAGAAGATTTTGTAGTTTTGTTTTACTTTATGATGTGATGTAAGACTTATGAATGTATCTAGTGTTTCCAAGGCTACTAAACTAATCGGTCTTTCGAGACTTGATCTTTTGTGATCATGCCAATGTTACGAAGTAATGCACCGACACTGGGTAACTGGTGTCGGGGCGTTACAGTTATGGTGATGTATTGGCATCTCCTTTGTCCACACTTGGCATAGTTAATTATTTTAATGTCAATTTGGCTTTATCCATATGCCTCATGATTAATAAAAATTCATGTTATTGATGAGTATTCAGTGGTGTTTGACAATTACCTAGTGATTTTGTGAGTTATATTTTTTAGAAACATCTCTTGACCTACATTTTATGATACTAGTTCCTCCAAATTGATTTTTTCTTTCCATTTTTTAGATTCTTAAGAATTAAATGAACAACAGTCCGTTTATATAGAAATATAGAATATTATTGGAATGATTATAGAGAATTAGTGTCAATGCCCGTCATTTTCTTTCCATGTGGCCTGAATACAAGGCTTCAAAGCCCATTTTTTGGCCCAATGGGCCCTCTATGAACAGTACTGCTACAATACATTGTGCAACTAAAGTACATACTACAGTACCGTCGCCACTGCAGTATCTTACAACAGCTCCTCCTCCGCTACAGTGCTATCACCGCTACAATTCCACCGTTGCTACATTATCTGCTATAATACCCTGCAACAGTAACACCTAAAACCTTTATTCATAACCTGTAGAATGGAAACATAAGTAAGGGGTGATCATAGATTACTAGAAATTGTAAATAATGAGAATTCATAAGAATAAAATTTACAATAGTGTATTGAACATGAGAAGACAGTTTGAAAGTCATACACTACATATTAGATATCAGAATAATGATTTGAAATTTATAAGATATGAATCAAAAGAAAATGATAAACATAATCCATGAGATCATACCATAGGAAAAAACATTGGATTTTGGAAAACACATATAAAAAAACAATGTTAAGGTGTCCTTCCAAGAACTTTGTAACATGTTAGGATTGGGTTAATCACCAGTATATATGTGTTGGGTTTTGGATGTTATCATGTGTACCCTCTTGTTTCGTGATTCAAATGTCCTCCCATATACCATTTTATTTCTAGAATGGAATGTCTTCCCCAGTTCCCTATTTTTTATGATTGGTATGTTCTCCAATGTTTCCACTAGTTTCTGACTAGGGATGTTCTCTCATATTCCCACTTATTTTAGGATTGGGATTTCCTCCCTTGTACCCTTTATGACCATAAAACATTTATCAGTACCCAATGAATTGGAGAGTGATATAGGTCCATCCCATCAACTAATGAAATCATACACACATGATAGACAAGATCATAAGTAAATATATTATTACCTATTAAATGAAATGGGTATCATTAACATGTAAAAAATATCAAAACCTATTGAAAGAGACAAGTATCCTAGTAATTTCATCATCATCATAACCAATGCAAAGAAGTAGGTTTCAAAAGCATATAAACCATGAAAAAGAAATAGGTTTCATAAAATCATACCCTCAGAACATAATACATCTAGAGAAATAATATGAATGAAAATATTATATAATTTCTTTCATAAATGGATGAATGACACCAATGGATGTTATCTTAGTTCTGAAATAATTTTTAAAGACATTTTCAGAACATTTCTTTAGGAAAATATTTTTTATCCTTTGAAAAAGTTTTATTACATAAATCCTTTTGAATAAATTTTTCATTGATAATTACTTTGAAAACATATTAAATTATCTTTAATAAAAACAAAACATTTTTAAAATCTATTATTCCTATAAAATTATCTTCAACTGTCTTTTAAAAATATTTTTTAAAATGTGTTTTTTAATAAAATATATTTCTAACCGAAAGGAGAGATAGTAATATTTAAATAAAAACATTATATTATGAACCAAATAAGTGAAAATTATTCAAAAAATCATGATATATTGAATAGACATATGATAAGTAAAAACATGAATATTATTTAGAGATGGATCATCAGATTTATTCAACGAAAGCACAAACATAAATAATCTAAAAAAGAGATGAGATTTTCCTAATAAACACATATAACTAGGTAACTTAGGATCATAATATCCATGTTATAAAAAGTTATTACATAAGAAAAAAAGATCATGAAAATAATTATATTCAAAACATGTAAAATGATAGTATATACACCTTGAAAAACTGTTTATGTGAATACCAAAATGAGAGTCTAAATGAATGCAAATTAAGAGAAGACAGTTTACTGATTTTGTACCATTTGAATCATAAATAACATGAATGAATAAAAATAAAAGTGACATTTGAATACACATAAAATTAAGTATAAATAAAATATAATGCATTCATGGGGAGTATATATACAACAAAAAATGAAATAGTCCATAACATAACATGTATCTAATTGACATTGAATGTCATATGAGACCCCTTACCTTTTTTCTGGACTCTCTTCATACGTGTACATAATTAATGTAAAAAAAAGTTAAGTAAATATATTTTAAATAATTATATACTTATATATAATACCATATATGTTAAGACTATGAAAATTTATTACCCTCTTGTTATTGATCCTTTGTTATGTTTTAACATTAGCTAATATTTGCATCTTTTTTCCAGTTATCTTATGTTGATATATATCTGGTCCTTATACTTATAACATAATCCTAGAATATATATAATGATATAAATATAATATATAACCATAATACATGTATAATAACAGTCTGTATAATAATAAATTTTGAAATGTAATACAAAATTCATGTAGACGTTAAGCCAAACGTATGCATTAAAGTTTTTTCCATTTTTATTATCGTATTGAAAGAAAGCATGTAAATCATATTTTTATATATATTAATGTAAAAATATAAATATATATCTCATTATTCATGTAGAATTATTATTTAATATATATATATATATATATATTATATTATATTTACCTTAAACCCATCTTAAATAAATTCCATGTGGTTTGTGAATGAAACACACCATTTTGAGGCGGCGGTAGTACACATTTCCTCAAACGAGATTATTTCATAAACAAAAAATGGAATGTAAAAAGGTTTTTATTAAAAAATTAATAAATTGCATCAAATAAATAATAAAAATAATATTTAACATATATTAATATTTTTCTATCATTATAGCTTCCATGATTGGTTGTAAAATAGAATTGAATAAAAATCATTTCATGACGCTGTAGTTCATCATACACAGAAACAATATGTTTGATATCCGTTTTAGGGAGGTTTGTGTAACTTTAGGTCAAAACATTATCAAACTAGAATCCTAGAATATGCATGATACTGGTGTTTACACACAATATTGTAATAATTATATTGGGGGTGTAAGAACGAAAAAAGGAAATGAGTTTGAGGGATGTCATTACCTCTAAATTAGGTAACTTCTTTTGGTATAAGCCAAAATGATTTGTTGATAGTATTTAATCCAAATGGTATGAATCAAGGTTAATGTGAGGATTTTTTGGTAAGTTTATGTTTTATGTAATTTTGGAAAGTAAGTGGTTAGATAATTTTTAGGAATGAGAAGATGTGGCGGCCCTTTATAGGGAAAGAAAATGACTCACATGGAATTTTTGGAAACAAGTTATGTGTGAAAATGTTCTTACACACCAAATATCATATAAAACGATAAATAACAAATAATGGAAGGTTTATGGACTAAATAGGGTCATCCAACGGGTTTTTGGAATATTTATATGTTCATTTAGTTGTTATATTAAAGGTTTAGTACTTTAATAACGAAATTTTTCATTAAACCATTGTAATTAATTTTAATAACTTTCAGTAATATTTTTGGACAATGTTTTATACCATGTTTCCAAATATAAATTATGCTATTAACAAATACCAAATCCAGTACCCGAAATTTTAATCACATTAGTGACAAAAATTAATTTTAAATTAATCTCGCTGATAGGACGACACTATGGGTTTTTAATGTGAGAACGTCCCAATGATTGAAAAGTTTTTATATCCAATTTCAATGTTAAATTGGCTATAATAACCAAAATTGGATTAATTGGTAATAATATTTTCTAACTAAACTATTAAATCAATTAAAAATATAATTTAACATATTAAAAATATACGAAAATGTAGTTTTCAATTGAAATACAGTATTTTTTACAATTCACTAAAAGATGATTCCTTTCATAAAAGGAAAAATAATTATATTAACCTAATTTCAATGTATCTATATAAATATAATATTTATTTTGACATGTTAAATATTTATAATTTCATAAAAATGTTTTTAAAAAGGGTTCTCCATTAGTGGAGGTAAAATTTACCTTAATAAAATCATAGAGTTTTAAGCAAAAATTTGGGCTTGTTCATATATTAAGTATATAAAATCTATTAGATGGATATAAAAAATATTTTTTTGAATATATATAATATTTATTACCTTAATTACACATATCAATTTTAATTAACTAGACATAAATATCTTTGTGACTATAGTAATATTTTCTTTTATATTAAATCGGGTTTTATATTCATTTCCAATTATTTTGGTAACCTGTGAAATAATATTATATTCATGTAAACAACATATTTTAACAATTTAATTAATTTTATTCATATTCATCATCTTAATGGATCATATATTGAATCATAATAATATCTTTAATAATATATTATAGTTTGGTAACATTTGGTCTTGCATGTTACGACAACCATTGATGATGTTCTATCTAAGTGTAATGTATTCTATGTTCATGATGCGTGTAATGAACTCTACGTTGGTGTTTCATGTAGTGAAAGAAAAATTTATTTCATGTGAAATGAATGTTATACATAGTTTATATATATATATATATATATATATATATATTAAAAAATGATCTGTTTCTGGGGTAATGTGAAATGAAACATTTATAAAATATAAAATTACAGAGAAAAAAAATATCACAAAATCTTGAAGAGGTACATTCTACCCCCTTTAAAATGAATTTCACCTATGAAATTTCTCTGGATTTTCAATGACTTAATACATGAGAATTTGTTTCATATAAACCCACATCTTAAAAATAAATACTAAAAATTCGCTTAAAATGAGAATTTTGGACCACAACGTTTACCCAATGTAACATATAACTATGATTCAACAAAGTAAACATAGGTAGAATGTGAACCTAGAGACATGGATAACATTTCTTATCATCATGTTATCATGGAGAGTGATATAGAACATAGTTATGAGAATGTTAACAACCACAAACCAATAAATCTATGATGACTAAGGGACCTTCTAATTCTTATAAAACATAGGTATATGGAATAATTTTGGGTTTCAAGATCTTCTTTCTCAAAATTAATGAATTTTACTTAAAAGATATTTTGGAATGATTTATGTACAACATTGTTCTTCTGTGTTCCATGATCAACTTCACCACTTTCTCTGAAAAGAAAGGTTAATTCTTCATTCCGGATGTACTAAGATATCAAATGATCATTGATATTCTATACCATTTATCATCAGTTATCATCAAAAAAAGTTATTTTTTAAATGTAATTAAATAAGTATAAATCTACATATGGATAGATAACAGTTATATCATAAAAACATTATCTAATGTTTAAAGTAATCTGTTCATAAATGGTTAACCTCATAACCATTGTAAAAGATGAAATTTCAATTATTTATAAAGAAAGTCATGAAATCATGTCAACATTGATCCCCCATAAATCTCCAACTATAACTTTGTTTTCACATTCCAATCATGTGAATAACCTCATCATATATTCCATGGAAAATTTGTAATTACCTTATTTACCAAAAATCCATTTGGAAAACAAGAATTCATCCTTATTCCAATAATTACTAGATATATTCTATAAATCCAAGAAGTTATAAACATTATCCTATAAACTTTTAACACCTTTTCAATAATAAATTCTTGTATAATAACAATTATCTAGTTTACATTATCCAAATTAATTATCTCTCTTTCCAAGAGAAACATATATTTCTCAACATCATGATCACAAAATGTTTAACTTCCATTAATAAAAATATGAATTTTATAAGTCTTAGTCACCACTAAATATATTCTTTTCAATAATTCAAGAAAATATTTTTTAAAAACACATATATATTTCGTATAACATAATCTATGAATTCTAAAATATAAATACTTCATTCATCAAACCTTATTCTTCAAATATTATTCTAGATTCATCATCTTATTCCAGAAAACCACTTTACTATAATATGAAATATGATTAGTATCTTATGGTTCTGGAACCTAAAACCAATCACGCTTCTTATGGTTAATGTATAAAATATTGGAAGAACATCACATCCCATTTACATGTAATTTTTGTCTTTTTATATGCAGAATTATTACCAATATTCATACCACCATCACAATTCCCCTTACAAGATTTGTACGTGGGAAATAGATTCCCATAATTATTAAATTTGAAACATTAAATGTTAAATATGGTCCTAGTAGTTCTCTCTATTAAATAAAACCAAAATTCACTTAGTGAAAAACACAATCAAAGAATAAAACCACATAATCAGAATAATGTACATGTAGGATATCTAAATCATGACACTATACTTTATTCAATTAATACATTAGTTAATAGGAATTTATTAATAACTAAAATTTATTTAAATAATTCATGATGGTTCACGAATAGTTTTTAAATTCGCAAAGCATATCCCTAGGAACGTCAACATGGGTGTGTAGCAATGCATGTTTTCTTGTAGAAAATTAACCTAAGTCTTACCCGAAAAATATTTTCAATATTTGTACCCCTTGGTAAATTTGTTCCAATTCCACGTCATCTTTTAGTATTCATACGTTGATGTATTACTAGGAAACCACTCACCTTATCTTTTACCAAAATTCCTAGACATGTATATAAACATTAACCGATCTTTATACTTATTCGTAGAGACATACATCAACATATCCTTATGAATATGTCCATGGATATCACTAATGGTTTCACATCCTAGTTTGGAATGTTTCACTAAACCCATACTTTGATATCAACTATAGAGAACCATGATTTAAATAAATAGATATTGTATCATTTTAGATTAATATTCAGCACATTACAAAAATGCATTCCGGAGGAGCTTAATTGTATAGGGCCTTTGGAACTATAAAAACAAAATATTCCATCCACATGATAGATCTTCATCTTATCCCATAAATATCTAAACTATTAGAACATCTACCTAAAACATTTACTCATAACCTATAGAAAGGAAACATAAAAAATGGTTGAGTATAGAGAATCTGTAGGGGTAAATAAAGAAAATTAGTTAACATAATAAGAAATAAAGGGTATGGAAAATTAAAATAAAATTTCAATGACATACCCTGCATATCATAGATCGTAATAAATATTTTAATTTTATATTATATTAATCATAAGGAAATATGTATCATTATTCATGAGAGCGTAACATGGGAATGATACATGGTATTATGGATAAAACATATAAAATTCCTATGTCAAGTTGGCCTACCAAGAAATTTTTAACAAGTCAGGCTTGCGTAAATGTAGAGTATACTGGCATTATGTATGGCATTCCATCATATGTAACCACTTGTTTCAGGAATGGGATGCCATCTATTGTACCCTCTTGTTTTGGGATTGAGATGTCCTCCCATGTTCCCTCTTATTTCAGGATTGGGATGTTCTCCCTTGTTCATTATTATTTCATGATTGGGATGTTCTCCTTTATTCACGCTTCTTTTGGGACTGGGATTTCCACCCATGTACCCTTGGATCTCATAAAACACTTATCATTTCCCAATGCATTGGAGGGTGATACAGGTCCCACCTATCACATAATAGAATCATACATGCATGTGCCACATGATCATAAATAAATATACCATATCCAATGAAATGAAATCAGAATCATGATCTTGTAAACATATCATAACATGTGGAAATAAACATTCTTTATAATCATTTATTCCTAAATATTAATTATGGAAGGAAGTGGGTTTCAACATCATATATCTCATGAAATAGAGATAGGTTTCATAACATCATGCCATCAAAACATAGTTTATTTAGAGAAATAATATGAATAGAAAAATTTAATAATTTACCCCTAAAGTCATGAGTAACACAAAAAGAACCTATCATAGTTGGGGAATAAATTTTAAATCTCTTTTAATAAAACTTTTTTAGGAAAACATCCTTTCTCCATTTAAAAATATTTTTTATACATAAATCCTTTTGAAAATCATTTTCTTAAATAATATTGAAAACATAGAAAGGGTGATTTTTAAACAAGATTTTTTTTTAAAATCCATTTTTCATTGAACATTTTCTTAAAGTATATTTGGAAAAAAAATTAAAACATTTTTCTAAACATGCTTTTGAATAGAATAGAATTTAGACCATAGAGAGAGATAATCATATTTTATGAAAAACAATGTATTAAGTACCAAGGAGTGTAAAATGGTAATAAAAATGTCAATAAATTGAATAAATATAGGAGAATAAAACATATGAGTATTCAGGAAAGATGGATCACATGATTTAATTAATTGAAGAAAAAATGGTAATCAATATTAAAAAGAGATAAGATTGTCCCAATAAACTCTTATGACTTGGTGACATAGAATCATACCATCCATTTAAGAGAAATAAATTACATAAAACTAAATATATTTTTAAAATAAGGTTATTATTTATATAAAATGTAAAAATGAAGAATATACACATTTAAAATGAGAATAGGTCAATAACACAATGTCAGTCTCTAAGAAGGAAGATTGAGAAAAGACATTTCACTAATTTGGTAAATTTATAATAATAAATCACCTGAATGATGATCAAAATATTATAATGTAAATAACAATTAAATAATATATAAGGATCATAAAATATAATAATTTTAATAATATACACCACAAAAAAATAAGTAGTGGAAAACATAACATGTATCTCATGGAAATTAAATGTGAGTGGAAATCACCTTACATTGTGTCTTGACTATCTTCATACTCATAGAAGATTCATTTCTAATAAATATATGTTTATTATAAATCATTTAAAAATTAATATTATCATATATAATACAATATATGTTTTGATTGTGATATTATATTACCATCTTCCAAATGATCATATCTTAGGGTTTCACATTGGGCAATATTCACTTTGTTTTAGCATGTGTATTAATGTGTTATATCATTCATCCTTATACATATGTCATCATTATAGAATATAAATCATGATATAATAATACTATTTAAATAGTATATTTAAATAGTAATAATCTATATCATAATTAATTACAAACTATAATACCTCATTCCGTGAGATGGTAAGCTGTATATACACATGAATGATGTTGTAGTTTTTATTATCGTTTTGAATGAAAGTATATAAATTGAAAAAGTATACATATATTTATTTATAAAAATATATATAATTATCATTTTAGAATTATTATATCATATATTTTATATATTTTTATTAAATTCATCCTTAATAAATTCGATGTGGTGTGTGAACAAATCAGATCACTTTGACGGGGTAGTAGTCCACATTTCCTTAAACGAGATTATCATATTAACAACCAATGGAAGGTAACAATTGTAGTGTTAAAATGGAATAAAAAAATATTAAATACATAATTAATATAATGTATAACATATATAATTATATTTTCCATCATTATTGACCGTATGATTGGTGGTAAAGTAGAGATGAACAATCAACGCTTCGGGAGGTAGAAATTTTCCGTTTTCATAATCAATATGTTAGATATCTATTAGATGGGTGTTTTTGCTTGTTTACATCAAAACCATATCATAAAAACATCATATTATATTTATTATACTAGGGTTTAAATCATGAATGGAATTATTAGAGTGTAGGGGTTAATAAGGAAAATAAAGGAAGGGACCGTGATGGAAGACATTACCTCTAAATCACATAACTGCATTTGGTTAGGGCCAAAAGGATTATTTGAGAGGATTTCTACCCAAACGGATGATTCAAGGAAGATGTTATGATTTTTCGGAAGTGTCTTTTGTAGGTGTTGGTCAAACATAAGATTTTTGTGATGTGTGAGATATGAGTAGAGGTGGCTTCCATTTATAGGGAATGAAATGTACTCCCGTGGAATTTTTGAAAACATGGTATGTGTACAAATGTTATTACCTGAAAAAATCTATACCAGACCATAAAATCACAATAATTGATGTTTCATGTTCGATACACGGACAAGAAATGTGTTTTGGATATTTTTCATGGTCGTTTTGGGTCTTATATATATGGTTTACTACATTATTAACCTATTTTTTCTCTTTACAATTGTAATTAATTTTAAAATTAATCCTGTGGACTTGGAGAAAACAATGTGTTTTAAAAATAAAAATATCAAATGTTCGATAAGGTTATATATCCAATTACAAAATGAAATTGGTTTAAGTAACCTGTATTGGATTAATGGGTAAAACTATTATCTAAATCAACTATTTAATCAATTAAAAATATTATTTATCCTTTTAAATAAATTATATGATAAATAAGTTTTGATTTAAAATCCATTATTTTAACTATTCATCAAAAGATGAAACCATTCATAAATATAAAACTAATTTACCTTGACATAATTTTTATGCATTTCTTCAAAATGTGATATTTATTTTGACATAATAAATATATAAAATTTCAAAAAATTGGTTTTAAAAAAGGTTCTCAATTAAAAGAATATAAAAATTTCATTAATAAAAATATAGTTTTTAAATATAAAAATTCATTTGTTCCTATATTAAGAACATCATATATATTGGATTACTACCAAAAATATTTAATTGAATATATAACATATGTCTTACATTAAAATCACATAAATATTTCAACTCATTATGTTAAAATAGATATATGACTATAATAATATTTTTTAATATTAAACAGGTTTTCATATTAATTTCTAATTATTTGGTAACCTATGAATCCATTTTATATTTTTTTAAAAGACATATTTTCATAATTTAGATAATACTATTCATATTGGTCAACTTAACGGATAGGTTATAATTAATTATAATAATATTTGTAATAATAAATTATAGTTATGTAACACTTGGTCATGTGTGGTATGCAATCCATTAAAGAAGGTATATTTGGGAACATAAAGTATGCTAAGTCGATGTTCCATGTAACTTAGGCCATGTTGTTGTTGTGTGTAGCACAAGCCAAGTCGGTGATATGTGAAAGAAATTTCTTAGATTGTGTTATGATATATAGAACTATTTCCATGGTCATGTGAAATGAAAAATATAAAAAATATTATTTAATTCAAAAATTAATATATTTCACAAAATCATTGGGTGTTACATAGACATAGTATGATATTTGAGGGTTACTTTTCATGATGTATTTGATATCATAATAGTTATTTGGATAGTTTTTCATCCTAAATAGATTTATTTTTACCATGATCATGTTTTTATCTATGATTTGGATGGGGCCTCTTTGGTGTTTTTGGGAGTGGGGTCAATGTTCTAGTAATGCAAGACCATCCCACCTAGAAATCTATAGTTTATTGTCTTTTACTAAGGTAAATATCATTAATGTTTCCTATAAGGTTTTTCATCTTATGGTTGTCCATTATTTTCTAGTTTTCATAATAGATAAAATATATAGTATTCCTTCTATGAGGTAGGAGGAGATTTTGAGTAATTTAGTATCAGGTCTCTATATATTTTAAATACCATCTAATCAATGGAAATATGTTTAGGTGAATGATATTAAGTTATAGTTTGATAATTTAATATAAATCGGTTGTGTTGACCCTATTGTTTTTCAATGGGACACCCCTATGAACAATTCAATAAATTATAATGGTTTTCATCATTTTTTCATTAGTATTGGATGTTAAACCCATTGATGATTAAAATTATGTATTATTTTCTTCATGTGGTTAAATTTTTCAATAGGTCAAATGGTGTGTTGTGGTTTTAAAATATTGATTATTGGTTGGGCTATCTTTAACTCAGGGTTCAATAGTCATATATTTCAATTACAAATTTAAGGATAATGTATAGAAATTTTAATTTTATTTGATGAAATTTTTTATCAATTACATTGATCTATTTTTATGGATATGATGAAGTAGATATTTCCTCATTATCTCAGAACCACTTTTTATTGGGTTCATGTATGATATCATTGATTCTTTAGGATATGAGTGTGAGCATGAGAACAACAAGAATTTGGTTTTTGAAATCATAAGGATCTAAAAACAATATAGGGAGCTTATGAATTTCAATTTTTTGATTAATGATGTAATTTGTATGGTGAATATCATTTTTATGGATGATATTTTTCTATCATAGGAAGATGAATTATCTTTTTTTTCATAGGACGATACCTAAATGTTTTTTATATTCAGATATTATTACGTATTTATGGTTTATACAAGTGGTTCATCAATGATTTATTTAATTTGGAATGACCCTAGAACACTCTTTAAATTAAATTATGGAAGTCCACATGAGATGAGAGATGTTATACCTCCTTTTATTAGTTAATAAAATTATTAAAAAGGTCTTATTATAATATAATATGATAATTTTAAAAAGTATATAGTTTACAGTGGTTATATTGTTTGTGTTTTGGGTATATTATTTATAAAATATTAGTGTGTTCTATCCTATGTGAGTGTTTATAATTTTATGGATGTGATAAATTACCAAAATCGATATTTGTACATTTCCACAATAATGAAAGTGAATACATTTTAGAGAAAATATTGTTTTTGGGGAAGTTAAAGGCTATATATGATTAGTATATTTTGAGTTGTATCATTTCATAAAAAATAACTGAATCACAAAAATAGGTATGGGGTTCAATACTTCCAAATGTTTGACAATGAAATCACAAAAACACAGGGGAAGGTGAATGAAATCACTGATATAGTCAATAAGAATACTCAAATTCATAATATTTTTTTTGTAATATAATATTTGATTCTAAAGGGAATATTCAATCAAATAAATTTTGATGCTTAGGGAGTGATTCTGGTATGGTTTAGATCAAAGTTTAATTACAATCATAATTTATTGAATATTTTCATCATAGTCAATAGAAGAATGATGAGTTCAGAAGAATTCATGAAACCTTATTTTATAGGGACATATTATATAGTTTGTATATCACATTTAATGTCATTATGTACATCTGTAATTTTGTTTTCAACACATCATCCATGGGATATTTAGTCAATCATGTACATTATATGTCTTCATTGGATATTTATCCTCAGCACATTGAATAAATATAGTGAAATGAGACTATGTTTTTTGTTGATGGGTATGATATAAGAAATTTATAATTATCATTAAATTGTTATAGATGCTTGAAGATAATATTTGAGAAACTGAAGCCTTCTAGTCTTCATGAGGAACCCCTAGATTCAGTTTGGAAATGGGATGACTTAATCAAGGTAATTATTATTGGATTATCATGGACACTATAAGTGTAGAAGCATATCTGTGTGGTTATAAATCAATTTAATATTTATTCCTAGTAGATAATGATTAGAGATTACTCTATGGATGATTGTCTTTGAATGATATAATTATAGGACATCATGAGGTTACATGGTGTCTCATCTACAATTGTCTCGAACTATGATCATGGGATTATTTCATTATTATTGAAGATTATTTTTTAGTTGATTGGGACAAATATAAGGTTGTGTACAAATTATCATTCATAGAAAGTTATTTATGTTTATAATGATATTAAAATGTTGTAGAATATGCTCCATAAAAATTTAATAGAGTTCAGTGGATCATGGGATAATCATTTTAGATTGCTCATGTTTTATTATAAAAAAAATTAGATGTTGTCGACCAAAAGTCCTCTCTTTATATATTTTTATGCTTATTAGTAAATGTCAACATTATTTTGGTTATAAGTCGTTGAGCCCATCAATGTGGGACCATGTATAATTCATGATACATTATCAAAAATTTATAATTTATTTCGTTATGTGGTAGATTATCAAACACATAATAAACCATATGTTGGTCATTAATATTTTCCATTGGGGTTTTATATTTGATAAAAAAAAATCAGGAAAATTACTCTTTATTTAGGTAACCATTTTCATAAGAAATAGGGGAATCTGGCTTTGAGATATGTTGGAATATTTCTTGTCACTGATTATGTTGGGAATATGGAATATGAGATAACATTGCATGCACAATTTTTTATTATCCATCATGTTTCCACATATCAAAGATTTGGAGATACCATCTTGATTCCATACATTTTTTATATTTTGAGGATAATGAATAAGAATATGATTACTATATTGTGGGGAAACCAATTTATACCATTGATATGTCTGTACGAGATTATTTTGGAAATTAAATTCTATTGTTAATAATGTTATAGAGTCATGGGTCATATTTCCCTTAGAAAATGTATCCTGGATCATCGGTGAGGGAGAGTGGCCTCACCTCATTCTAGAAAACCATTCATACTTATTACTTTATTGGTATGAAAATTCCTATGTTTGGGAGATTTTAACATCCAATATATGAATTAATTATTTTTTTAATTGTTATGAGAATTTTTATCTTGCTGGGGGTTTCAGATTTGTTTCATGCATTCCAACTAAGAAGTCTCTATTGTCTTCCTCTATATAGATAATTTTCAATATAAATTTTTGATTAATGATGTATACATATAGGTGAGCAGATGATATAGAAATATTATATGGTGTACAACTCCATTACACCATAAAAGTGTTTTATGATGGAAATATGTAACAGTAAATGAATTGACATATAGATATATATTTTTCATTGGATAATAAATAATTTGCAATTTGAATCATAAATTTTGGATTAAATATGTAATTACCCTCAAACCCATTTTTTTAATTCATGTTTCATAACTTCCCCTTTATTTGATATGAATGTTATGTGTAAGACACTATCTATTATTATAGGTGACTTCTAAAGAACATCAAATTTACATGTTTCTTCATTCAACACTCACATTGACTGGGTTGATATTCCTACCACCTATAGAGAATGATTTATTTGTATTCATCTCACATAGATAGTATGGTTGAGTTTGGGTGAATTTATGTGATTTAATGATGATGTTATGAAGCTATTTATCAGAATTCAAGATCTATTTTGAGGTTGACATAAATTTTAATTCCCTCTTGTTGGTGGTGGTTGGGCATCTGATTTCCTTGAGGTATGTTTTCAAATATTATCTCTATTGATTTTTCTTTTATATAATTGATTATATAATATTGGAATCAATTTTATTACCTCCATTGTTTTCATTTCATTCATTATCATGTGTGTAGATACCATAACGGGTGATTTATGACCCAATGTTTTGGTATATGGCTCTTTCTTTAGCCTATGTTGGGATAACATTGAGAGTTGTTGATTTAAATGTTTTAATAAATAATGTTTCTTCACTATTATAATTTAATGTGTATGAAATATGTTTCTAGAAAATATTTGTTTCCATTGTTTTTTAAGAATATAAATTTATTTTTAAATAATGTGATATATATTATGAAATGGATTGAAATGAAACTTTTGATGGATAAATAATGTTTCATATTATTTTTGAAAATATTAAATCCATTTAATATGAAATAAAATATAGAACATTAGATCCATGGGTATATATGTTTAAGGTGTAGAATTAATAATTTTGTTCTAATACCATATGCATGTTTACTTTTTGTTTTGTCCCCATGTTTTAAGGTCGAGAGAAATTTTTATATATGAGATGATTGAAATGTATGGTTGGTTATATTTTTATGGTTTTCATGTTTTTCATAAGCCTTAATTCATTGGATTGAGGTATATGTATTGTGCATCAGCTATGACTGATCTATGATATACTTACCCATCTTGACTGCAAGTGTTCTATAGAATACATTACAACTGTGATTTAAAATTTTTTTATTCATTTTTTTGATTTTTTACATTTAAATGTTGATTTACCTACATGAAAAAACAAATATAGAAAACATTTCCTTGAAAATATTTTTACCTGAATATTTTAGAACTATGGAAATATGGGATATTTTATACAAAATTTTAATATAAACTATTTCACAACCTATAGTGATATTTTACGTAAATTATTCATATTAGGATTTATATACAGTTACTTTACTTGGAAGACCTATGTGGGATCTTACTAGGATACTTTATCTCTCACTCAGCACATTTATATGGCACTGTATAGACCATTTATTATATTTTTGTGTAGAAGAAATAAATGTGTTTTTGTAGTAAGGTAGTAATGATAATGTAAATAGTGTAAGAGTTACTAGAAGTGAGATATTGGAATGTTTCACACATATCTCATGGAGTGTTGGTTTTAGTTGTTTTGATAAAAAAATATGGTTCTTTTGGAGAATTTCCTTTTGGGGTTTTTATCTACTTGGGAGTTTTGTCATTTATATTGGATTTCAATTTTAAGAATATATCATCATTTGTATTTCATCTAATGCCTCTATCCACTATATATATGGTCCGTGTATCATGATTCAGGTTTTGTGAAATCAATCTCTTTTTTTGTATGACTAGGTTTTAGGTGACATCCCATGGGCATCTAGAACACCCTTTTGTATATAAAGGAATATTTTGGGTTCTAGTTTATCGGTAAATATTAGTTTTTTTATTAAATAAAGCATGTATAAAGACCATAAAATTCTCAATACTATCGAAAAAAATCCTAAAAACGTTATTTTAAACCATATCTAATTAAATGAAAACCCATAAAAGGGTTAATATATTTTACGTTCCAAAGAGTAATTGTAACACCTGAGATTTTTATGAGTAATTTTTTGTTCAAAGGAATCTTTCACTACACACTTTCTTGGCTTACTTTACACGCAATCGCGACCTTCCTCGATAGATTGCGTCATACGCAATACCGAGTTTCACTAAACAACGATATGCTATTAAAATATTATTAAATCTAGCCATTATGAATAGTAATAACCACTTTTTGAAATTGTATAAATTTTATTTTTCAAAATGGGCTTCATTTTTGGATTCGGAATACCGAAATTAGCCTAGGGTGAAATTTTGGTATTTTTCTGAGAACTTTCAATTTTTGATGAATAGTGAAACCACTAAGTGGTAGGTTAAAAACTGAATTTTTCATAAAACATAATTTTACCGCTTCTGTGAATGGAATTTTGAAAATCCGACAAACACGGTTGATATCAGTATGTAAAATGTGGTTCGATGAGATAAAAATAATTTTTTGGTGAATAGTAACTTTTTACTTTTTTTACTACGGTTAATAGTATATAGGGTAACTAAGGGTAAATATGATATTACTATTACCATAACACATGTCCTAATTCTATTTGATTAGTGTAATTCGGCCAAAACAACCTTATGAATAAAATATGACCATTTAGGCCCACTTGAGTTAGATTAGGACATTTATTATTAATTTATTTAAAGAAGGGTTAAAATAGTTAAAATCAAAGTTTAATAAGTAAATCATTTTTAATATGGGGTTATACATAAGATAAATTTGACAATAAATATTAATTAGAAAGCTAAAACGGTTTACTACATAATGTTATTTTATTTATAATTTTTAGACATTAAATAATTTAATTTAATTATAACACAACAATGATGCAGTAATTATCTTATTTATGAAATATTGACATAATTGATGTTATAAACACCAAAATAAATGAAATTTGAGCCTTTTTATGAGTTACACTAATTTTCTAGGTTACTATGATATATTAGTGTTGATTTAATCAACTGGGTTTGAACATATAATTCTGTTATGAATTTCACAAAAATCATATATCAAATAGTGTCAAAATTGACACAAAATAGTTTTTAAAATCAAATATTATATTATTAATTGTTATTTTATTCCTAAAAATCTAAGGTTCGGCCAAATGACTTAGATAAGGATATATATATTAATAATAAACAATTTTGGGTTCGTTTGGCATGTTATAGTAAGTGTATTAACCATATTGTGAAAGAAAACAAAAAGGCATGGTAAAAGTTAAATTATTTAACTTAGAGTTAAATCTAATTGATAAGGTTAAAATAATACCCTAAACTTGTCTAAATCCTATTGGTTGATAGGATTTAGACCCATCCCCACTTTATCTTCGAAATAAGACCCTTTGTAACCATTATAAACCGATTTTGACTTTAATATAAAATAATATTTTGAGATATTCCTAAGGTGCCTCTCTCCTCCCTTATAAAAGGGCACCTCCTCCCCCTCCTCCTCACACCAATTTGAGCACTCATGCTCGGCCAACCCCTGCCATTTTCTCCTCTCCACTTCCCTAGAATAATCCTAAAGGTACTGGTCTTCTTCAAAGACCAATCTTAGTGAAGTTCCCAATCAGGATCCAAGTATCACTGAGAGGGGGAGGGGGTGAATCAGTGATATCTTTTTCTTTTTAAGTTTCCCCTTTTTGAAACAACCTTCGCCTCCTGTTAAAGAGTTTCTTCCCTGCTGAACACACACATCCACAGGAACACAAGATTTACAAGGTTCACTACTCAACAAGAGTAGCTACGTCCTTGGTATGGTACGGAAATAATCCAGTACCACACAATCCACTAGAAAACAATCCTTTGATGTGGAATACAACGAGTAGGATATACCCTTACACTCGTGCAGCACTTTGAAAACACTCCAATAGTGCATGTGCTCCCTCTTAGCACAAATAGGATAACACAATGTTTCAGTGCTTCTTTACAATTAAAAAGATGTATTCTCCGAAGTACAAAGCTTCACTTTCTTACCCAGAAGCCGGTAAGAACTCTCTCGTGCACAACTGAATACGTGCGAAGACCCCAAATATTTCGTGCAGCCTTTAGGGTGCCTTGCGCGCAATTCAAATGGCTTGCACGTAAAATCCCCTTTTGGCGTGAAAAACGTTTTCGCGCAACTTTCCTTTTACGCGCATGTTTTCCTCTTTTCGCGCAACTTACTTAGCGTATAATTTACGCGCACCAGAGCTCGGGATTTCTTCTAAGTGTTGAGCATAACCATCTAACAGGGATTAGCCTCATATTTATAGGCATTTTTGAACCCGCACGAAAAACACTAATCCGCGCGTAAAACCTCCTCCATGCGCGTAAAAACTCTTTTAAGAAACTTCATATTTCGCGCCATGCTTCAAGTTTTCGCGCACCTCATGCCTTTGCCATTTTTCATCCTTCTAAGCATGAAGCACCAATTGCGCGCAAAATTCCGCACCGCGTTCCATATTGCGTGCAAACCCAATCATTCCTGCAACATCAGATTTCGCGCACTGCTCCAATATTTCGCGCATTTTGTGCCTTTGCCAATATTTGATCTTCTGATCTCTAACCATCATTTGCGCGAAAACTTCATTCCTCAATTTCGCGCACCATGCCAATATTTCGCGCATCCCGCAGATTTTTCGCGCAACCCGCAACTATTTCGCGCCTCCCGCAGATATTTCGCGCACCACTTTATTTTTGCGCGAAACATGCCTAAATTTCCGCGCACTCCATTCCTTTGTCATTTTTCAACGTTCTGACCTTGAATAACTCTTTTGCACGTATAAACCATCTTCAATCTTATGCGCAACATCCATTGCCAAGCACATTTCTTCATCTCCCGATTTTCAGGCCCTAAAATTTGGCAAACACTGGAAAACGGCGCCACCTTAAACTGTGTTTTTCTTCCATCCCCAGATTGTCTATTGCTTTGTCATGTTGTCTCTTTACTGCTTCCCATAACCATTCTTCTGCTCTTATCACGAATCCCACTATCGTGATACTTATCCTTTGATAGATCAGCTTAAGCATCGTCAGAGTTGCAATGGGAACTGAGTCTTTCCTATCTTCCAGCAGCATCATTCCTTCCAATCAAAACATTATCTGACTGGCATCATCATTTCTCCCCCTTTCCTTCACAAGGATTGCATCACAAGTTCTCCTAACTCATGATTTGTGAGAAATACATACCAGCAAAGCATCGTCTGATTTATGATCCTTCTACACAGTGAATTGATTTATCGCCTTTGACAACAAAATAAAACACTCTGCAAAAGCTAACTCTTCAAACTTTCATCTTCATTCAACCTGGTCCCAACACATAGTTCCCTAAGTGGAGGATTCAAAGAGGCGTTCCAAAGAAGAGGTAATATCCATTACCGATCATTTCAATTTCTTTCTTCTTCAACTTCTTCTTCTTTAGTTGTTTCATTATAAAGTAATAACATCAGTATTACTTACATACTGATATGTTATTATAAATATGAAACAACCCTAATTCACCTTCTATCCATCCTACGGAAAAATGAAATCACCGCGCGTGCGTTCGTACGGAATACCATCTCCACGCCGTGGTGTAATCTATTTTCCACCATCACCTTACAAGGATGGGTATAATGGTGTAATGAGTAACTATTTATTATTATTATAATGTAATATTGATACTGAAATAATATATATATACTCAAATACAATTCCACGATCATAGGAACGATATCATCACTCGTGCGTACGTACGGAATACCTTCTCCACGATGTGATGCGACTCGTTCTACATGATAATCATTACATAGTAATTATATAAATGAATTGAATGAATAAATATTATATATGTTACACAAATACCATTCTGGATATGTGGTATCTATAACCTTAAAATAAGAATAAGAATTTATTCGGCAAAACACGCATAAGAACAAAAGGCAATAAAGACCCAAGTAACAAGTAACAATGAAATATTACTAACAAGAAGCTATGAATATGACCATATATGATATCATATAAATATTTATGATTCTATAATAAGTCAATAACATTATTTACACCATTATACAAGAGCTTCGGACACGTACAAAGCAAATTGGACCAAAGGTAAGGGAAATATCACAATCTCATTTTTATCCGAGATTGTTTATACTTTGGTATTTACTGGGGTGTATTTTATCATCCACATCCATGTTTCCTCAATATGTAATATTCTTTCCATCCACCTAAAATTGTTTAAATCCTATTTTACCCTTTGTTGAGTTTTTAGTAAAAGATATGAAATGAATCTTTTGTCGTTTTTCGTACGAGGTACTTTTTTGAATTTTCCGACAAAAGTATGAAGAATGTTTTTTAACTTATACGGCATGAATGGATTCTTAAAACATTATTTCCAAGAAGCTTCCTTTACAAGTATTCAAGTTTATTTTTAATCAACTTCTTTTAGTTTAAAAGTTTCTGACATGTTAAGAAAGGAAAAGTGTATTTGAAGTAGAAAGGATATTTTCCTCAAAAATGGAGTTCAAGTATTTTATCAAAATTATTTTCCACCTAAGATAATAAAAGGGTTCTGTTTTTATCCCTATTATTACATGGATTTTATTATGTTGTGATGGAAATATTTTTATGAATTCCTTTATCTTATATGAATTTTTTTATGATGTCATGTTGTTTAAGAATCCCATTTTTATTACATGGGTTACGCTATGATGTATGGTTTATGATTATGTGGCACACATAAGAAAGGATTCATTATAAGATGGGTGGGACCTATATCTCCTTCCAATGTATTGGTTAAAGTTTTTATATCTCCTGAGATAGACATGGCTGGAACGGTAGGTTATACCGGTTCAGTGAAACAGGACTGGAACGAGGGTGACTCGGATTAGAAAGGGACTTTGTCCACTAAGATAGTCTTGGAAATGAGTCATGACTAACAAGAAATGATTTTCCATGATTATGTGTGCATTCCACAAAGTTTCAAGTTTCATGTTATGATTATGGGGATCTCATTTTCACTTCTATGATTTGTTCCATGTTAATATATTATGATCTCTTTTGCAGGTTATGATTTTCAAAAAGATAAGATATGATTTTTATTTCCTTTATTTGCCCTTGCTGAGCATTTGAGCTCACCCTTTTATGTTTTCTTTTCCACAGGTCAGGAAGATGGATATTAAGTAGAATATTCTAAAAGGGACCCTAGATACGATGAAATAAATGGGAGACACTGTAGAAGATTTATGAACCAGTTGTTTATGTTTCCCAGTTTCTAAAGACACTACACCTATACGGTCCTTTGTGGTTTTGTCATATGTTTTAATAAGTGTGCTTCAATTTTGAAGTATTAACAATGTATGTAAAGTATGGGTTGTTATAGTTGGTATCAGAGGAAAGGTATAGTCAACCTTTGGAAACTAGGATGTGAAAGCCTTAGTAAGAACCCTAAGGATATGTCTAAGCATAGAACACAATCTTAGTGTTTTAGAAATAGCCATGAATACCCTAGGATAAGACCGTAAGTGTGAAATTCTATCCTTGATTATGTGGTTTTCCTATTATAATTAGTGTGGCTCACACTATTCTTCTTGGTTTTAGTCAATGGCTGGAACCCGAAGGAACCGTGTTAATGCAGAATGCGATGGGAAATGCAATGATTGTCCCCCTGAGCAACCAAACGATATGGGAGCTGGAATGCAAAATCTTTTAGCCATGATCACACAACTTTCTCAAGCTAAGAATCATGCAGGACTTCCAAACGAGCAAATGAAGGAGCAACATTCTGTTAAATCCTTCCTAAGGCAGCGTCCACCTTCTTTCAGTGGGTCTACTGATCCATTAGTCGCTGAACAATTGATTAGTACTACGGAAAATATATTTTCAGTTCTTCAATGTTCTGAACATGATAAATTCATCCTAGTAGTGTATCGTTTGGAAGGATATGCTGATCAATGGTGGAATCTTATTAAGAATATGAGGCAATGGGATGAAATTGAGTCTATGGAATGGGACGAGTTCAAGAACTTATTTTTTAATAAGTACTTCCCTCGTATTCTCCGAACAAAGATGGAGAAAGAGTTTCCTGAACTGAAGAAAAGGGATGATGAATCTATTGGTACCTATGAAGCAAATTTTACAAGACTTGCAAGGTACGCTTCTGGTATTATTATCCAACCTGAGAGTAAGATCGATCGATTCTTTAGTGGCTTAAAACCAAGTCTTTGAAGGGATTTTGCCATAAGGTACTTCAATAGCTATGAGGAAATCGTTTGATGTGCTCTCAAAGTCGAGATGGAGATTGGAGTAACCCATCAGTCACATGGGTTTGATAAGAAGAGGAAGATGGAATTCAAAGCAAAATCTAAATAGAACACTGAAAAGAAGATGAGCTTTCCCTTATGTTCAATGTGTGGAAAGAAACATGGAGGGAGTTGTCTTAAAGGGACAAGTAAATGTTTCAAATGTGGAAAGGGAGGTCATCGGGCATTTGAATGCCGCGATAATGGGAAGAAGATGCCTAATGATGAAAACAAAGGAAGGGATACACATAATGAACCTACTACACTTCAATGATTCAAGTGCAAGGAGATGGGGCATTATGCCAATCAATCCCCAAATCCAAGGGTTGATGATGATGGTCGACGTCAAAAAAATCTTAAGGCTAAAGACAAAGGAAAGTCACATGCAATTTCAATCAGTGATGTGGAGTACGATAACGAAGTGGTGAAAGGTACACTTACCATCCACTCTAAAGTAGAAAATGTTTTATTTGATTCTGGATCCACCTACTCTTTTATTTCTGAAAACTTTTCTAAGGGTATCACCGTATTACCTCAACAATTAGATGTTGAGTTAGCTATGACAACACCTAATGGCAAAACAGTCGCATCAAAAGTTTATAATTCTTCTCCGATCGAAGTTTGTGGGAAAGTGCTTCCTGCAAATCTTGTGATCCTTCCTTTAGTGGAATTTGATGTGATTCTTGGCATGGATTGGCTTTCTCTACATGGAGCTCATATCAATTGCAAAAGAAGGGAAGTCACATTGCATATTCCAGATCAATCTACGATCGTCTATCGATTCAAGGATGAATATAACCTTCTAGTGGAAATTCCTTCCATCTTATGGGTCTTGATTCCACTAAATGAAGGTTATTTATCTCAAATGGTTGGTGAGAGACTTACGATTAAGAATATGCCCATCGTACGGGAGTTTGATGATGTCTTTCCGGAGGAATTACCGGGTCTTCCACCAAATCGTGAAGTTGAGTTTTCAATAGAACTCGTATCGGGTGCTTTGCCTATTTCAAAGACACCTTATAGAATGGCCCCAATTGAGTTGCAGGAATTGAAGAAGCAACTCCAAGAGAATCTTGATAAGGGATTCATACGCCCTATTGCGTCACCTTTGGGAGCACCTGTTCTATTTGTTAAGAAGAAAGATGGATCAATGAGACTCTGCATTGATTATCGAGAACTTATCAAGATCACTATCAAGAACAAATATCATCTCCCATGCATTGATGACTTATTTGACCAACTACGCGGAGCTCAATACATTTCCAAGATTGATCTTCGTTCAGTAGATCATCAATTAAGGGTCAAAAGGGAGGATATACCAAATACGGCTTTCCGTACAAGGTATGGACACTATGAATTTATAGTGATGCCATTTGGTCTTACTAATGCCCCGGCTATCTTCATGGATCTAATGAATAGAGTCTTTAGAGACTATCTTGATCAATTTGTGGTAGTCTTTATAGACGATATTCTTGTCTATTCAAAGAGCAAGGAAGAGCATGAAGATCACTTGAGAATTATATTAAAGACCCTGAGAAAGGAGAAGCATTATGCCAAATTTACCAAGTGTGAATTTTGGCTTCAAAAAGTTGCATTTTTGGGTCACATAATCTCAAAATAGGGGATATCTGTGGATCCAGCAAAAACAGAGGTTATCGAAAGATGGTCATGACCAACAACAGTAACTGAGATCCGAAGTTTTCTTGGTTTGGATGGATATTATCGACGTTTTGTAAAAGATTTTTCACGATTATCTAATCCACTCACCAAGTTGACTCGGAAAGGAGTTAAGTTTGTTTGGAAAGAGGAATGTGAAGAGAATTTCAAGGAGTTGAAAAGAAGGTTATCCAGTGCACCTGTGCTCACACTTCCTTGTAGTGGAGAAAGGTTTGTGATCTACAGTGATGCATCCAAGAAGGTATTGGGGTGTGTTCTTATGCAAAATGATATGGTGATAGCTTATGCCTCACGATAGTTGAAAATCCATGAGAAAAATTACCCAACACATGATTTGGAGTTTGCTGCGGTAATCTTTGCATTAAAGATTTGGAGGCATTACCTTTATGGTGAAAGGTGTGATATTTATACTGATCATGAAAGTTTAAAGTATATTTTCACACAAAAGGAGTTGAATATGCGTCAAAGAAGATGGTTGGAACTGATTAAGGATTACGACTGCTCAATCCATTACCACCCTGGGAAAGCAAACAAGGTGGAAGATGCATTAAGTCATCAAGACCATGCTAGTTTATCCATGATGAGGATAAAAAAAGATCCAATATTTATGGATTTACAAAGGATGGATCTTGGAATTATATTGGAAGAGGAAAAATCTTATCTTTCTCAAATGAATGTTCAACCATCGATACATGTGAAGATTAAAGAGGCACAGGAAGAAGATGTGGAGTTACAAAAGAAGGTGAGAAATGTTCCTGAATTTAACCTTGATTGTGATGGGATAATAATGTTCAGGAATCGGGTTTTTGTTCCTCCCATCCCCGAATTAAATAAGGAGCTGCTGGATGAGGCTCATAGTTCATCATTCTCTATACATCTTGGAAGCACGAAGATGTATAGGGACCTGAAAGAGTACTTATGGTGGGATGGCATGAAAAGAGATGTTGTTGAATATGTCTCTCGATGCTTGGTTTGTCAACAAGTTAAAGCTGAGAGATAGAAGTCTAAGGGGATGTTACAACCATTACCCATACCCGAATGGAAATGGGAAAACATCACTATGGAATTTGTCCCAGGACATCCTAAAACATCCAAAGGCAATAATGCTATTTGGGTCATAGTTGATCGTCTTACAAAGTCTGCACACTTCATTGCTATTAGAGAGGATTTCTCTCTAGATCAGCATTCCAGGATATATGTAAAGGAAGTGATAAGATTGCATGGAGTACCACTTTCTATTATATCTGATCGGGTTCCGAGATTTACCTCGAAGTTCTAGCGAAGTCTTCAGCATACTCTGGATACAAAGTTGAGTTTCAGCACTGCTTATCATCCCCAGACAGACGGTCAGTCTGAGAGAAAAATTCAAACCCTAGAAGATATGTTGAGAGCTTTCTCTATGGATTTCAAAGGAGGTTGGGATCAACACCTACCTTTGGTGGAATTTTCTTATAATAATAGCTTTCACTCCAGTATTCAGATGGCTCCTTATGAATCTCTCTATGGAAAGAAATGCAGGACTCCAACTTGCTGGGATGAAGTTGGGGAAAGAAAGCTATTAGGACCTGATCTTGTTGATGAAATGGCAGAAAAGGATAGATCTATTCAACAACACATAAGAGCAGCTCAGAGTCAACAGAAAAGTTATGCTGACAACCGAACAAAAGACCTAGAGTTTGAAATGGGTGATAAAGTGTTCTTACAAATATCTCCCTGGAAGAGGGTTATGAGATTTGGAAAGAAGGGGAAGTTGAGCCCTAGATATATCGGTCCTTTCGAAATACTGTATCGTGTTGGAAAGGTAGCTTACCGATTGGCGCTTCCACCAAATCTCTTTCAAGTTCATTATGTGTTCCATGTATCTCTCCTGAGAAAGTACATACCTGATCCTTCACATGTACTCAACTCAGAAGTTCTACCGCTGGAGCAAGATCTTTCTTATGAAGAACAGCCGATAGAGATTCTGGATCGTAGTGAAAAAGTCCTACGAAACAAGACCACTCGATTGGTGAAAGTTTTATGCAGGAACCACCAATTAGAAGAAGCTACATGGGAGCTTGAGGATATGATGAGGGAGAAGTATCCTCATCTGTTTGTTACAAAGTGACGAATTTTGAGGGCGAAATTCTTTTTAAGGGGGGTAGAATGTAACACCTGAGATTTTTATGAGTAATATTTTGTTCAACGGAATCTTTCACTACACACTTTCTTGGCTTACTTTACACGCAATTGAGACCTTCCTCGATAGTTTGCGTTGTACGCAATACCGAGTTTCACTAAACAACGATATGCTATTAAAATATTATTAAAACTAGCCGTTATGAATAGTAATAACAACTTTTTGAAATTTTATAAATTTTATTTTTCAAAATGGACTTCATTTTTGGATTCGGAATACCGAAATTAGCCTAGGGTGAAATTTTGGTATTTTTCTGAAAACTTTCAATTTTTGATGAATAGTGAAACCACTAAGTGGTTGGTTAAAAACTAAATTTTGCATAAAACATAATTTTACGGCTTCTGTGAATGGAATTTTTAAAATCCGATAGACACGGTTGATATCAGTAAGTAAAATGTGGTTCGATGAGATAAAAATAATTTTTTGGTGAATAGCAACTTTTTACTTTTTTTTACTGCGGTTAATAGTAAATAGGGTAACTAAGGGTAAATATGATATTACTATTACCCTAATACATGTCCTAATTCTATTGGATAAGTGTAATTCGACCAGAAACAACCTTATGAATAACATATGACCATTTAGGCCCACTTGTGTTAGATTAGGACATTTATTATTAATTTATTTAAAGAAGGGTTAAAATAGTTAAAATCAACGTTTAATAAGTAAATCATTTTTAATATGGGGTTATACATAAGATAAATTCGACAATAAATATTCATTAGAAAGATAAAAATATTTCCTACATAATGGTATTTTATTTATAATTTTTATACATTAAATAATTTAATTTAATTATGACACACCGATGATGCAGTAATTATCTTATTTATGAAATATTGACATAATTGATGTTATAAACACCAAAATAAATGTAATTTGAGACTTTTTATGAATTACACTAATTTTCTAGGTTACTATGATATATTAGAGTTGATTTAATCAACTTGGTTCGAACATATAATTCTGTTATGACTTTCACAAAATTCATATATCAAATAGTGTCAAAATTGACACAAAATAGTTTTTAAATCAAATATTATATTATTAATTGTTATTTTATTCATTAAAATCTAAGGTTCGGCCAAATGACTTATATAAGGATATATATATTAATAATAAACAATTTGGGGGTTCGTTTGGCATGTTATAGTAAGTGTATTAACCATACAGAGAAAGAAAACAAAAAGACATGGTAAAAGTTAAATTATTTAACTTAGAGTTAAATCTAATTGATAAGGTTAAAATAATACCCTAAACTTGTCTAAATCCTATTGGTTGATAGGATTGCGACCCATCCCCACTTTAGCTTCAAAATAAGACCCTTTGGAACCATTATAAACCGATTTTGACTTTAATATAAAATAATATTTTGAGATATTCCTAAGGTGCCCCTCTCCTCTCTTATAAAAGGGCACCTCCTCCCCCTCCTCCTCACACCAATTTGAGCACTCAAGCTCAGCAAACCCCGGCCATTTTCTCCTCTCCACTTCCCTAGAATAATCCTAGAGGTCCTGGTCTTTTTCAAAGACCAATCTTAGTTCCCTAAGTGGAGGATTCAAAGAGGCGTTCCAAAGAAGAGGTAATATCCATTACCGATCATTTCAATTTCTTTCTTCTTCAACCTCTTCTTCTTTAGTTGTTTCTTTATAAAGTAATAACATCAGTATTACTTACATACTGATATGTTATTATAAATATGAAACAACCCTAATTCACCTTCTATCCATCCTAGGGAAAAATGAAATCACCGCGCGTGCGTACGTACGGAATACCGTCTCCACGTCGTGGTGTAATCTATTTTCCACCATCACCTTACAAGGATGGGTATAATGGGTTAATGAGTAACGATTTATGATTATTATAATTTAATATTGATACTGAAATAATATATATATACTCAAATACAATTCCACGATCATAGGAACGATATCATCACTCGTGCGTACGTACGGAATACCTTCTCCACGATGTGATGCGACTCGTTCTACATGATAATCATTACATAGTAATTATATAAATGAATTGAATGAATAAATATGATATATTTTACACTAATACCATTCTGGATATAAGGTATCTATAACCATAAAAGAATAATACGAATTTATTCGGCAAAACACGCATAAGAACAAAAGGCAATAAAGACCCGAGTAACAAGTAACAATGAAATATTACTAACAAGAAGCTATAAATATGACCATATATGATATCATATCAATATCTATGATTCTAGAAAAAGTCAATAACATTATTTAAACCATTATACAGGATATTCGGACACGTACAAAGCAAATCGGACCAAAGGTAAGGGAAATATCACAATCTCATTTTTATCCGAGATTGTTTCTACTTTGGTATTTACTGGGGTATATTTTATCATCCACATCCATGTTTCCTCAATATGTAATATTATTTCCATCCACATACAATTTTTTAAATCCTATATTACCCTTTGGTGAGTTTTTAGTAAAAGATATGAAAGGAATCTTTTGTCGTTTTTCGTACGAGGTACTTTTTTGACTTTTCTGACAAAAGTACGAAGAATGTTTTTTTTACTTATATGGAATGAATGGATTCTTAAAACATTATTTCCAAGAAGCTTCCTTTACAAGTATTCAAGTTTATTTTTAATCAACTTCTTTTAGTTTAAAATTGTATGAAATGTTAAGAAATGAAAAGTGTATTTGAAGTAGAAAGGATATTTTCCTCAAGAATGGAGTTCAAGTATTTTATCAAAATTATTTTCCATCTAAGATAATAAAAGGGTTCTGTTTTTATCCATATTATTACATGGAATTGATTATGTTGTGATGGAAATATTTTTATTAATTCCTTTATCTTATATGAATTGTTTTATGATGTCATGTTGTTTAAGAATCCCATTTTTATTACATGGGTTACGCTATGATGTACGGTTTATGATTATGTGGGACACATAAGAAAGGATTAATTATAATATGGGTGGGACCTATATCTCCATTCAATTAATTGGGTAAAGATTTTATATCTCATGACAAAGACATGGCTGGAACGGTAGGCTATATCGGTTCAGTGAAACAGGACATGAATGAGGGTGACTCGGATCAGAAAGGGACTTTGTCCACTAAGATAGTCTTGGCAATTAGTCATGACTAACAAGAAATGATTTTCCATGATTATGTGTGCATGCCACAAAGTTTCAAGTTTCATGTTATGATTATGGGGATCTCATTTTCACTTCTATGATTTGTTCCATGTTAAGATATTATGATCTCTTTTGCAGGTTATGATTTTCAAAAAGATATGATATGATTTTTATTTCCTTTATTTTCCCTTGCTGAGCATTTGAGCTCACCCTTTTATGTTTTCTTTTCCCCAGGTCAGGAAGAGGGATATTAAGTAGAATATGCCAAAAGGGACCCTAGATACGATGAAATAAATAGGAGACACTATAGAATATTTATGAACTAGTTGTTTATGTTTCCCAGTTTCTAAAGACACTATACCTATATGGTCCTTTGTGGTTTTGTCATATGTTGTAACAAGTGTGCTTCAATTTTGAAGTATTAACAATGTATGTAAAGTATGGGTGGTTATAGTAATGTTAAATTCTGAATCACTCCTTTATTTAAATTATTTTTCTTGTTTATATACCTCGTACAAATATATTATATATATGATATAACAATTACATAAATTTCATAACATCTAAATATTTTTATTATCATTAATGGTTAAAGATATTATCATTTCCTCCCAATTATTCAAATAATAATAACTTTCAATGTGCACATGTAAAGAATATATATATCATAAAATGATGTATTTAAATTTTCTTCAAAAGCTCTAATGAGAAGTAATATATATGTATTAATTAGGTATATATTGTATTTATAACATAGTTTTTATTTGAGTAAAATAAATTATTATATTCAATTATTTCATTTACATTAAAACGGAAAATATTTCTAGTCACATATAGACAACCATTATAATAAAGTGAGGTATTTAATTATTCATCACCACATTACAAGTCCAGTTCTAAAATTTTATATAATATATGAATGAAATCTTAATGAAATTATAATTACTATAGAACAATTATCACGATAGAAGGAACATAACCATAAAACATAAACAAACATTAAAAAATTAAATTTCGACACCCAAATATTAAATCTAATGAAGTAATAATAATAATTTTTTTATTTAAAATAATAATATAATGATATATAGTATGAAAAATATGAAAATTATTATCGTATAGATTTATAAAAAATGAATGTTTAATACAAATCACGTGTGTGCACATACCAAGCAAATCAGGACTTGGGGATGAAATTTATATTAAAATATCTATTTTTTTACTTTAATTTTCATTCAATATTAATTATAGGAATTGGATGATATTTATATCAAAAACATTTTAAACACAAAATAATTAGTGAAATAATTTAATTTATTTAAACATTATTTATTTTTTGTCATTACTTTCATGTTACACTAGTATTTATAAAATCGATTTATACTGTTAAAATATTATTAAATAATTTTAAAATTATGTCCTAGGAATTGTATTGGATAGTGTTTATATTCTTATCCAATCTCAAGAAATTTTTTATAAGTGTTGTAATAATTTTAAATGTATTTAGTAATTCATTATAAATAAGTAAGAGATTTTCTGTAAAATCCTTATATTTTTAATAATATATTTTCATCTAAAATTGTTTTACAACATTATGTATAAGGACATTTTAATTGAATTTTAACACATATAGAAATTGAATTTTTAAAAATTGATATCCTTTTTTCAATATTCATATTATATTAAAATTACGGTGTATTTGTGACTATTTTATAAATTTGTTGAATCTTTGTTGAATAACTGCAATATTGATTTTTAAATAAAAACACATTTCTTGTTGTTGTATTATTAGAGATACATTATTGTTTTAATTGTCTTTTAAACTTCGTTATTTTCTTATTATTTAAATAATTAAATTTATACCATTTAATAAATATTAAACATTCTCTTTAGAATATTAATACATTTAGAATTAAAAAATAAATATTTAAAAAAATGTTCAATGCCTATCATTGATTTTTTTTATTTCAAAATGATTTTATACATTTTGTAGTAGTAATTAAAATTTAAAATGGAATCCTTACATTAAAGTATAATAATTAATATTTTTCAACATTTTCAAATAAATATTTTTTGAATAATGTATTGTAAATATAGAAAAATATTATCACTAAAGTAAAATTTTAAATCAGGATAATCTATGTCAAAAGTAAGTGGTATTGCAACAACTTTTAATCATAGTTTATATTAAATAAAGGTATTTATTCATCAAAAAATTATTCTCAAGTTATAATTTATTGTGTGTATTTATTACATGGAAAAAACTTAATAATAATTTAATTAAAAACATTTATGTTCTATCTCAACCCCACTTATAAATAAACACACTTCATATCCATTTTAACCAACATTAAGCCACATAAGTCAGCCAAAATAGGACTAATTACATTATAAAAATAATTATAAATTAAATAGATATCATTTAATCTGAAATGATCATTTTAGGGGTCTTAATAACGTGATCTAAATGAGGTCTATATCAGATTATGTAGTAATTTTTACAGTCTCTATTAAATATGATACCACTTATAATTAAATTAAAACAATTGTATCGATCCTAAATTAAAGAACTTTATATAATGAAAATACTGATATTTTATATTTATTATGATAATACCAACTTCCTTTTTTCATATATAGGGAAAAAAAACATCACAGGTGCTTACAAAGTGCCCATCGTCTCCTCATGGAGGAGTAATTAATATTTTCATAATTACCATAATTTTGTGTTTATATAGAATTAATTATTAAATATTTATTGTTTTTATGGAATACATTTCATTATATAGAGATATGATATCTTTTATCTTCATACCATTTTTCTTAATAAAAAATTATAATGTCACTCATGTATGTATGTGGACTATCACATCAATAATGTTCTTTGATTTATTCATCATGTACACCATCAAACGGTTTTAATAAATATCATTATAAATAATATATATTACATTAATATCATTATTTAAATTATAGAGATGATTTGAATAATTTGAATTACCGATGGACAAAAACTACAATACTAAAGATTGTATGAAAAATGAAATAAATAATAGTGGGAATGATGATTTTAATATCACATTACTAATAGATAGTTATTAAAATATTATAAGATAATAATTTGTTTATTATAAATATGTAAATGGTTCTAGGATATATGTACAATAAATTTTAATTCTATATATAGTATTTTAAAATAACATGTGAAGAAAGCCTAATCAGATGTAAGGGTTTATTTCAGAATCTTATTTTAATTTAGTATTATCGATGTTTAAATCTCTATGTAAGGAAATATATGATATTTATATATTAAACAACATAAATAATCTTCTAATATGTTTATTAATAGTTCATTCAAGTATTGTTTCATTTTTTTTCTTTTTTAGTACCCATATATATAAAACAAATGTTTTAAATGAATTTTTGTATTCTATCAGATTTTTTTACATGTCTATATTATCATTTGAATGACTGCATGAGTCTTGTTTCTCCTAAATTTTTTCATTACAGTTATTTAATTTATCCATTTTTTACTATAACAATACATAAATAAATATTTTTTATATCATTTTCCAAATGAGAAACTTTTAATGAATTATTGAATGTAGTATTTTTTTATAAAAAATAAAAAAAAATTAATCTTTTCAAATTCATGAATACTTTGTGATTTGAATATACCTTTACAGTTTTCAACGGGTATTTCCAAATGAAATATTCCATATAATATTTTTCAATTTTGATGTTTTATATAATATATTTAATAATTAAAATTATATTATCCTCAATAAGTATCCCAATGATATTTCTAAATTATTTTTCTTTAGGATTACACACATTGATTTATATTATAATTTAATGAGGGTATAAACTTATAAAACCACTAAACATGTTTCTATAGATGGATTATAATCATTTTTAATGGGGAATGAATTGAAATTACATATGGTAGTTACTCAAATACAAATGGTTATTAATTATTAAGAATTGTTTATCATGTTGTTCTATTGATATTTATGATTAATGAATTAGACTTGTTACATGATGGTTATGGGAAATAATTAAATATAATAATTATAAATTAGCAGTGCTCATGAATAAACATGTCGATTATTTGGAGAATGTTTTTCCAATTTAGGGATGGTATCTTAAAACTAGCCTCAATAATATGTTTTAGATGTCACATATTATGCAATCCGTCCTTATGAAATACTTTATTCATTTCCATGTTATAATCCATATAGTTATGTGATAGATGAATATGTTTCAAGAACATATTATTATTTAAATGGATTTATTTAATCCTAAATTATTCGTGTTATATTATAGCAGACTTATTTACAATATGATACGATGGAATGGATGAATTTACATAACCTACACCATCAACAATATATTATTTCCCCATCCTATATGATTTCATAAGGTATAAAATGATTAATATGAAATAATATTATATATGGACTAATGGATTTTAAAAATCAAATATTGTGCAGTATTTTATATTTTCATGATAAATATTAGACTCATGAATATATATAGTTATCCAACACTACGAAAATAAAAAATCCCTTGGTATGAGATGAATTATATCTACAGACAATGTATCAAAGTAACACCATGTCAAAGTCATCTAGGTTCAGGGTCGTTAATATTAAAATTTATTTATTTTTAGTTGAATTACTTACAACTAGACTATTGAAATCATTGATTAACTAACAGAAACCAATAATAGACATTAAGGACGTGAATAATGGTAGGATAATATCAAATATTTTTGATAAGAATTAAATTATAAGGTTTTCCTTCAAATGAATCCTAGTTTGGATACTTCATGTGGATGAAGCAATGGAATGAGTATATCTAAGGTTAATAAACTTGAAAAGCATTAGCTGAGTATATCATAACAATCAATCCTATCTATGGTGAATGTTCCCTTATTGAACACATATTTTAACACTCTTGAGGAATGTTTTTTAGTACATAAAATTTAATTTACTACCCAATATGAATGATTTAAAAATATTATAAAGACTTTAGAATATTATTAAAATAATTATATTAATATTTTACTAGTTTTGAATAAATTTAGAATTCCTTGTTTTTTTTAGTATTTTAAATTTATATTACGATTATACAATTATATTCAAATCTTATGTATGGAAATATGTGTAAATAGTGAATAGAAGATGAAATATAAACCATATCAAGGAATTTAACCTATAAAGTTATTTACCTTTTGGAAAATATAATGTAGTAGGACATAAAGATGTATTGGGAATAGAGAAATTATAATTATATTGGGGTTATTGAAAAAGGGTTTGTCTAGTATCCACTCTCATATGATGTAATATCTTTATTATCAATATGGTGTGGAAGTGTTGGAAAACGTAAACTATCTATATCCTTAATCATCCAATGGAAGGAAAAATCCTTTTTTAGAGATATGGATATGTTGTTTTGAAAATATATAACACGCTTTGGAAGGAAATGAAATGAATAATATTTTTATTGAATTTTACCATGTCAGGGGTGATTTAGATAACTAGTGGTCATTTATTGAAAACAATAATGATGTCGAGGAAATATTGATCATGTAGTAGAATGAATTTAGCGTAATTTTCCTGGGAAAAAATTTTCCTCATAAAATGAATAAGATATAGAGTGAAAATTATAGATTCTAATAGAAAATTTTGTGAATGTTGTTTTGAAGTATGAATCTAACATTAAAATGCCAGTAATCCATACAATGGTTTAAAAATAAAATTTGTAAGAATAACCATTACATTGATGGGCCAATTTTAATCCTTTTATAATCACTATTATCTAAAATATTCCAATCATGTGGGTATATAGTATTAGGTGATATCAAGATAGTCAAATATTTCTCTATTTGAAATTTCTACAAAGGAAAGTAAAAAAGAAATGGAGGATTTATAAAACATTTTATAATTGGAAAATGAAAATTGGAAATTTCAAACATGTGACACATGTGGGTGGAAACAATATTTTACATTATTGAATGGAACATGGGATTAATTCATATAGTTATAAAAATGATATCATGACCATGAATGAAATATTACGTGATTGTACACCTCAATAACTTTAAGGACATTGGTCACAATTCCCAACTATTCCCCAAATGTCAAGGTAAAATATCAGATCATATTACATGGGGAGAAAGATATACTTATGTAATTAATATATATAAAGTGAAATTTATTTTTGATATGGAGAAAGTTACAATTGTTATAAAATGTATTGTTGAAATTATTTATTTGATTTATTTTTTACCTACTCATTCATTTTTGATGAATTTACTAAGGGTATCACAACACCAAATGAACAATTATATGTTGGGTTGGACAAAAAAACTCCCAATGAATAAATATTTAATATAAATTCTATATCACAGACCGATAATGTTATATATGAATATTATCCAAAAAATTTCTGATATTCATTATCTTTTTTAGTTTGACACAATGTTGAGAATGGATTGGATCATTAATTATATATTACATTTCGATTTTTAAGAAGTGAATTTACAGTTAATATTTCAAATTAACAAATGAAAATCTATCGGTGTGATGATGAACCTTGACACCCATGTAAAATTTAATCAATTCAATTGGATATACTACTTATTCACGGGGATATAAATATCAAGTGGAATGTGGGAAAACAAAAAATTAATTTTTTCTAATTTTTTAGTAATATGACATTATATTAATAGTGGAATTCCTAATATTCCCATTAACATTGATGTTTTGTTTTCAATATAGAACATATCTTATGATCATACAATTTCAATGTGTCTATATATATTTTTCTATTTGCGTTATATTAATTCATGAAGAAATAGGAGGAGGGAATTCATTCATGATTAATTATCCATAATGACTCACCTTGGCATTCACGAAATATTATTTTGATGATGAATTATACAGTACATGAATTTTAATTAACGATTGTAAATTTAAAATGATAAAAATTATGAACAGGTTTCCTCAACCATGATTAGCAGATCTGATTAATCAGTTCTGAGGATGCCTATATTTTCCATGATTTATCAATGATCTAGGAGATAAGAAGATCTTGTTAAAGAAGGTTAATATACCCATAAAAATAATCCATATGAGGTATTGTTTAAATAAATTTATAGTTATTCCACATATACTAACAAATTATCATGAAAAATTTATAAATTTATCGAATTGTAAATTTATATATTCCTAGAATAATTTGTAGTATAATTTATAAATTATATTCTTATACGTTAAATGATTCTGGAAAAGAATGGAGATAATTTTTGAATTGTGATAAATAACATGAGGAAGGATACTTCATATGAAAAATTTACCATGTTTCAATAATGTTTTTATGAGGTTTCATTTTTAGGCCTAATTATATACTATGGATGTATTTCAGTAGATCCTTTAAAGACCCAAAGGGTTGGGAAGTGACCTAAAAAATAAATTTTAACCAATATTTATTTGTTTTATTTGGATTTATATATACAACATACTAGTTTAGAAATATTTCTCTTAACTATCATATAGAATCTTCATGATGACTATGATGGGGATATATAATCTTTGATTGACAGACTTGAAGAGAATTTCACAAAACAAAATAAAATTTTGGTCAGTTCCCCTATAATCATAATACCTTAAATTTGAAAAAATCCTTTAGTCTATATTATGGAATAAAATAAGAATTCTAATAATCCTCATGAATAATGAAATCGTTAAAAAATAAGCCTCTCACCAAATAAAAGGTCCTGAATGAAATTACCATTATACTGGATTGGTTCTGACAGTGAAAAGTTTTTTTTTGAGATATAGAGAAGTTTTCTATATTTACAACTGTTTCATATATTTATACTAATCCTAAAATCGTAAAATATAAATTTACTTATAAATAGTTAAATATTTATTGGAGAATATAGTTATAGTTGATCATAGAAATTGATTTATCTATACATTACCACCATGTTAAGTTAAACAATGTTGTTGATGCTCAGTGTTGAAAATAGTTTACTAGACATTCCATGATGAGGATTGAATGTGAATCAATATTTTTTCAATTTCTTGAATATGGATCTTGAATTCTTGTTCAAATGGTAAATTTCATATCATTCTCAGAAATATATTCAGCAACCATCAGTGTAAGGTTTATGTATGTTTATAAGGAAGATATGGAATTATAGAAGAATGATAGGAATGTCCCAATGTTTGAAAATGATCGTTTAATAATGATATGGATCATGAAAAATGTATTTGTACCATTAATATTATACTTGAATTTGGGTCTATTAGACTACGAAAATAATTTTCCATTCTATATTCACATCAGATGTATAAAAATTTATAGTGATATGAAACATTTTTATGGGGATGACATATATATTGACAAAGTAAGGTACGTATAACAATTCAAAGTGATTTAGAAATTTTAGACCTAAGTTCATAATTATAAGGGTTTATTATAACTACTTTTCATACCATAATAATAATGTAAAAAATTTAAATGTATTTTGTCACATGGCTCCCCAAATCCTATAAAGGGAACAACACGTTTTAGATTGTAGTTGATCTACATATGAAATCAACACATTTTATTTCACAATATTTTTATTAATCATTTGACAAAATTAATAAAATATATATATAATTATTGGTATTATTTCATATAGAACCAATATAAATCATATCTTATTATGATCAATGTTATATCTCAATGTTATGGAGATGTTTCCGTCTAGATGTAGATAGAGAGTTTCAATTTAATAGTGCATATCATTATCAGACAGTTACTATGTATAAGTGGACCATTAAAGTGTGATAAGAAATTTTGATATCTCTATCTATGGATTTTAATAGTTACAGGTTTTATAACATTCATTTAGAAGAATTTTATTTCCATAATATCTTTCCCATGCACATTTAAATGGATATTTTGGAGGCCTTCTGTGAAACGAATTATACAACTCCAATATTCATGGAAGAAGTCAGATAAATATGTTTATTTCGTTTTGATGTATATGATCAAATGGAAAAACGATTTACATAAATTTATAATCATATAATGAATTATTTTAGTTGAAAAACTTTATGCTTAATGTCATTAGTGAGATCTAGATATAGATGTTGGAGAAACGTATTCCTATTAATATATCATTCAAATAATATCATCTGATTTTTAAAAATGTAATGTTTTGAAATAGACATAATGGTATATTAGAATTAATTTTTTATATCAATAAGGTATCTATTTCCCAATTCACCCATTAAATCTCTGATTTGAATCCGTGTTTATATAGAATACAAATTTTTAATGAACAATAATAAACAATAAAAATTTTACTATAATACGTGTTGTTTTTTAATTACCTATTATATTAGAGGATACGAATAGGATTTAACATGTTATTAAAAGAATTTACAAGGGTATTAAATAATTTTAATTCATTGATTAAATCATTATAAATAGGTACTCATTTTTCTCTAATTTTATTTAATTCTCTAAAAATATGTTTTTTTCACCAATGGATGTTTATGAATTATATATATATATATATTATAAATAATTATTTGTTTTGTTTATATTTTATGTTATAAAAACAATATCATTTTGGAAGTTATCATATCAAATTGATATTAACGTTATTTTTTTGGGATTTTTTGACAAAGACGACTCTTTGGTGAATAGTAAAAAACTAATGATTTTTAATGAAATATATCAATAAAAATATTATTTCTTCATTGAATAATTTCTTTATTAATTGGATTTAAAATTAATATATTACTATTATAAAAAATCGATTGTTTTGGATTTATTTTAAATTTGATTTTGGCATTAACATATTTCAAGACATAAAAATGAATTTCTTAAAACCCCATTTTTATCATCTTTTTTAGGTTTTTTATATGAATGTCATCTAATTATATAAATGGAAAATATAAATTATTTTATATGTTTTTAATTATAATTAAAATTATTATTTATAATTTAAAATTATTTTATGTTCATAACTATTAATAAAATCAGAAATTAAATCACTACACATAAATTAAATATCATGTTAACCTATGTCAAATATACATGATAATAACATATTTGTTAGATTTTTTATTTTTGAATGGATTTATTTATTCCTTCATGATATTATTATATTTTTTATAGTTTTTTATAGGAGACTATTACATTAATATAAATATAGAATATTTTAATCGATTACAAAATTCAATGTGTAACCTACAACATATATATATATATAACCTTCCTTTATCTATAATACCAATAATATTTCCACATAGATCAACCAAACCATTGCTAAATATATTTTGAACTTTTCTATACATGAAATACATGTTTTTTCTTCTTTAAATATCATTATAATGGTCCTTATATAGAGATATAAATGAGGTCTACAGAAGAAGAGGTAATCATTTTAATAGACTCTTTAGAATTAACTATTATATATAATTAAACTAAATGTGTTGTGTCCATATTAAAATAATTAATCCAGCATCATATAAATACATAAATGATATTTTAATTATGTAAAAACCATTTATTTAACTTTTACATCCTATGAAAAGAGAAAAAATAACATGTATCTACGTACAACTTACCATCTCAATGTAGCATAGTAATTAATTTTCCATTCCTAGTTTTCAAGGATTTTTATAAATATTTATTTAATGAATATATATATATTTATATACAAGTTTTTAAATGATAATTAATCTATCATTATAATAAAACAGTTACCTTATTTCCCATATATTAGTAAGTTTATTATAATGTCGCTTGTTTGTAGGTGAGGACTATTACATCCCCATAGTGATGTGATGAATCTTTCATTTCATTCATTCAATGATGGCTCTATGTTTTTTTATAAAAAATAAAAAATATATTTATATCATGTTTAATGTTTTAATATGGATGAAAAAATACTAAGACATAAGGACAGAAACTGGTTGATAAAAACATGAGTAAAAAAGAATACTTTTTATACATATAAATGATTATTTTAATAAATTACTATTATTAAAAGAGAAATAAAATGTTTAAAATTGATAGTGTGGGATTTAAAAAAAATTTATATTGTTTTTTTATATATTTTTAATAAATTTCAATTTCCTAGAAAGGAGTTTATAATCACTTGCGATGCAATTTGAACCCATTATAAGTGTTTCTTTCAAAATCATATTCTCATTCATGATTATTTATATTAATGTTTCCATTGGGGGAGTCATATTCTGTTGTAATGACTCTAATTTTCAATGTATTATATTTTGATAAGAATGGATAAATTTTTAGGCTAATTAGTAAGACAAAATGTGATTCTAAGGCCCAGTATTCCCAAAATAAATGTTTGAAATTTATTAAATATATTAACGATATTAAAAATATTAAATATCAATCACATGTAGTTTTATAGAGAATGTGGAATAATATATAAATGGTATTCCTTATATGAAATATGAGGGCACGATTGAGTATATAAATGGGGTTTACCCTACGCATGACATAATAATTATTTGCATGGGATTTTTTTAAAAAAGTTCATCACTTAAATTTAAATGGAAAAAATAATTAAATAATTTTTTTATTTAGTTTGATCATCAACATATTATATTTTATAAATACATAATTATAGGGAATTCCCTGGATTATCCCCTAAATCCTAGCCATCCAATTGATCTTTGGAGAGTGTCAGATGAGATCCCATTAGAGTATGACAACTAAATCAGAGATCAATTCCTGGTGAAAGACTAAATTGATTGATCTCACCAAGATTATGGTGTAGCTCTGTTCATCATCAGAAATATATCCAAATTGAGGTAGGATATTTTATTATTGTATTCTTTCCATGTTATTAAATTTTATGATGAATTCAAATAAATTAACTAACTGATTGACTCATAGATCATGTTTTTTATAGGATGTGTGTTATTTAATATATTTTAACTGTATAATATATTTGTTAGTATTTATTATTGATTTTCATTATAAAGTAGAAAGATCTATTTTGAGATGAATAATTGACAAGGGTCATTCCTCATGTCTTTGGATGTGAATATCTCACCTGATTCTTCGTTCATCATGGAAATTCTTCATTGGTTCTTTTAATCGACATCAACAGATGAATGAAATCATTTTGCACCAGATGCATGGACCAATGATCAGATGTTGTACAATAGGGATCAGTATGACATGTCGATGGCGACACATCAAAATTGGTTGAAAATAAAAGTGTATTGGATACACAATTACATGTTCATAATTGTGTAACAATTTACAGAAAATTATCCCATTTTCATTCCAAATTATATGAATGAAACTTGTTTTCCAATAATGCAATGACTGTATGGGTCTTAATTAATGACTTCTCAATAAGGCAGTAACTAGATCATATGTCTGTTAGAAGGAATACCATCCCAATACCATATATGGGAGTATGAAAAAATCTATGACACATAACATTTAATTTGGAGCCTCGTTTCGTGTGGGACACCGTATGAAGTTGATAGGGTTTCTGGAGATAGGAATGTATCACAAAACATGTGACCCTTTCATACTCTATTTGACCTATCACTAGGAACTCTGTGTGTACCTTATAATGTTCATGAAATCAATTTTTAGTAAACAGGTTAGATCATTCCATATACTCCTCTATATAGACATATCCAGGACAAGTACCTGGGATGAGCTATGTATTGGTGCATGGGAAGTGTACCTAGAAGAAGAAAAACCATGTACTGGAATATGGAAATCGGCCTGAGATACTGGTCATTTAACTGTGAAGGACTTGATATTAAGGGATACAACATGTTACCCCTCCTACATGACATGTATTTTTTAAATCATGGCTTCAAGCCTTTATCCTTTGTATCAGGGACATGTTTCTATTGGGTGTGTTCCTCATATCCATTAACTATGGGTTAGTATCGAATCACCCCTACTTCTACGACAACAATCCCTTCACCAAGACATCATGGGTAGAGTTTTTGGAATCTTTTGTAGGTCTATAGAGAGATCATATATACATCATTCTTCCCAAGGTAGAGTAATTGGTTTCATCATGACCAACACTACAGGGGCCCCAATTATCTACTTAGTGGGATAATATAAAAAGAGTTATTGTAATATCCTACAACCTTTTTATTGATCCTAATATGTGTATTTTATCTCTTCATAGTTTAACAGTGTACATCCAATAACTAGAACTGATGAGTAGTACCTCTAGGATGGTTGTCATCTATGTTATCAATCAAAATAATTTTTTCTTTTGGATGAGTTCTATGTGTAACCATCAAGATAAAATCATTGAATGCATATTATGGTTCTGACTTTCCTTTGATAAATTTTCCTTGTTTTTTCTATCTAGATATTATTTTTATATGTTTTTAGACATACACATATCTGTATTTCACTGTATATTCATTTCATGTATGCTCTACGGTATTGGGGTGTACTGTACCGTATTGTTATACTCATGCATAAATGGAATTTTCCCACAAAATTCATTTCTTATGAAGAAGATTGAGATTTAGACCGAGTTCAACATGCACTAGGAATATAAAGTACTTATTGATATCAGATCGGCAGATGTGTGTTCATGTGGGGTCTTGAAAGCAACCCTATATTTACATTCAGGTTGAACATGTTTTCAAAATAATCATGGTGATCATGTATTTTGGTATTTTTTTATTTTCATTACATCCATTCATAATCGGGTTATTGGATATAGAATTTTTCATGGATTTTTGTTTTTGTTAAATTTTATTACTTTATAGTCATGGAGATGTGTGTTTTTGTGTGTACATGTACTTATGTTATAGTCTTACATGATTGTGTTATTTTTACTTGATACTAGTTGACAGTCACTGTCTTATTTCAGTGGGAATTGGGGAGTTAAATAATTAGCCCCACTAAGAAATGTTATGATAGAGTCGTATCAGCGTATTTATATATAACATATGACTACAATCTATGATAATTTTTTGGGGAATAAGTGTTATGTTTTTGAGTTTGGATTTCCATCCAGGGACTCCTTTATTAGTGCATCGTCCAATTTATGCATGCACTAGGACTATTATCACCTGTCTTTTGACTAGGTATCTGTGACTATTGGCTATTGGGGAAAATGGTTAATGGATGATATAAGAATTGGTTTTGGTTTCCATATCATTCTTGGGTAATCTCTCTCGATATACATATAAATTGTGATCAATATTATTATTTAGGATGAATTCAAGACATATTCCATCTAGGATTTAACAACATGATTAATATGATGATCACATCAGTGATGAAGCATTGATATAGGTACTACAACCAATGTTATAACATATAGGTTGTGCATCAAATATAATACATGTTGAGTAGCTATTGGTACCCATATTATGAGCAGACATTGTGTGTAGGATGGTTGAACATCATGATTATCAATGATAGATAAACCATAGGTTCCAAGTGATCCTTACCCACTTGTCGAGGAGGAATGTCTTGAGGTAGTGACCTTAGGTTCCCATATAGTTAGGACACCGGTGTATCAACTAATTTTCATGGCAGTGAGCATTCTATATCGATCAGTTGCATGTTATTAGGAGTTACTCACCTAATATTACAACAAGGAGGCTCTACCATAGTCATAGTTGGAGTTCCTTTTAACTGAAAATTTCTCTCTATATATACTAATGGGTGTATTTATCCATGATATTTTGTAGACCCAATATCATAATTAGAAATTAGAGAAGTATTCATTGAGGTTTACCAACCACTCTAGGTACTATATTAATACAGCTTTAGATCATCTGTTTATCAATTAAACAATGGAGTGAGGTCTTATTAGAGACATTTGATTCTATATTATCCATCTATGAATTTCAACATATTCTTGGGTTCTGGACAAGGATTTTGTGGTAGTTTTTTATGATCTGTTACAACCACTAGTATCCATTAGCATGAACACAATAGTAGATAGCTCATTAGTTGGGGTACAATGTTTGTTTCAGGAACCTAGATGTGCAAGATAGTTTTAGATGATAGCACAGAATATGGGTTATATGGTTCAAGGCTCCTTATATGGTTCCGGTGATCCTAGATTGATGTGGCTCTAATCATGTTATGGAAGGGGAAATATATATATAGATTTTCAGACAAGAAATATCACTGACATTGAGATTATTGATGGAAAACATAGGCATTGAAATTTGTAGGATAATAAAGGCATATAGGGTGAAGTATGTTGTATTGGAGTAAATAGATCATTAGTAGGTGGTAGATTCTTTTACATGCTTCCACCACCACCCCTATGTGGTCAATTCCATGCTCAGGTAGCTGGAGGGAAGGGGAAGGGAAAACTACAGGCTACTAAAGAATATGTCGTATAGATTCTGAGATTGATTTGATGTATGATCAGTGTGTTTTATATAATAAAATCACTGATTTTGGACATAATTGTTTTTCATTTATTTTTTTCACATACCATGTTATTGAATTATTGATTCTAATTGAACCCTTTTCTCGACACTTGTGCAAAAATATTTTTTTGATATTGATTAGTGATCACACACTTGTGTCGATAGAGCGAAATGGTTATTGAAGACAACAATTTATATAAGGATATTATTATAGAAGAGATGAGTCATTATAACATCAACATATGCATGTTCTTATTATCTACTATTTATTCTAGATTGTCTATTTTAGGTGGAGGATATGGTGTGTCAATAGTGATGGGACTAGTATTTCCTTTTATAGTAAAAATGAAACCCATTAAGCACTAGATAGACTCATGCATGTGAGGGTGAAACTGATTACACAGTAGTTGGGAACACCGACCCACTGAGTAGTTCATTTCATGTGTTCTATGGTTTCTAAAGTGGTGTAGGGTTCGATTTAGACTTCCCTGATGAATTTATAGGGTTACCTACCCATTGATATATTGACTATTGAATTAATCTACCCTCGGGATAGAACCCATATATGTTCCAACATAAAAAATGGAGTTCACTGTAACACCCTGAGCTTCCACGATATGCCTCTCTTTCAATAATTCAATAGCTTGCATTGTACGCAAGTTCGAGTTCTAAAACACCGCGACTAATCAAAGTAGTAGTTATGAATACTAATAACCACTTTTTGAAATTATAGAAAATTTATTTTTCAAAATGGAACTTATTTTTGTATTCCTAATATTGAAATTAGCCTATGTTGAATTTTTTGTAATTTTCTGAGAACTTCAAAATTTTTATGAATAGTGAAAAATACTTAAAACAACTTTTTTAATCAAAATAATTTATAGTTATAAGTTATACTATTGAGTGGTTTTAATGTAAAATTAGAATATATTTTTACCATGTTATCCAATGGTGTTCATTAGAATTAATTTCACTTTGAAATTTGACATAAACAATTGTCAATCTTTTGATATATATTGTTTCTTAAAAACACACTATTTATTGTGACGGCAAGAATTAATTATAAAATTAATTAATTCAAATTATATGTTTGGAATTTCATAAAATAGAAATCATTTGTGAATTCTGAATATCAATTATATCTTAGGGTGAAATTTTGGCATTGTTCTGAAAAACTTCAATTTTTGATGAATAGTGAAACCACTAAGTGGTAGTTAAAAAAACTGATTTTTCATTTAAATGAAATATTACCCCTTCTGTGATTTGATTTTCAAAAATCCGACATACATGGTTGTCATTAAGAAGTAAAATGTGGTTCAATGAGATTAAAATAATTTTTTGGTGAATAGTAACTTTTAAGTTCTTAATCGCGATTAGAGGTAATTAGTGAAGTTTAAGGTAAAAATAATGTTTTAATAATATGAGATGAGTTTGACACATGTCCTACCCTCATTGGATGTTCCATGGCCGACCAAGACAATCCATGGGTCAACTTGGGGACCCCATGGAGCCACATTAGTTGGAAAATGACATAAATACCTTTTATTTAATGTTAAAGTAAAAAATGACACAAACATGAAATGTTTTACTAAAACAATTTTTACATGGGGTTATACAAGTCATATTTTTTACTATAAATAGTCATTTGAAAGATAAAAAAATTTCTACATAATAGTATTTTTTTTATAATTTTTAGACATTAAATAAATAAAATTATTTATGACATCATTATGATGCAGCGATGACCTCATTATTTAACGATTTTAATAAATTGAAAAGATAATGTACAATACAAGGCATACACTTGTACAAAGACTATTTTATTGGTATATTGCGAACCCCTATCACCTTATCCACGAATTATATAGGTGTGGGACCTTTAGAATCTGAAGAGCATTGTATAATAATGTAAAATTCAATGACTTTCCACGAGTGCCCCTCCTCTCCTCTTATAAACGGCCCCCACCTCTACCACCTCATTCACACTTTCAAGCCATTTGGCTCGACCCACCTCTTCCCAAATACCCTCCCAACATACCTCCCTTACTCCTAGAAGCCTCACTTTTGGCATAATTCTTCCCAAGGAAGCCTATGGCTCAAATCAAAAAGAGTTACCCGGTTTTTAGGTAATGTCTTCTCTAATGTTGTTTTGTTTTATTTAGCTTCTCCAACCCCTTAAACTCTTTTTATTCATTTTTTTTGTAACAAAACCAGTATCCTCAATATACTAGGATGTTCTTATAAGAAGTATTCGAGCTACACTTACACACACCTACATCTAATGGTTAAAGAACATACTGTTTCTGTGGATGGCGAATTTCTGCCTCACGAAACGATGATTGTTCAACACTCATATAACACCTTCAAAGGTGGCCATTAAGATGTCACTATATTTATATATGATATATAATATGTTTATGTTTTACTTATTCTTCTGTATTTCTCATTTATGGCATACTTTACGATTTCCATTATGGATAAACGCGATAATTTCATTTTAGGAAGTGCGGACTACCGCCCCCTCAAAGTGATTTGAATCGTTAATGCCATGTGTGGGATGTATAAAGGATGGAGTAAATGGTATTATACACTATATTATTATGGAATTATATTATACATTTATATCATAATGATTTCATTCCATTAAATATGAAATATAAATGAAAGTAGCATTCATGCGTACGTACGGCTTACCGTCTCCACGAACGGTGCATTTCATTTCTTACCTCTAAATGTTATGTAATATTATAAATGAATGTATATACTATATATATATATGATATATATGATATCTACATCATGAATATAATTCTGGATATAATGGATATTTCACCACATGAACAACTTGTAATTATAAGAAGTTTATTTTTGACTCAAGTACCAAAGATCGACAAAACGACCGTTATTAACTTAAATAATTACATAATGTTCATAACATGGTAATAAGTAATATAAAAGGAATAATGAACATGAAAAAGGTTCTTATGTAAATATAAATTAACTCTAGTTTATTATTTAGGAGGTTAATGAACGGTCGAGTCAGGACAAGATGCAAGGTAAGGGAACTTCTTAACCAAACTTCCATTCTTTGGGTTAATCTCCTACTTTCAAATTATGTCATGATATTATTATTTATTATTATGTATTTTTTACTTTATTTATGTATACCTATAGTGAATACATATAATAGATCTATTTTATTTTAAAAATGATCTTTTTAAGGACTTCATCTTAATCTCCTTTCATTGAAGAATATTTGGTTTTATACACAACTTTCTTTTATACGGTGTATAAACCCCTTTGAATTTGACGTTTATTCAAAAGGAATCTTTTTTATATGAAGCGTTTTACTAAATGACAAAAAGGGAATTTTTTTCTTTCCGTACTTATGCGGCGAAAACGACTTCTCGTCCGCCGTGACTATTATTTGAGTTTTGGCTTCCTCTACAAGCCATCATTTTTTTAATGAAAAATAAATACAAAGTTTTAACTTTCTTTTATTTTGGTATTGAAAATGGTTTTGAAAGTGTTTTTATTATATCAATGTTCTGTATTGATATCTTGTGATTGAAATGTGGAAATGTTATGTTTCCTTTCTACATGTTTTATGTGATACGATTATGTTATGGTTTATGATATGTTTAAATCTATTCATATGTGGAATGCATTGGACTTAATAAGTGACGGGTGGAGCCCGCTATAGCTCCTCGATGCATCAGTAGACCTCATGAGAAAACTAGATGTGGAATTGGCCGAGGCCCTTTCCCAATTTGATTTATGGTTTTGGCCGAGGCCTTAATCATTTTAGACGTCTTGGCCGAGGCCTTGACAAAATGTTTCAGAATGTATGGCATTAAGCATTCCATCATTATGAAAGTGGTTATTGATATTGCATGTAATTATTCGACCAATAGAATATCCATGTGAAGAAGTAAATGGAATTATCTCATTTTACTTTTTCCATATTATGTTGATGTTCAAGTTTAAAAGGCTTTTGTTTTAGTTATACATTTCCTTAAATGTTTATGTTTATTTATGAAAGCTTCCGCGATATTGTTATCCTTACTGATCATCTGAGCTCACCCCTTTCAATGTTTTAATATTTTCCAGGATGTGAGGAAGTATTTTATGACTGACCTAAAGGGATAGACAAAAGAGGATATGAGTGTGGACTATGAAGACTTTGTTATTAGTTTTTTACTTTATGACGTAATGTAACATTTATGAATGTATCTAGTGTTTCCAAGGCTACTAAACTAATCGGCCTTTTGAGACATGATCTTTTGTGATCATGCCAATGTCACGTAGTAATGCACCGACTCTGGGTAGCTGGGGTCGGGGCGTTACAGTTGGTATCAGAGGAAGTTTAGTACAAACCTTGGAAGATAGATATAGACAAAATCTGATTAGAGCACGTAGACATAAGACGAACTTTGAGGATTAGTATAGAAGAACATCCTAGAATTTTGGTATTATAGATATTTTGTGAGTTTTCCGAAAATACATCCCTCTCTGGATACGAGCAGGTAGAGGTGGCTCTGGCACAGATGTACCTAGGGGTAAAACCTGAAAACACCGATTTGAGCTAGACTCGAACGGGAACTGGTGCACGACAATGGGCCTTGCTGGACTCTTGGTTACGACACTCCCGGGGGATATGCTTAGGATAATTCTCATTTCTTTACAAAACACTATGAAGGTTTATGAGTATATACTTCCTCAAAGAAATTTTTTTTATGATTATGGATTACATCCATAAATAGTTCAATTTATGTTAACTGTTTTACAAGTATGGACTTATGTATTTTGATTCATAAACTAATCTTGTTTATGCCATTTTTTAGAAATGGCGCCTAGTGGAAGGAATGGAAACCGTATCAATGCACGAAATCCGTTTAGGGATTGACCTCCTGCTCAAGATAATTATTGTGTATTTGGAGATACAACTGGTAGTGATCAACTTATTACCATACTAGGAAAACTCACTCAGGTTATGAATAATAACCTTACTCGTATGGAGCACCATGATCCGCAACGTGGAGGATCAATGTTAGACCGCTTCATGAGGCAACAACCGCCAACATTTATTGGGGTTACAAATCCATTAGTAGCTGAGCAATGGATAAATTCCTTAGAGAAAATATTCCACACCTTGGGGAGTAGTGAAAGGGAGAAGGTTATCATGGCAGTTTACCGCCTCACTGGAGATGCCGATCAGTGGTGGTCGCTGATTCAAAACACAAAGGAAGATGATGACGTATAAAATATGGAATGGAGGGAGTTCAAAGAGATTTTCCTAGAAAAATACTATCCTCGTGACTATCGAGCAGATATGGAAAGACAATTTTTGAGTCTGAGACAAAAGGAGGATGAGAATGTAGCAAAGTATGGGTCCAACTTTACATGGTTAGCGAGGCATGCTGCAGATTATTTACATAACCCAAGGAGTAAGATTTATCGTTTCTTTGATGGGTTAAAACCACTTCTCTGTTGATCATTAGTCTCACAATCCTTCTCGTCATATGAGGAAATTGTCTCATGTGCTATCAAGACAGAAAAGGAATTCTCTAAGACTTGTGACAACAATGTAAAGCAAGAGAAGAATAGAACTATGGAACAAGAGACAGATAAAGGGAAAAAGGGAAAGAAGTATTTTCCATTATGTGATAATTGTGGGATGAATCACCCTGGTACTTGCCTAAAAGGAATGGGAGTTTGTTATAAATGTGGAGAAAAATGTCACGAGGATTGTGATTGCAATGGAAAGAAAGAGGCTATCAAAGTTCAATGCTACAATTGTAGAGAAATTGGTCATTATGAAAATGAATGTCCTAAGCGTCAGGAAAAATTACCTCAGAAAAGGCCAAGGGATCAAGGCCAAGAATATGCTGTTACTACTGATGAAGTTGAATAATTATTGTATTTGTGTTTTTGGACTCAAGAAATAGATTATGGTTATAAGAATAATGTGATATATATAAGGATTGTACTGCAGTACATGTTGTTTTCATTAAGGTTTTAATATGATTAAGGTAATCATATTTTTAGTATGTGATAATAAGAGAAACATTTCGTTGTTTGGGGAATCTGATGTTACAATTGATTTTGGAATTTAGAGACCTTTTAGGGAATGTCTGGACGGAGGTATTTTGGATAACCATTAAGGTTGGAATGGATTAAGTTGAACCATGGATAGTATTGTTTAAGGTTTAAGCATTTCTGAAGATTTTTTTGGAATATTCTAATACTATAGTTTTAGGAAAAGGACAACCTGCAGGGTGGGGCATAACCCGTCACGTCGGACAAAGTTGCAGGAATCGAACCCACAACCATAGTGCGACAGGCCTTTATTCCCTACCACTAGCCTACAGGAAGTCCCTAGTTATTAAAATATAATTTTACTAATCTAAATGGTATGTGTTAACATTTGGAACCTTATACAATTAGGATATGTAAAAAAAAATTGAGTTCTATTATCTTTTTGAGTGAAAGATGAGTTGAAGGTTGAAACTCTAATTGTCAAGCATAAATATATATATACATATCTCTTATTCAATGAATAAATTAATTCATAAACTTTAGTAAAGGGATATTAAAACAAAAAAATGTGTTATCCTAATACCTTATTTCTTGTTGAACTGATGATATTTTAAATCAACATAGATTAAAGGCTTTGAGGCCCTCAATTTGACAGTTGATTGTGATTGATGACCTCAATCACTCCCTACATATATTTATGTTTTCCTCCAATTATATGTCTCTAATTTCCACCAATGTTCACCTTATTGAGATCATAATTTGGTGGTGACTTTCTTATTTCCATTTCCCTCTTATTAAGGCTAAATTTTATTAACCTTATTTCTGATGTGGGTTTTCCACAAAGGTATTTTCTATTTTCAACCATTTATTTTCAAAGAAAAATATCAAATTGTGAGGACGCAATTTATTGAAGGAGGGGAGAATGTAACACACCGGGCTTCCACGATACGCTTCTCTTTCAATAAATAAATAGCTTGCATTATACGCAAGTTTGAGTTCTAAAACACCGCGACTAATCAAAGTAGCTGTTATTAATAGTAATAACCACTTTTTGAAATTATAGAAAATTTATATTTCAAAATGGAATTCATTTTTGTATTCCTAATATTGAAATTAGCCTATGTTGAATTTTTTGGAATTTTCTGAGAACTTCAAAATTTTTATGAATAGTGAAAAATACTTAAAACAACTTTTTTAATCAAAATAATTTATAGTGATAAGTTATACTATTGAGCGGATTTAAAGTATAATTATAATATATTTTTACCATGTTATCCAATGGTGTTCATTAGAATTAATTTCACTTTAAAATTGGACATGAACAATTGTCAATATTTTGATATATATTGTTTCTTAAAAACACGGTATTTGTTGTGACAACGAGAATTAATTATAAAATTAAGTAATTCAACTTATATGTTTTTAATTTCATAAAATATATATCATTTTTGAATTCGGAATATCAATTATATCTTAGGGTGAAATTTTGGCATTGTTCTGAAAAACTTCAATTTTTTATGAATAGTGAAACCACTAAGTGGTAGTTAAAAAACTGTTTTTTCGTTTAAATGAAATATTACCACTTTTGTGATTTGATTTTCAAAAATCCGACATAAATGGTTGTCATTATGAAGTTAAATGTGGTTCAATGAGATTAAAATAATTTTTTGGTGAATAGTAACTTTTAAGTTCTTAATCGCGAATAGAGGTAATTAGTGTAGTTTAAGGTAAAGATAATGTTTTAATAATATGATATGAGCTTGACACATGTCCTACCCTCATTGGATGTGCCATGACCGACCAAGAAAATCCATGGGTCAACTTGGGGACCCCAGGGAGCCTCTTTAGTTGGAAAATGACATAAATACCTTTTATTTAATGTTAAAGTAAAAAATCACACAAACAAGAAATGTTTTACTAAAACAATTTTTACATGGGGATATACAAGTCATATTTTTGACTATAAATAGTAATTGGAAAGCTAATGGGATTTCCTACATCATAGTATTTGTTTAATAATTTTTAGACATTAAATAAATTAAATTATTTACGACATCATTATGATGCAGCGATGACCTCATTATTTAACGATTTTAATGAAATGAAAAGATAATGTACAATACAAGTCATAAACTTGTCCAAAGACTATTGGATGGGTATATTTCTAACTATAATCACCTTATCCACGAATTATATAACTTTCGGACCTTTATAATCCAAAAAGCATTGTATAATAATGTAAAATTCCCTTACTTTCCAAGAGTGCCCCTCCTCTCCTCTTATAAAAGGCCCCCACCTCTACCACCTCATTAACACTTTCAAGCCATTTGGCTCGGCCAACCTTGGTACAAATACCCTCCCAACTTCCCTCCCTTACTCCTAGAAGCCTCACTTTGGGCAGAAGTCTTCCCAAGGAAGCCTTTGGCTCAAATCAAAAAGAGTTACCCAATTTTTAGGTAATGTCTTCTCTAATGTTGTTTTGTTTTATTTAGCTTCTACAACCCCTTAAACTCTTTTTATTCATTTCTTTTGTAACAACACCAACATCTTCAAAATACTAGGATGTTCTTATAAGAAGTATTCGAGCTACACTTACACACACCTACATCTAATGGTTAAATAACATACTGTTTCTGTGGATGGCGAATTTCTGCCTCACGAAACGATGATTGTTAAACACTCATATAACACCTTAAAAGGTAGCCATTAAGATGTCACTATATTTATATATGATATATAATATGTTTATGTTTTACTTATGCTTCTGTATTTCTCATTTATGGCATACTTTATGATTTCCATTATGGGTAAACACGATAATTTCATCTTAGGAAGTGCGGACTACCGCCCCCTCAAAGTGATTTGAATCGTTAATGCCATATGTGGGATGTATAAAGGATGGAGTAAATGGTATTATACACTATATTATACTGGAATTATATTATACATTTATATCATTATTATTTCATTCCATTAAATACGAAATAGAAATGAAAGTTGTGTTCATGCGTACGTACGGCTTACCGTCTCCATGAACGGTGCATTTCATTTCTTACCTCTAAATGTTACGTAATATTATAAATGAATGTATATACTGTATATATATATGATATATATGATATATATATGATATTTACATTATGAATATAATTCTGGATATAATGGATATTGTTGGTCGGAGTGGACACTCAAGAGGGGGGGTGAATTGGGTTCCAATTAAAATTTCTGTTAAAAACAATTTCTATTAAAATCCCCCAATTTCAAAAACAAATTAAACTGTAGTGAATTTATATAGATTATAAAGGTTCAATTAGTTTCTCAAAGATTGATTAATTCTCAGTTAACATAATCTTATGATTAAATTAACTTTTGAAACTAACTTACTGATTTATTACAAATATAAACACTTGTGAATTTAATTATCAAAGTAGCTTTGAAGATAGATTATATTTCAAAGTAATAGCAGCGGAATATGAAATAAATATGTATAGTATGGATATAGAGTATAACTATAAACACAGAGAGTTAACCAATAGGTTCAGTCTCAAGCCGAGACTTAGTCCTCTCAAAAGTTTTTATAAAATGATCCACACCCTGGATCGGGGTTAACAACAGTGAACACACTGTCCAGGTCACAAGACCTCTACCACAGTTCTTCGTGGGAAAACAAACAACAGCAGCAAGCTGTCCAGGTCACAAGACCTCTACCACTATCCACAGTGGGAAATGGAGTTCAAAAAGATTTCCTGAGGATTTACAGATCCTCCAGTGAAAGTACAGGAGTCAGTGTGTGTGTTTAATACAGCAGATAACCCACACTGCTCAAAATGTAGAATAAATCACAGAACAAGAGATGTAGAGTTTAGAAGTGGTTCTGGTGATCTCAGTGTAGCTCTTGTATTCGATCAGAAGAGAGTTTGAGTCCTCTTCTCATTTCTGTTTGAGAAACAGAGTGTCGTATGCTCCAGGTTCACAGGTAGTGAGAATGTAGTCGATGAAGTTCTTCAGGGTTCTTCTTGTATGCACAGAACACTTCTCGAGTATACTTGATTGTCTATATGCTTCTCTGTGTTCTTGATGGAACTCGTTTTTATCTTCTTTTGTTTCTGGTATATTTCGTCCACCACGCACTTCTCTGGTTCGCATTATTTTTGGGCAGCGTAGTCTTCTCGTATTTATCTCCCGACAGGGGACAGAAAAGATTTCTTTTCAGCAGGTACGAGGTACGGGTTCCTGAAATCCGACAACCTTTATCAGATATTTGACAAATCATCAAAATGTATGATATGACCGTTAGATAAATTAAATGTAGGAAATAAAGAAATTAAAACAGTGAGTCGAGAATGTATGTCACTGTTGACTTCAACTGTGGTCTTCCAACTGTGGACTTCCAACTGTGGACTTCCAACTGACTGCTGACTTCAACAAAAGGCTTGCTGTCTGTAGGCTTGCAATGGTAGCTTTTACTCCATGTAACTGTAGCCTCTCTAACTGTAGACTTGTAATATCAAATTTGTTAGAACTGTATCCTTTGTCAGCTGTAGACCTCGATCATCAGTAGACTTAGTCGACAGAAGCTGTCTAACTGTAACCTTGACTGTAGGATTATGACTGTAGGCTTGTTCGACTGTGAACTTGTTCCAACTGTAGACTGGTTCGACGGTGAACTTGAGCAGATAAAACTTTGAGCAGAAGTCTTGTAACTGTAACCTTCGTCTGTGAGCTTTGACAATAGATAGCAGTAGACTCGTAACTGTAAGCTTGTATTAGTCTTCTACTGTAACCTTGTAACTGTGAACTTATTGCAACAGTAACTTAAGGTGACAATTAACTGTAACTGTGACTTTGAGAAGAAAACTCTGACTGTTAGCTAACAATACTAAACTTATGTAAATACTACTGTAAGCTGTTACAGTAAAGTTATGAGAGTAAGAATATGAACTGTTTAGAATAAAATACGTTTAAGCATAGAATAATAAGATTAATGCAAGGTTTTAATAAATCATAATTAATGTTTAATCATGATTTGGGATTATCAAAACAGGTGATTCCAACAATCTCCCCCTTTTTGATAATCACAAATTATGTCAGTATGAAATATAGAAGTATCAGAGAGAAGTGTGCAAAACACTGTATTAGCAATATGAGCACAAAAATTAGGTATAATCCCCAAGGATTTCTCCTCTTTGTATAGGTTCATTTCTCCCTTGAGTTTCCCTATTTCTCCCCATTTCTCCCCCTATCTATTTCTCTTTATTTCTCCCCCTTTGTGATTAACAAAAAGAAATACAGAGAGAGAGAAAATAAACATTGTATTAATAAGGAGTACAATACATGACACAAAACGTGAATACATGATCCCTATCAAAAAAACATAAACAGACTCAATCCTCTTCATTTGGAGGTAAGGGATCTTTTCCTTTGGAGGAAGAAGATGGAGCAGGAGGTGAAGGATCAACAGGGTGAGGAATGGCAACAGGAATGTCTGGAGGGGCAGCAACAGAGGCTCCTGAAGGCCGGTAGTGAGTAGCTTGCCAAGGGATCAGTGGTCTAAGGCTTCTGAGGGCATCAGCAGGAGACATTATGGAGGAACCACTGGGGTTGGAGACAGGTAGGGCAGGAGGAACTATAACAGGTGTGCAGTCCACATGAAGAAAAGGTAGGAGAAGATTCCTGAAATCCATTATGATGTTTCCTCCTCTGTCCATGGCAGATAAGAAGTCATCTTTGTTTTCCAAGAATTTATCCAAAGCCGGGGTCAACTCTCGTAGCTTGCTAACTTGTTCTTTGAAGGCTTGAGTTACAGGAGGCAGCTTCATAGTTTCTAGCATGAGCTTGAAGTGATTGTTCAACTGATGCTTGGTGAAAATCCAATCAAAGTAATAATCCACTTTACTTTTGATGGCCTCCTGAGAAGCAGTAGCAGCCTGCAGGTGCTCACGAACAAAGCCACTGACTTCTCTTGTAGTAGCAAGAATCTGTAGGTCTGATGTGTCATTTGCACGGGCCTGTGTAAGCTCTTCTCTGAGCAGGCTTCTAAACTACTCAAGGTCCACAGGAGAGCTAGATGAAGGAAGGGACTTGACTGAGAATGCCACTGTCTCCTTGAATGACTGAGTCAGATTTCCAATCACTTTCTGAATGACAGCATCCTGATTGCTAAAGTGTTCTTTTACTGATTTCTTGAATGCCTCAAATACTTCCACAAACTGTTTGACCACTTCTTTGATGTATCGAATCTCACTAGCCACTAGTGTCTGAGATCTGCTCAGGGCAGTTAAAGAAGCAACTGATTGTCTGAGGGCCACTACTGCTCCAGTCCAGCTTTCAATTTGGGTGTGGCACACATTCATTTCATTCATCACTTCTTTGATTGGACTTACCACAACACATCCTAGAGATAGTTCTAAGGATTGTTCTACATTTTTCAGCTCATCAAAAAGACTGGTTTTCAATTCAGCAACAGACTGTCTGATGGTCTCCTTCATTTCATTCTTTAAGGATTCAAGGTCTTCCTTGGTGGCCAATCATTCAGTTTCTAACACTGGAGAGCTGTTAGGTAGGATGACTGGATTTCTTGGTGGTTGGTTTTCCTCATCTGAATCCTCATAATTGAGTCCTAACACCATGTATCCTGGATCTGAGGTCCATCCTTCTATATCATACAGTACAGAGACTGAACCAACACGCTCCCCCTCACTTGGAGGTCCTTCCTGAACACTTTCTACTATCTGCGCAACTCTGGGTAACTCTAAGTTCTCTTCTGTAGCTATAGCAGGTTCCATACTTGCTTCCTCTGTAGGTTTAGCAGTGAGGTTAGCCTCCTTCTCTGTTGGGTCATCAACCACTTCCATGACAACAGTAGTAGAGACCACTCCTGCTTCCTGGTCAGACACTGACTTGTCTGTATACCTTATCAGAGGGCTCATACTGAGTTCTTTTGTTTCTTCACCACTGATCTCCTCGTTATCTTCTGCAATAGTTTCTTGATTTTCATTTAAAGCTCCAGCCTCTTCTGCTTCGACTGTATCACCCTCATCAGAGGTGTCCTTGACAAAATATTGAGATTCTTCTTCTTCTTCTGTAGTCTCAGTCTCACTGTCTCTTAGAACAGGTTCTCTACTAGGTAGTTCTTTTGGAGGGCTTGCTGCTCCAAACGTCACTGTCCTGACAGGACTGTGAGTAGTATCAGGATCACTCCCTTCATCAATTGGGGTGTTCTCTCTTGCAGAGTTACCAACTACTGCAGTCTGTTCATCATCTGAGTATACAGGTTCAGGCTCATCAGGCTTTAAGCCTGGATCTCTCCTATCTCTCGGTCTAGAGGGATGAGTAGAAGGGCTAAAATTCTCATAGATTCTCTCCTCATCATTCACCCATGATTTCTTCCAGGGATTCCAACTGATCTTCATGAATTTGCAGATTACATTCGAGATACATACACTGTTCTTTGCCACTATCAACTCTTCCTGACTTCCAGCTGCACCTTTCACTTTCAACATAACCGAAATGAGTTTAGCATGAAACAAGGCACTTGATTTTGAGCTTGCGTTTATCATGTCCTCCATCTGAGCCATCAGCAACCTACAAAGGTTGACCTTCCTTCCATGTTTTAATAAGTACATCAAGTAAATATCCTGATGCTTCAGAGTTGCAAAATCTCCTCTTCTAGGACTCAGTACATGCTGAATAAACTTAAACAGAAGCATGTCCTCTCCACACATTTCAGTAGCAATAATCTTCCTTACAGTGCCATTGCCTGTCAATTCTTCCAGAGCCGTCTCATGATCAAAGATTCTACTATTTGGAGGAGCCGTTCCAGAATAGTATTTGTAAATACCCTCTTGAGGAACTCTTAAACATGCAGCCCATTCAACGGATGAAAAACTGACTTCATTGCCGTTTACTCTGGATACTAGTCTATGCAGATCATCCTCTTCCTCGAACTGTAGATATTCATAGAATTCCTTCACCAGCTTCAGGTAGTACGGTCCATTATTGTTTGCGAAGCATTCGGTCCATCCTTGATCATTAAGCACTGCCAGTACTAATGATCTGCTCGATAAAATCCACTCTTCACTTAGCTCCTTCTCAGCAACTATATCTCTCTTAGTCATATGTGGATTAACAGGTCTTATCGAGGCGTTCCCGGTGCCACTGGATTCGACTTGAGTCCTCTTCGGCATTGGTGCATCTTCGTTGACAGTCGGGGGTCGCTTTGTTCTGGCCATTGGAACTGAATGAGGTTTCAAGGTTCGGTTGAAGGTTTAGGGTTTAGGACTTGAGAGAGCAAGGGTCGAGATGAGTGGATTGAGATATGTTCGATGTTCTCAATTTTATCATTTAGGGATTTAGAAATAAAAGTATAAAGAAAAGAAACGGTTCGAATTCCCGCAAAAATAAAATAAGATTAAACAGCGAAACAGCCTACAGAGAGATGTAACAGTGAGGTACACCGGTGAGGTCTAACTGTGAGGTTTCAACTGTGAGGTCTAACTGTGAGGTTTCAACTGTGAGGTTTAACTGTGAGGTTTCAACTGTGAGGTTTAACTGTGAGGTTTCAACTGTGAGGTTTAACTGTGAGGTTTCAACTGTGAGGTTTAACTGTGAGGTTTCAATTGTGAGGTTTAACTGTGAGGTTTCAACTGTGAGGTTTAACTGTGAGGTTTCAACTGTGAGGTTTAACTGTGAGGTTTCAACTGTGAGGTTGAACTGTGAGGTTTCAACTCTGAGGTTTCAACTGTGAGGTTGAACTGTGAGGTTTCAACTGTGAGGTTTCAACTGTGAGGTTTAACTGTGAGGTTTCACCTGTGAGGTTTCAACTGTGAGGTTTCAACTGTGCTATAGTTAATCATACCTAACTCATGTTTGATGTAACTTAATCTCTCAGAATTCAAAGGCTTTGTAAAAATATCAGCTAACTGATGTTCAGTGCCAATGAACTCTAGAGTGATATCACCTTTTTGATAATGATCCCTCAGAAAGTGATGTCTCACATAAATATGTTTTGTCCTAGCATGAGATACTGGATTTTTTGAAATGTTAATAGCACTTGTATTGTCACACCTTATATAGACATGTTTGAATTGATATCCATAGTCTAGTAAAGTGTGTTTCATCCACAAGATTTGTGCACAACAGCTACCAGCAGCTATGTACTCAGCTTCGGCAGTAGACAATGCAACAGAATTCTGCTTCTTACTACACCAAGATACTAGTGACTTGCCTAAAATGTGACATGTTCCAGAGGTACTCTTTCTATCTAACTTGCAGCCAGCAAAATCAGCATCAGAATAACTTAATAAATCAAATGATTGTCCTTTTGGATAAAATAATCCCAAATTGGGAGTATGTTTTAGATATTTGAAAATCCTTTTAACAGCAGTCAATTGAGACTCTTTTGGATTGGCTTGAAATCGAGCACACATTCATACACTGAACATGATGTCAGGTCTACTGGTAGTAAGGTACAGTAGACTACCTATCATACCTCTGTAATTGGTTTGATCCACTGGTTCACCAGTTTCATCACTGTCCAACTTGCAAGTGGTGCTCATAGGTGTGTCACTGCCTTTGGTGCCATCCAAAGAAAAACGTTTTAGAATATCTTTAATATATTTACTTTGGTTCAAAATAATACCATTTTTATTTTGAAAGATCTGAAATCCAAGGAAAAATTTGAGTTCTCCCATTAAACTCATTTCAAACTCATTTTGCATTATTTTTGAAAAATCAACACATAAAGAATTTTTAGAAGATCCAAAAATAATATCATCCACATAAATTTGTACTATTAAGACATCTTTAGAAATCCATTTAATAAAAAGAGTAGGATCAGCTATCCCTTTAGTAAATCCTTTTGAAATAATAAAAGAGCTGAGCCTATCATACCAAGCTCTTGGAGCTTGCTTTAAACCATATAAATCTTTAGATAGTTTAAAAACATGATTAGAAAAATGGGGATTTGTAAAACCAGGAGGTTGTTCCACAAATACATCCTCAATTATATATCCATTTAGAAAAGCACTTTTAACATCCATTTGATATAGTTTGAAATTCAGATGAGCAGCATAAGCAAGTAATATCCTAATGGCCTCTAGTCTAGCCACGGGTGCAAAGGTTTCCTCATAGTCTATTCCTTCTTCCTGACTATACCCTTGTGCAACTAGCCTGGCTTTGTTTCTGATTATGTTACCAAACTCATCAACTTTGTTTCTAAACACCCATTTAGTGCCTATGGTAAGAGTGTCTTTAGGTCTTTCCACTAATTCCCAAACTTTGTTTCTTTCAAACTGATTTAGTTCTTCTTGCATAGCCATTACCCAGAATTCATCACTGATAGCATCATTGACATTTTTGGGTTCAAACTATGAAAGAAAAGCTTGATGTTCAACCTGATTTCTTAGAGAAGCTCTAGTTTGTGTTCCTCTATCAAGATTACCAACAACAGCATCTAAAGGATGATTCTTTAGAATCCTAGTTGATTTGGTAAAGGTTGGACTAGAGATTTCAGGTTCATCTATAGGTTCAGGTTCCATAGAGGAAGATTCTGGAAAAAGTCCAGAACTGGATGTTTTTATTACAGGTTCTTTAGATTTGTCATTTAGGTCCAGAACAGATAAGTCTTCTTCAACATCTTCAAGAGAAGTTTTAGACTCATGTGGATCAGTCTCATCAAACTTGATGTGAACAGATTCTTCCACACATTTGGTTTTCTTATTGAACACTCTATCGGCTTTACTAGACATAGAGTAACCTAGGAAAATTCCTTCATCACTTTTTGGAGCAAATTTATCAAGATTATCTTTAGTATTCAGAATAAAGACTTTGCAACCAAAAACTCTAAAGTAATTAACCTTAGGCTTCCTATTATTCCACAACTCATAAGGGGTTTTCTTAAGAATCGGTCTAATCAAGACTCTATTAATAACATAGCAGGCTGTATTTACAGCTTCAGCCCAAAAGTAAACAGGCAGGTCATATTCATTGAGCATGGTTCTAGCAATTTCTTGTAGAGTTCTGTTTCTTCTTTCTACTACACCATTCTGTTGGGGTGTCCTAGGGGCAGAAAAGTTATGAGAATAGCCATTGAGTGAGCAGTAAGATTCAAAATCTTGATTTTCAAACTCACGACCATGATCACTTCTTAGGGTCTTAATCTTGAGTCCACTAAGATTTTCTACAGACTTGGAGTATTTAACAAGGTAAGAAAAAGATTCACTTTTGTGAGCTAGAAAATATACCCAAGTATATCTAGAAAAGACATCTACAAGAACATAAACATAGTGCTTCCCATTTAGACTTGAAATTCTTGATGGTCCAAACAAATCCATGTGAACCAGTTCAAGTGGTTGAGAAGTTGAAACTTCTTTCTTTGGTTTAAAAGAAACTTTTTGTTGTTTTCCCTTTTGACAGGGATTACACACTTTGTCATTTGGGAATTCAAGCTTAGGTAAGTCTCTAACTAGGTGTTTCTTAGAGAGTTTTCTAAGTGAGTGAATGTTGCAGTGTCCTAATCTCCTATGCCACAGCCAAGACTCTTTATGAAAAGCATTTAAGCAAGTAACGTTATGTTTAGCTAAGGTGTTTAAGTCAACAGCATAAACATTTTCATTTCTTAAGGCAGAAAATATTAAAGAATTTTTGGAATTATAAACATCACAAGAATTGTTTTCAAACTTGACATTAAAGCCATCATCACACAATTGAGAAATGCTAAGTAGGTTGTACTTAAGTCCATCAACAAATAAAACTTTGGAAATTAATACTGAGTCAGTGTTACCAATCTGGCCTAGGTCGATGATTTTTCCTTTTGAGTTATCACCAAAAGTGACATATCCTCCATCAACCTTTATTAAGCTTTTGAAGCACGAATAGTCCCCAGACATGTGTCTTGAACATCCACTGTCTAAGTACCATACCTTCTTGTAATTGCTTTTCAAACAGATTTCCTACAAAACAGATTAGACAGGAAATGACTTTGGTACCCAGATTTTCTTGGGTCCAGATATGTTAGCAATCAAGGATTTAGGTACCCAGATTTGTCTTATGGGTCCCATACAATTAATAGATGCAACAGATTTAGAGAGATATACTTTATTTGATCTAAAACTATTTAAATAACCAGTTGAGGCATACGAATTTCCAAAACTGGAACTAGCAGGATTTTTTTCAGACTTGGAAATAAATCGGGTTTTAGTAAACTGTCTTTGTCCAGGTTGGTATCCCAATCCAGTAGCATACTTAGGTGCAACTTGCTTTCCTAGCAGTTGGGTTAGAGTATCTTTTCCATTTGTGAATGTTTCTAAGTCCTTTCTAAGTTGTTCATTAGATAGTTTCAGTTCTGTATTCTCCTTTAATAATTGAGCATTTTTCTCTTTTTCTACATCAAGTGCAGACTTGACACTTGCAGTAAGAGCATGCTGTTTCTTTAAAGACTTATATTTATCCTTTAGTTCATTACACGTTTCTTCCAGCATATTACAGTATTCAGTCAATTCATCTTTAGACATATTTTCAGAATCAGAACCAGATTCTGCTTCACCTTCAGAATAATAAGAGTTTAAAGTGGGAGTGTCTAAGGTTACCTCAGATGTGTTTGTCATGAAACACATATTAGCACGATTTCTTTCAGAATCACTGGACTCTGATTCACTTGTGCTGTCTTCTGAAGCACTCCAGGTGGCCTTCATAGCTTTCCTATAATTCTTGTCCTTGTACTCATATTTCTTCTTGAATTTTAACTTAGGACAGTCAGCTTTGATGTGTCCTTTCCTTTTACATTCATAGCAAACTATGTCTTCTTCTTTATCAGTTTTCTTACAATCTTTCTTCCACTTACCTTGTCTATCATACTTACCCTTGTAGTTTGGTTTTCTGAAGAACTTCTTCTTCCTATAGAACTTCTTGAATCTCCTTGCTATTTGTGCCATCTCGGAATCACTGTCAGAATCTAAGTCTTCACTAGATGAGCTTTCAGTTGGTATATGCACTTTCTCCTTGTCTTTGCTCTTTGATGCAGTAGACTTAAAAGCTACAGATTTTCGTTTTGGTTCCTCATCTTCCTCTTTATTCACCTTTAGCTCTTCTTCGTACATCATCAGCTTACCAATTAGCTCCTTGACAGGCAAAGTTCCAATATCACAAGATTCTCTAATTGAAACGGATGTGCCTCTCCATCTGTCAGGCAGACATCTCAATAATCTCATGATTTGCTCCTTTGCTGGAACAATCTTCCCGAGTGAGCTCATTGTGTTGACTATCTCATTAAACCTGAGATACATATCAGAAATAGGTTCATCAGCTTTCATCTTAAAGTTATCATATTTGATAGTATAAGTGTTTAACCGCATTTCCTTGACATTAGTTGTTCCTTCATGAGAAACAGCTAAGGTGTCCCAGATTTCAAAAGCAGTTTTACATGCAGAAATTCTATTGAATTCCTCATCTCCTAGAGCACAGTAGAGAGCATTCACAGCCTTACAATTATTATTGTAAGCTACTTTAGTAGGTTAATCCCAAGTTATTCTTTCAGTTTCTGGAATCTTGTATTGAGACTCTATAGCAGTCCAAATATCAAAACCCATACTTTCCAAATGAATTTTCATTTTGAGCTTCCATTGGGCATAATTCACACCATTAAAGAAGGGTGGCCTGTTAGTAGCAGCACCTTCTAGTCTATTATCCATAAGGAAATTCTAGAAAATATTTTAAAGAGATAAAATTTAGAACTAACAGAAATTTAAGATCTTTTAGATAAAACCACAATCACAGTGTAAAAAACAGAGAGTTAAAATAAAACTTTGAGCAAGTATAACAGAGCTAAACACAACCTCTGATACCAAATGTTGGTCGGAGTGGACACTCAAGAGGGGGGGCGAATTGAGTTCCAATTAAAATTTCTGTTCAAAACAATTTCTATTAAAATCCCCCAATTTCAAAAACAAATTAAACTGTAGTGAATTTATATAGATTATAAAGGTTCAATTAGTTTCTCAATGATTGATTAATTCTCAGTTAAAGTAATCTTATGATTAAATTAACTTTTGAAACTAACTTACTGATTTATAACAAATATAAACACTTGCGAATTTAATTATCAAAGTAGCTTTGAAGATAGATTATATTTCAAAGTAATAGCAGCGGAATATGAAATAAATATGTATAGTATGGATATAGAGTATAACTATAAACATAGAGAGTTAACCAAGAGGTTCAGTCTCAAGCCGAGACTTAGTCCTCTCAAAAGTTTTTATAAAATGATCCACACCCTGGATCGGGGTTAACAACAGTGAACACACTGTCCATGTCACAAGACCTCTACCACAGTTCTTCGTGGGAAAACAAACAACAGCAGCAAGCTGTCCAGGTCACAAGACCTCTACCACTATCCACAGTGGGAAATGGAGTGCAAAAAGATTTCCTGAGGATTTACAGATCCTCCAGTGAAAGTACAGGAGTCAGTGTGTGTGTTTAATACAGCAGATAACCCACACTGCTCAAAATGTAGAATAAATCACAGAACAAGAGATGTAGAGTTTAGAAGTGGTTCTGGTGATCTCAGTGTAGCTCTTGTATTCGATCAGAAGAGAGTTTGAGTCCTCTTCTCGTTTCTGTTTGAGAAACAGAGTGTCGTATGCTCCAGGTTCACAGGTAGTGAGAATGTAGTCGATGAAGTTCTTCAGGGTTCTTCTTGTATGCACAGAACACTTCTCGAGTATACTTGATTGTCTATATGCTTCTCTGTGTTCTTGATGGAACTCGTTTTTATCTTCTTGTGTTTCTGGTATATTTCATCCACCACGCACTTCTCTGGTTCGCATTATTTTTGGGCAGCGTAGTCTTCTCGTATTTATCTCCCGACAGGGGACAGAAAAGATTTCTTTTCAGTAGGTACGAGGTACGGGTTCCTGAAATCCGACAACCTTTATCAGATATTTGACAAATCATCAAAATGTATGATATGACCGTTAGATAAATTAAATGTAGGAAATAAAGAAATTAAAACAGTGAGTCGAGAATGTATGTCACTGTTGACTTCAACTGTGGTCTTCCAACTGTGGACTTCCAACTGTGGACTTCCAACTGACTGCTGATTCAACAAAAGGCTTGCTGTCTGTAGGCTTGCAATGGTAGCTTTTACTCCATGTAACTGTAGCCTCTCTAACTGTAGACTTGTAATATCAAATTTGTTAGAACTGTATCATTTGTCAACTGTATACCTCGATCATCAGTAGACTTAGTCGACAGAAGCTGTCTAACTGTAACCTTGACTGTAGGCTTATGACTGTAGGCTTGTTCGACTGTGAACTTGTTCCAACTGTAGACTGGTTCGACGGTGAAATTGAGCAGAGAAAACTTTGAGCAGATGTCTTGTAACTGTAACCTTCGTCTGTGAGCTTTGACAATAGATAGCAGTAGACTCGTAACTGTAAGCTTGTATTAGTCTTCGACTGTAACCTTGTAACTGTGAACTTATTGCAACAGTAACTTAAGGTGACAGTTAACTGTAACTGTGACTTTGAGAAGAAAACTCTGACTGTTAGCTAACAATACTAAACTTATGTAAATACTACTATAAGCTGTTACAGTAAAGTTATGAGAGTAAGAATATGAACTGTTTAGAATAAAATACGTTTAAGCATAGAATAATAAGATTAATGCAAGGTTTTAATACATCATAATTAATGTTTAAGCATGATTTGGGATTATCAAAACAGGTGATTCCAACAGATATTTCACCACATGAACAACTTGTAATTATAAGAAGTTTTTTTTTGACTCAAGTACCAAAGATCAACAAAACGACCGTTATTAACTTAAATAATTACATAATGTTCATAACATGGTAATAAGTGATATAAAAGGAATAATGAACTTAAAAGAGGTTCTTAAGTAAATATAAATTAACTCTAGTTTATTATTCAGGAGGTTAAAGAACGGTCGAGTCAGGACAAGACGCAAGGTAAGGGAACTTCTAAACCCAACTTCCATTCTTTGGGTAAATCTCCAACTTTCAAATTATGTCATGATATTATTATGTATTATTTTGTATTTTTTACTTTCATAATGTGTACCTATAGTTAATACACATAATAGATCTATTTTATTTTAAAAATGATCTTTTTAAGGACTTAGTCTCAATCTCCTTTCATTGAGGCATATTTGGTTTTATACACAACTTTCTTTTATACGGTGTATAGACCCCTTTGACTTTTACGTTTATTCAAAATGAATCTTTTTTATACGAAGCGTTTTTATAAACGACAAAAAGGGAATGTTTTTGTTTTCGTACTTATTCGGTGACAACGACTTCTCTGCCGCCGTGACTATTATTTGAGTTTCATCTTCCTCTACTAGCCATCATTTTTTTAATGAAAAATAAATAGAATGTTTTAACTTTCTTTTATTTTGGTATTGAAAATGGTTTTGAAAGTGTTTTTATTATATCAATGTTCTGTACTGATATCTTGTGATTGAAATGTGGAAAGGTTATGTTTCCTTTATGCATGCTTTATGTGATATGATTATGTTATGGTTTATGATATGTTTAAACCTATTCATATGAGGAATGCATTGGACTTAATAAGTGACGGGTGGAGCCCACTATAGCTCCTCGATGCATCGGTAGGTCTCATGAGACAACTAGACGTGGAATTGGCCGAGGCCCTTTCCCAATTTGATTTATGGTTTTGGTCGAGGCCTTCATCATTTTAGACATCTTGGCTGAGGCCTTGACAAAATGTTTCAGAATGTCTAGCATTATGCATTCCATCATTATAAAAGTTGTTATTGATATTGCATGTGATTATTCGACCAATAGAATATCCATGTGAAGAAGTAAATGGCATTATCTAATTTTACTTTTTCCATATTATGTTGATGTTCAAGTTTAAAAGGCTTTTGTTTTAGTTATACATTGCCTTAAATGTTTATGTTTATTTATGAAAGCTTCCGCAATATTGTTATCCGTACTGAGCATCTGAGCTCACCCCTTTCAATATATTAATATTTTCTAGGATGTGAAGAAGTATTTTATGAATGACCTGGAGGGATAGTCAAAATAGGATATGAGTGTGGACTATGAAAACTTTGTTATTAGTTTTGCACTTTATGATGTAATGTAACATTTATGAATGTATCTAGTCTTTCCAAGGCTACTAAACTAATCGTTCTTTCGATACATGATCTTTTGTGATCATGCCAATGTTACAAAGTAATGCACCGACTCTGGGTAGCTGGGGTCGGGGCGTTACATTCACAGACCTTTTCCATGTGAGGGTTCTGTTGGAAGACTTATAGAGGATGTATTTTTTTATACAACGTGTTTCACCAAGGGAATCCTCATATTATCCCCATGAAGAAAGATAATAGCATGAGGTTAAGTTGGGATGAGAAAAATATGAATGAAGTGTCCATGAAAAATATATATCCACTTTTTTGGATTGATGACCTCTATGATTGGTTAATATGTATAATATGGTTCTCAAAAGATAAACTCACTCCTGACTAACACAAGTTGAAAGTACAAGATCTGGATACAAAAATGTTGACATTTAGATGTTTCTAAGATCACTATTAATATAGAATGATTCACTTTATCATGAGAAATGCTCCAATTGTGTTCAGGGGATTCAGGAATCAGATCTTTTAGCTGTTCATAGACCAGCTTTTGGTGGTCTTAATTTTTAAAATCCTTTTTCATATGATGTATGCAGAGGTGTATGCTGGAAACTAGAGGATTGTTTTGAATGTACTATATGAGAACTATAATTACATAAATCACTAGATGTTATAGTTTTCTATTCATGAATCCCACCTTTTGGGTCATGTTACCTCAATTGATGGAGTTGAAATAGACCTGACCAATGTTGATGTGTTATTAGCTTTGAATCTGCCATTAAACATGAATGAGGTGTGATGCTTCCATGGGTTGGAAGTATATTTCTAGGGATTCGTTATTGATTTAATTATAATATCATCACCCAAGACATCATTGACCCAAAATGAGAAACATTTCATTTGTCCAGAGAGGTGATATGATGCTTTATAGTAGTTGATGCAGAAATTAATGAGTGCTTCTATCTTAATATTGTCGGAGGACAGTGTTATAAAAACCGCTCTATTTATTACACATTAATATGTGATTTATTATATAATATTGTAAATAATAAAACCCATAATATTTTGATGTATGGTTTCTTTCAAAATTAGGTACAAAGGTTAACATCATTATCAAGGGATACAAAAACAATATTGAAATCCTACCAAACATGCGTATATATTTATATGGATTTTCAAGATACATTTAACAACATGTTGAAATTCATATGAAAGGGATGTTATGTAAACCAAAATAAGTTAATAAGATTGTAATAATTTAATAACTATTACAAAAGAGACATATCAATGGTGAATTAAAGGAATATGAAGAAAATGCAGGATATAGCATGATATTCATTACATGGGAAATGTGTCCACAACATATAAAACTTCATAACAAACCTAGATCATGGATAACATCCAACAAATCAAGCGGGAGAAATTTTCAAAAAGTAATAATGTCCATTACATTTTAAAATATGAAATCTCATGATACTAACAATTACTAAATTCATTCAGGAATTATATAATTCTTAGTGCACCAGTCACATTCATTTCATTCTCATTCTTATGTGTGACACACTATCCATACATCATATATTCATTATTAAATATAGTTAATTACATGATCATAGAGTGTGGAATAAATAAGTATAGGTGACAACTCAATGATGTATAATCTCATAAATGAGAACACCCTATATTAGAAATGGGTGTGGTATTCACCACACAATTGTTTTGGTAAGGAAACTGCTGTTAAATTTCGGTAGCATTATAATGTCGCATAAAAATTCATAAATTGGGTTAATTAGAGAGAATGTAGTCCCACCAAACCTAAATATAAAATAATCTATAATAGGGACAAGAAATGTGTTATCCCAAAATATGTAGCTAGAAATAAAAGGAATAATATAATAAGGAAACATGAATAAAAAAGAGAATTTGAGGAACCGTTATGTTAGTGTGTGACTCCAAATTCTAGGAAGGATCTTCTTTAGAACATAGCATTTTTGGGAGGAATCAATAGAATTGAGGGTAGATTATGGACCTAATCTAGGGATTTTTAGTAAATATAATTGTGATTGTGGGTGGGTTTATATAGGAAAATATTTTTAAATTTATAATATTTCTTAAACATAGGTTTTTGACTCTATATAATAAAATTACCAAAATCGCAATCCATGTCCTAGTTCTATCCAGTGGTCTCTTCCAAATTGGATTGGTATTAATTATTATACTATTCTATAACTATAATAAAATAAAATAACAACCTTTATTATGTATAAGTGAGATATACTCTTAAAGAAATGAATTTAAAAGAACAAATATATTACATGTTTTGGAGGATTCATAATGGCATTATATAATTGATAAAAATAAAAATGAAATCAAACTATTTTAGTGGTAAAATACACATTTTGTCATTGATACCATTTATAGTATTTATTTCACCACTTTTTTCATTATGATTTCATAATAACAAATGAATATTTATACAACATTTAATTTTTAACCAAAAAAATAATCTTTCTGACAATATTATGAAAAATTGTCTATATGATAAGTTTGATGTTTTGATTAAAAATAATAATATTTAATCTATCATTTATATTTTCTAAATTTTCTAATTTTGATTTATAAAATAAAAATATAACTTAAATAAAAGTGTTATGTTTTTTTCAGAATAACAATTTTTTATCCCATAAAATAAATTATTTCAATACATAAAAATTATAATATCATTTATAATTATATAAATATTTATTAATTTTTCTTATTAAAATATTATTTATTCTAAAAAACTATTTGTTTATTTAAATAATTTTCTTAATGGAATTTCAATATTACAAAAAAATGATTTTTCAAGAAAAGAATATTTATAAGTTGAAAATATATTCATTATTATATAAACAATAATGTACATAATCATATTTCTATGGTATTGATACAAATTCCATTATAACACCAGTGAACACCCTATGTACAAGGTCTACGCCAGTGAGACATTCATGGGGCCATTCCACAAACATGGTTTGGGTCATGATCTTGATGAGCTGGAACTTCTCCAAAGAATGGATTCACTCATGTATCAGTTGTTGGATTTCATCATGGGATTTTAAAAGGGAAAATCTTGGTGATGATGTCTCCACCAGATGATCTGATAAATAGGATTCATATGGTATGATTATACTTGTTGAGGCCATCACTTCCTTTGTTTGTGTTAATTGAATTTGATAAACCCCAATATTTAAAATATCACATGAAAACTTTTTATCAACTACATTATCTAGGGTAGAAATTCATAATGATATTTTAAATATATATGAATATATTAAAAGGAAATAATTGAATATATTTTCTATAACCAAATTATATAATAACACATTTAATTAAATAATAAGGGGGATTTTATTTATAATAGTTCATGTAGTTACAATCCCCCCTCACCGAAGAAATATCACCATCAAAGTTTTCATTTATAATAATAAAAAGGATAAAGGAAACTATATTTCATTATCTCCTCTAAATCTCATGTTGCTTCTTCAAACATGTGTTTTCTCTAAAACACAATGACCGATGGAATTTTCTTATTTTGTAAAACATTATCTCTATAATATATGTTCATCACCAGATTATCTTCATAGGAAAGATCAATTTACAATGGTACCACCTCTAGATTATATACATGTGAGGGGTCTGGTATGTACATTCACTAGTGTGATACATGGATTACATCATATAATAGATATAGACTAGATGACAGTGTTAGTAAATAGGCCACTATTATGATGCGATCAAGGATCAAAATGAGGAAAATGTATCTTGTACTTATCATTCCCTTATTCTCAATTCCATTCAATTTATTCAATGTAGATATGCACATGAATACCATATCTCTTGTATCTATCTATATATATTGTCGATTATTATCACTATAGCTCCTCTATTAACTCTGAGCGTCCCTGATATGCTGCTGAACAAAGTAATGATTTTCCAACATTTTTTTCCTTGTCCAAACCTAAAACCATCAATTACCAAGATTTGTCTCATCATGTATGTGTTCTACACCTCTTCCCAATAAGGCATTCATAGGGATCCCTTGGGATAATTGAGTGGAAACTTTTTTTGTAATAGAACATGTCAAAAGGATGAACTAAGTCGCATCCACCGTTGCAATACATATATCATTCTATTAACATTTATTATATTGTATAAATAGTCATCTTACACTTGACATTAGATTGAAAATTATAGGTTGTATGAAAGTTCCTCTCATTGGTATAAACATTTTGGATACTACTCTATAGCATGGAAGTGAATTTAATATCTCGATCGAATATTGTAGACACTGGTACACCATGAACCCTCCCTGATTCAATTATATATATCTGTTCAAATTGATCCCTTGGGAAATCATCTTGAATTGCATGATGTGTGAAATCATAGTTTGTCAACCCACAAAAACCCAAATATCATTTTCCATCTGGTTGTATTTGGAAGAACAGTGGCAATTTCCATGGTGATGTTTTCCAACATCCATGTAGTTGCCAATAATTGTTTCTACATCCCCTCAAATTTTATCCTTTATATTTTCAATTACTAATATAAAAGATATATTGATATATAATTTTTTATTTCCTTTTTCATATTATCCCACAAACAGTGTTCTTAGGGATCTCAAAACATCTTTGTTCTTCATAGATGGATAATGATGGATGTGTTATGGGAATCATCAAATAACTACTTATTTAAATCAGGATTTGACGGTACACATTTTCTTTAACCATTTTACACAAATAATTCCTCATAAACATTGAACATTAAAGACTTACCCTTCCTTATTGTTTTCCCTTTCTTGTAAATTCAAACATCTACTCTTTGATCAACTTTTAATCACTCTAGAAGGGATGTTTGAGAAATCATTTGTGAAGGGATTGATGTGTTTCTTTATAGTATTATTCTTCTTCCAATCCTTTTCAAATATATAAATAATCTATCCCTATATATTCTCATAAATCATATTAGTTGTGTATCCTTTATATCTAGAGTGTCCACCATTTTATTCAATTTAAGAGGATGATATTGGATTGAGCAGTCATAGTCCTTGATCATCTCTAACCATATTTGTTAGCTCATATTCAAAACAGTCTATTTGAAAATATAATTGATTTTTTTGTGGTCCATATCAAACTCACACTTCTACACAAGTATATGGGGGAACAATATTTTCATATAAAAGATAACATAGAAAACTACATATCATGAGTTGGGTGGTTCTGTTTGTGGAATTTCAATTTCCTTTAAGCATAGGTTATCACTTTTTAATTTTTAATAAACACAAAGTCCAATTACATATTCAAAGCATTTATTAATACATATAATAGTTCTACTCTTATGGGTAATTCATTTACATGTATATAGATAAGACTATGTTTAACTCCATGAAGCTCAGTTCACTTTCAACATTCAATGGAAATGTAACTCCCATATGAGTTATCTTGGTTAAAGGGTTTGAAAATCATGATATATTTCTCACCAATCAGTGACAATACCAAGAAATTAGAAGGAAACTATGGATATCTATTATATACGATATACATATCCTTGATGAAATTTCTTCTATATTTAAAGGGTCAACATATATGCCATTTTTTTTGATGATATTTAGTATGAATGAGACTTACATCAACTAAAACTCACATTGTCTATACATGGAATAGAGTTTCTCCATTTTTTAGGTCTATTGAACAATTCTCATATTCTCATAATTATCCTCCATACATTTTGATTATATTATATAATCATCTATAAATACAATAATTATTTGTGGATGTAATATCTACAAACTCTATTCATAACTTTAATGAGCATTACTAGATAATTATCAATACCTAGAGAAATGATTATGAGCCCAGAGTTCCATTACCTGAAATGAAAAATAGACATGGAAATATCCTCCTTCATCATGATAACCTGGTAATATTAATACCATAGATCATTATCATGTTGATATCATGATAGTAAATTCAATGGTACATTGTCCCATCCCTCTTCTATATAATTCAAACTAGTCCACTCCATGGTGATGCACATAGGTGTATTATCCCTTTATTCAGATTCAAATATAGTAGTTTGATAAATTCATAAAGTTCCACAACATCCATTTAATAGGGTGTCTTAGAAAATGGTAATTCCTTATATAAGATCTATTGAAAATCCAACCTCTCATTTTTGTGTAGGACCATGATGATTCTTTGAAAACAAAATATTGTATTCCCTGAAAATGGGCATGTCTTCAAGGAGGATTCATTCCATAGATTGAGTCATTTGAGATCAATACACGTTTTCATAGGGAATTAATATATGTGATTCTTACAAAGGTACAAAAGAAGATTTATCCTCCCAATTTTACTTGTATAGAATCAAAGTTTAATTTTTGATATGGATATTGATTATATTCTCATGGTAATTAATGTTCGATCCATATATTAAAATACATTGAATTCCTATAATTTCATTGAATTCCATAAATTGGAGTATAACCTAGTTCTCTAAAAAGTTCAGACAACAAATTGTGATTGGGTATGAGATATATACTGTGGAATACATAATTTTACAATTTTCCTTATTGACTGTCATCTCGACTTCCATTAATTATGGTGGTGTTTTATTTTTTGTACAAATCATTCATGATTTGAATAATTTTTTAGAACCCAAATCGAATTGAATGATTTCATTCATTGAATTAATAGCTAGTGTACCTATCATCTATTCATTTTCGAAATCTCCCTCAGTGATTATGATGAAAAAACGCATCCCTTGATACCTTAGAGATTGTTGGTTATCTGCAATAACCCATGGAATAGTGCACTAATTTCCATAGTTCCTGGTTCCATATAGTTTTTGAAATGAAAAATAGATTAATGTTAATGGGATAATTTGTATCATCGATCATATAAGAGGGTTTCTCTTATTTTAAATCGATATCTGGGTTCTCTTCCTTCCCAAAGATAAATCATCTCATCATTCCCCTTTGAAAGCTTTTAGGGTGCTTATTTCCACACATTTTCGAAGAGGGATGTTGAATGTTTTTGGCATTGTTAAATTAATCCGTAAGACTATCAAGAATAAACATGACATTCCTCTAGTTATCCCTATGATACCCATGAGATTCATTGAAATGTATATCTATTTTGAAGGAACAATAGATAATTCCTCAGAGCTATCATTGTCATGGAATTATATGGATTATTGTCGACTAGGTTTTATACCCCAAACAAATTATCCTACCATGCATCGAAGGATAATGTCAAAGGAGAAGGCATATCATGTAATTATTCTATATTTTCCATTATAGTCCATGATATATTCAACATTACATTTCATGCGGAAAAGGAAATCATGTTCTATTTTTTATGAATATAATGAGGAAAATAATTAATGATTTTTTTAAATTAATCTCACACCGTGACATTAATATCATTCTCAAGATTAATATTCTTGATTAATGTATATAACTAATCAGTTTATCCTACCATATGATAAATGTATAGTAGAAACATTAATTTTTCTTAATAGTGATGAAAGTTGGAGATCTTCTCAAACGATTTGATTATTTGTTCCATGATTAAGGGATCAGATGATCAATTGAAGGTCGGAGTTCGTTGCCTCATAAGGCTCTCAATTTATGATTTTTAATTATTGGGGGTATTTGAATGATCCTGTGATTACATGATTCTATTAATAACCCTATCAATATGAGAATGTATCTTCACAATTTGTTTGATTTCATCTCACATTGGGTACGACATGTTGTTGGGTTTTCCATCACATTAGATGTCACATGGATTGTTTTTCACATTCCACAAATTTCCATCCATTTTCTATAATAAAGATAAAATTAGGGATTTTTATTTATAATCTCTTAAACATATAAAAAAATCATGGACATTAACGGGATAATATATAATTTTTCTTTATTTTCCTAACTTGTTAATTTTTTGGCATCAATCTATGTAATACCAGATCTATTTTATAACAAATAATATAATGTGAATTTTATTTTTCCCTAAATAATTGTTTGTAATGATCATATGAATTTACAGAATCATATCCCCAGGTAATATCAAACTAGGTGCACTGTATTGCCAGTTTTCATGTGCCTGGTCACCCCGAGTCAGGCCTGATACTCCTTTTCTATGTAGATACCCCTAGTAACATATAAGACAGAACCATATACAATTATAGTATCCAGAGATTGAATATGTTTCTTAACAAACTAAATATTGTATAGTTACAAAAAAAATTATGTTTTCATATACATAGTATTATCCCCAAGGATTTGAATAGATTTTTCTAATCATAATCCCAAAAATATCTAAAATATCCTTTGATAACATCTATGATGACCCAACTCATTATTAGACATTAATAAATGATTTATTACTTAATATTATAAGTAATAAATATAAAATTCTTGAAAACTATATTGTATATGGGAATTAGGTACATAACACCACAGCCGGAACATTAGACACAAAAACATTATAGGAAACATTCTTTATATGCTTATAAAATTCAATGGATTTTAGAACATCATGGGTTAACCTGGATATATGCATAAGAAGTGGGAGATCTATTATTCTCACTAATGGAATAATCACTGTATAAGTTAATAAATTTTATAAAATGGAATTATCAACGGGGAATAAAATTAACATAAATAATAAGGAATGTTATAACATGATAATGATAACATGGGAAATATTGAAACAAATTAAACTTTAAATCATGAACATATGTCAAGAATAATTTCCGAGATATCATTATATAAAAAGAAAATTAATGGAATTAGGTTCACTCCCTATCCAACATGGGGTCTCATGAGACTAAACATTACAAAATGTATTATAGAACAATATAATTCTTGGGAAACCTATCACATACATATCATTCTCATTCTTATGTGTCCCATATAGATCATATAAATGGGTTTATTCATCATCATATTTAATTTAAAGATCAAGGAGTATTCAAAAAATAAATGTAATTACAAATTAAAATAGATATAATTGTATAAATGTTATCACCCATGATAGGAAATATGTATGGTATTTAATAAACAATTGATTTTTCATGAAAAATCATGAAAACGTTTTGACAGCATAACAATGTCACATAGTATTTTATATAATGGGTTGATGTGAGTGAAATGGGTATCTCATAACATTTAAATATAATAGAAACTAATAGGGACATGGAAATACAAATCCCTAAATACATAATTGAAAAAAAAAATATGTCAACAAGGAAACCTAAATAAAGAAAAGAAAGTGAAGACCCCTTACTTGAGTGTATGACTACAAAAGCATTGAATGAGCTTCTTGAGGGAATGTGGGATGTTTGGGAGGACATGAGAGAGGGTAGGTAAGAGTAAGGTGGTTCTTAATGATTCTTATTGAATATATGTGGGATACTGGTTGGGTATATATATGGAAATAGTGGGGATTTCTCTTATATTTCCCAAACATAGGATTTTGATACTACATAATTAAATAACCTAAACCCCAGACAATCCCATAGGTTTTTCCTTTTTTTCCTGCCAAATAAGAGTGGATTTCATTGTTTAAATATCCGACCTCCTAGATTAATAAAATAATTCCATTCATTATGAGAATGTAATTCATAATATAAAAGAAATTATTTTAAAACATTTAAATATATTTCACGTTATCTAGGATTCATAAATGATTTATTCAATTATTTAAATCAAATTAAAAATAAATAAATTTAAATCGAAAAAATATATTTTATTGGTGTTAAACTTTTTTGTATTTATTACCTCACATTTGGGTCATTATGGTTTCATAAAACAAAATGTATATTTATACAGTATTTAATTTTTACCCTAAAATTATACTCTCCCAAAAAATTTCAAAAAACTATCCATTGTAATAATTTTTCATATGGATGGTAAAAATAATATTCATATAATCTAAATAATATCAAAATATTTTTATATTCAATTCAAAAATAAAAAATAGATATTATTTGTGAATTAGTGGATTATTTGACATTAATTTTTTTTCAATCCCTTATAAAAATTTTATTTTAAAACATAATAATATAATAAATTTAATTTAATAAAAATTATTTAATAACATTATTTTTGTAAAATATTTGTTATTTTTAAAATCCATTATTTCAACCAAATGAATTCGTTAATTGAATTTGAATATTATCCAAAATACATTATTTGTTTTCTTGAATAAAAACAAAAATGAATCTTAAATGAAAATATATTCATTATTCTAGAAAAAATACTGTAAATAATTATATTTCTCAGGAATTAATACATATAAAAATTATACACAAATGAATAACCTGTGGTTAATGTGCTTGATGCTGAGATTACTAAGGGGGGGTTTCAGTGAACATGGTTCTATCTGGGATCTCGATGAAATTGATCTTCTCTCGTAAATGGTTTCTATCATTCCTAAGTTATTGGATATCATCTTGGTATTCATAAAGGGAAAATATTATTGATTTTATCTTCCTTGGAATATTTAATTAGAGAGATTCATATGGTGTGATCTTATTGGTTGGGGATATTAGTTCCTTGGTCTGTGTAAATAGGATTTGTTAAAATCCAATATTTATACTATTCAAATGATCACAATTAAATGAATATATAATCCATTTCATTGGTGTTTAATAGTATTTTATATTTAAAAGAATATTATAAAACCAAATAAGTGAATTTATTTCCCTTTACAATGTTACATAATAAGTTATTTAATTAAATCAAAGGGGAATTTTATAAATAATAGTTCACGTCAATGCTGGTGTGGTGTACATCGTGTTCACCAGTGCATTAGGTACCAAGCATTGTTGTTTTATGATGTAGTGGAATATGGTGATAACCTTTGATTCATGACAATTGAGACCAAATTAGATGAAATGTGCAACCCATAATCTTTAGTAAGTTATGGTAGACTTGAAACTGATGATATGTCAACACTACATGGGGGGGAGTGTTACCAACTATTCTTATCATAATTGTCCCAAGTATATCATCTCAAATAAGGACTTTATCATGATATATATGTGATGTATAGGATTCCTCATGTATTATGAGTTCAATAATTATCTACACTCCCACTAAGGGGAAAATCATATAATATACGCTAATCATTAGATGTTTTTTGATGTTCCACACTCAGGCATCAGATTAGTTGGAATCATTATAGTTATCCTTTATAGATGGAGATGATGTACCTTTCCTTCCATCGATGGTTTTCACCCCTCTACTATTATAGTGGCGTATAGAGGAACAGTTATGGGATTCCGAAAGTGATACCCTAAATACTCAAATATCCACTAGATTTTCACATGATGGATTTTTTTGATGCTAGGAGCATGGAATTATTTTTAAAGGTAACATAATGGTATTAGTGACATAACATGAGATATTTTGGACAAGGCTTCATACATCTTCATTGGAGTTACATATATATGTCGAAATTATTTACCAAGACCTTTAACAATAGTTTTGGGGGTTGTGGATAAAGATAGGATATGCTTAGTTATTCACTCTGTTCATTACATGTCAGCATGTGAAGGATGAGTACCATGACCCAGCGACCATAACAGAACAACGTGATTTTGTTGAGTAGATGTTGGATGGGATATCTTAGGACTTGATGAAGCGATTAAAATGCATTTCTATGAGACATAATTATTTCTGGGTGACCAATGAAATACTCACAAGATAACACCACTTTTAATGAGTTTGAGAGAATATTTTTGCATTTTCCATAGGACATGTTTATAAGAAAGAGATAAAATGACTCCATAGTGTTTTTTCAATGATCATTTCTTCTCCTTATGCTCTCATCACATAATGTACATGGAAGGGATAACAAGAGACTTCTAGGAAATTAATATTCTAGAGGAATGTATTTTCCCCTAAACTAATGGGCATATATAGTAGACCAATTATGTTCGGGAGGTCATGGTATGAACATGAATGTTAAAATTTATCCATAGTTGGGAGGATCACCTACCACTTGTGGAGTTGGTGTACATATATAAATACCATTTTACCATTGGTATGGAACCATCTGATTTTTTTTATAGGTGGCCCTTTAAGTCAATATATTTTTTGGACTAACCTAGGGGTGTCAGAACTCATGGAACCCAAGTTTGTGTGAAAAAATATCGATAAAGTGTTCATAATCTGATTGTATATGAAGAATGCATAGAGGATTCTGATGTGTAATGCCGAAAAAGGGTAAAGGCCTTTGGAGTTAGAATAAGGATACAATGTCTTCCTACAAGTTTCATATTGATGTGGATTAAAAATATTTGGATGAGGTAACATGTAATCTCAAAGGATTATTTTCTCTTTTGTGCAATCAAAATTAGAGTTGGCAAGGTTGTGAACCTATTAAATCTATATCCATAGTAAGAATTCTTAAATGATTATTCCCACATGTCACAGCTAAGGCTGTGCGTGGATGAACCATCACACCTTATCGATTAAGTAATTATGAATATCACGAATGGTGAAACCATTGTACAATACATGTTTCAGATTGAGGATCATCATAATAGGTGCATTCATGATCGATATATTCCTTTAGTGAATTTTTTCTTGCATCATAAGATTCTTCAGTGGAGTACATTGGAGCAGGAGGTCCAGATTCGTTCTTTATAGACACATCACATTATATACCACTTGTTATGGATTTTTGTGAAGTAAATGACCACATTTAGGATAATTTAGTTACATTTATTTTCCATTTATTGTTTTTGGATAAGGTATAGATTATTTTCAAGACTATTCTATGATATAGCCTCTGATTATGAATCCCGGTGTTCCTAGAATAAATGTTTAATATATATTGAATGTATTAATTACAATACACAGAATGTTTTAATTGCATAAATGGAATGACATATTAATGAGTACATGGATCATATAACCATGTTCACTAATGAGTTCAAAACAAAGGATTAACCTAGACATGATATAAACATTTTTAGTGTGGGTCATTTTTAGAAAAAATTTCATGGGCATGAAAATTAATAAACAATTAAATAATTTGTTTTTCATGCAGTGAACTATAAAATATTTTTAATACACTAATATGGGGAAATCCTAGGTTTATACACTATAGAATATATATGAATATGAAAGTTGGAGAGAATCAGATGATATTTTTGTGGTAGAAGTTGAGTCAAATAGTGATTGAAGACGAGTGTTAGAGGCAATATATGGATATAGACAACAATATGGGAATTTCTCTATTTATCCTTTAGAATAAATTGAAACAGAGGTACTAAATTGTTTATTAGACACATTCAATGTTATCAATTTCAATGACTAACATTTTCCAATCATGTTTTGGATTTATTCACAGAGTGTGTGTATTGTGAGATGGGTATTTATTATTTTGAAAATATTTAGATAATTTCATTGTGATTATGGATTAATTATTTTAACTATAATGAAAATGGATTGAGGCTAACATGAAATTGTTCAAGGTACATTTCTAATTTTTATAGTTGTGCATTTCTCACCCAATTCTTTATTCATCATGGTCATCCTAAATTTTTAATGTGTTTTGATTACCAAAAAATTAAATGAATCATTATAGTCATGATTCAATTAGAATCTATTCGATAATATAGATCAGGTTGTGTAATTAAACAATGGTGGTGTGATTGTAGAAGTGGTGATGAATTAGTCATTTTGGATACCCAATTTCTTATTCATCAACATTCGATGAAGTATGCTGAAAAATACCATTTTTTTAATGATTCAATGTTTGAAATCCTATTTTTCATTGATTTTAGGACTCATGGGGGTTAAAATAATGATTTCCTATAAAATTAGTAACCATATAAATGATCGGTCCGATGGATGACATTGTGGATTCCTAATATGGTGGTATGGATAAATCCATGATACAAGAATTTTAATATGTAGCCACACACCATGATTTCTCCCCATGTGTAGTGGTTATATTTTTGGGAGATAGTTGGGTATCCCACTACATGTGACCCTATCACATAGTGTGTGACCTCTCCACAATGACTCAGTTTTTACATCATAGTTTAAATGGATACAAGATGTATTACATGGGTTGCATCATGTTTTGTACTCCACTACATTGACATGGAATAGATATGTACATGGGTTAAGATGTGTGTATCTATAAGGTAGAGTGCATGATAACATGAAACACCAAGTATTATCATACAATAATGGTCCGGAGAAAGAAAAAATTTATAGGGGAAAATATTCAGGATCAAGGGTCATGGAACGTATGCCATTATATACATCATGTAATTTATAAAACATTCCCCTAAGACCATTTATTTTGTATCTTGGATATGTTTCATTTGATTATAATCTTTATATACATTCACTAAGAGTGAGTATGGTTCTACCTCCTACTCATAGTAGATTGATCCCTTCAGCATGACTTCTTGAATAGAGCTATTTAAATCCTTTTTGGATTCCCTAAGTGAGATCATATATCCATAATTGTGATATAGTTTGAGTTCATGATATATTTTTACCTCCACTATGTAGGTGCCAATTTTCTACTTAGATATTCAATCTACATTGAGTTGTTGGTATACCCCAAGATATTGGGAGTGGTACTCATTTTTGTATCATATCTATTCAATATTTTATCATTTCCTTCCAATTATTATGTATGAGGATGCCATAGCAGAAGCATGTGGGTTGAGAATTTAAATCATTCTGCATCACCAGAGATACATAACTCTGTCAACTCTGGTGGTCCTGTTCTAGTATGGTCCGAGGATCAAGAAAGGTTTAAAGAGAGAAAAAAATAAATTGAACATGTACCTATTTTCGATCTGACGTGTTCAAGTCCACCGTGGGAGGCCGATGATTGTTTTTTGAAGACTATGACATCAAAAACCTCTATATTTTCTACACATGCCTCTCAAATACAGTCGGGTGTAGTTCTTCGGGATCGGGGTGCTAGTGCAGATCTTCAATGCTTACTTCAGTAGAGCGACGATCACCGGAAGGCATGAAACATCATTCTGAGATGGATGAACTTGATGGTCTTCCCTCGCTTGAGATACTCTCTCTAGATTCCAGGAGGAGAGAGAAGATCTCAATCCCAACACATGAATAGTTCCATGGGGATATCCTCTCCCTTACTTTAATAGGGAACGTATAAAGCACACAGTATGCGCTCCTGACCCCCATGTAATAAATGTATTCTATATAAGTGTTATAAATAATTATTTATGACAAGTGAAATTATTCCATAAATAATATTTATAATTTATCACTTACTTGTAATTTATATATGAAATATATTATGTGATAAACTAGATTCTATAAATTTAATCACAACACCTGTTAATATTAAATGAACATAGGATATTAAAATACATTCAAATAATATTATTACATGTATTTACTATATAACATGAAAATACATGCTATAAATAAATTCATCTAATTATTCTAAACATGAATAATTAATCAATTTTTTTATTCTTTGGTGATCCATATAACTTGGATAAAACTCGAACCCATGTTGGGGCCCACCGAATACTAAAATCCTATTCATCATAATAGGGAAGATTCTCAAAATGCTATAGTGTGTGACCCTCTAGGCACATACCTCAACAGTAGTGAATTACATCCACAGATCATGAGAGGGGTCTCACAACCCATCGAGGCCCCTATAGATATAATGAAAAGTAAATGCAACGACTACCTTCCTACAAACATAGCCTCTGTCTTATAATCTCTTCGTCGCCGATATCTCTATGAAGTAGAATTCACACTAGTGTCATCATTCTTTATCTTGAATCATTATTTGTTGATTTATCTGGATGGGCTTACCTTTGACTACCATGGCCATGGATTTGATGAAGGTACAATAATCCTAATCAACCGGGCCCGAGATACCTCTTCCTTAACTTGGAAGTGAAAATCCTTTCTTTATCATTAAATCAATGTCATGTCACCAATAACATACCCAATACAAACTACCTCACCACAACTTTATTTCCATGGTTTTCATATTGTATCAAAGTATGTAATCAAATCACAAACATTGATAATGATCTCATGTATGGATATAATTACACTTTTCCATAGATAGGAACGACCACTGACACCTTAACATGTGGTGTTCCTATTATGCGAGTTAGTCCCCATGATCTCAACTACTAGATATCACTAGGTGCAGACATCATGAGAAGATGTCTCAATGCTTATGATACCCCAACACCTGATAGTCACACATCAACTGTGTCCTTTCAAAATGTCTTAACTAAACCATAAGACATAACATTAAAATTACTGTCATAGTGCCTCTAGGTTCTCATTATCTTTTGAGACCTTCTATAACCCTTTGATATGACAAGTAGCCTAAGTATATTACCATATATAATAGCTGCAGATGTATCTACATAATTATGTCCTGATAAACACTTTTACAACAAACTAAATACATGTAGTGGTAATCAATTACAACACAGTTGGGTCTAGGGCACCCACTTTCAACACTCCCTCTTTTATTAGAGCTAACTACCAACAAGTCTCAATCCACTAGCTCTCACATGAGCATCATACTTCTGTTGCGATATAAATTTTTTCAGGGGGTCTGCCACATTGTCCCTTGTGACTACTATGCTAACTATGACGTCATGTCTTTGAGTAAAATCACCCAAAAATAAAACATCTGAATTATATGATTTTTTCTTTGGTGAGAACGTGGATTCTTGGCAAGAATACTGCCACAATATTATCACAATAAACTGAAATGGGGTCTACACTGCTAGACACAACACCAATGTCTGTGATAAAGCTGTGTATCTGGACTGTTTCCTTTGGCACATTAGAAGCTACAATATATTCAGATTCTTCTGTAGAATCAGCAACCAGAGCTTGCTTTGAGCTTCTACAACTCACTACACCACCATTTATGAAAAAAATATTAGCCTTACTGAGATTTCATATCATCATGATCTGTCTAGAAACTAGCATCAGTGTATCCCTTAACTACAATTTACTCATCTTATCCATACACCGGGAACATATCCTTTATACGGCCCAAGTACTTTAGGATAGTTTTAACAGCTTCCCAATGCAGCTCTCATAGATTGGCTTGATATATACCCAATAAGATTAAATAAAAAGAGACATAAACCCTTATAAAAATCATGGCATACTTGATATAACTCAATACCAAGGTATAAGGGATTCTACTTATTATTTCCATACCCTCCTATGTCTGTGGACACATATTCATGGAAAGATTAATACCATGTGACATTGGAAAAAACCCTCTCTTAGATTGTTCCATATTGTACATATTGATTACCTTGTCAATATATGTACTTTGACGTATCCCAAGCAGCCTTTCAGATCAATCTTGATAGATCATGATCCCTATAATTTAGGATGCTTTAGCTAAGTCTTTTATTGAGAAGTATTCACTTAACCATGTCATAACTGAATGCAAGACTTTTACTTTGTTAACTACAATTAATATGTCATCAATATATAAAACATGGAAAATGATGGCATTAAAATCATCCATCCTATATACAAAAGGCATTCATTTATTTTTACAAAACCAAATTCACTTATGGCGTCATCAAAACAATCATTCCATGATCAGATGCATTCTTCAACCTTTAAGTGGACCGATGCAGCTTTTATACATTATTGGCATTTTTTAAAAAGAAAAACCCTTTGTGTTGGGTCATATAGATATCTTCAACTAACATCCATTTTGAAAATAAGTCTTGACATCCATTTTCTAAATTTCACAATCCTCAAAGGATACTATTGCAAGAAATATTCTGATGGATTTAAGCATTGCTACTGGTGAGAATGATTAATTATAATTTATAACTTGATGTTTCCTCAAACCCTTTGCAAACCATCTATATAAAAAGGTATTAACCATACCATCCATGTCCAAATTCGTTTTGAATACCCATTTACACCCAATGGGATTTACATCTGCTGGAGGGTCTACTAAATTTGAAATGTGATTTTGGTAAATGGATTACATCTCAGAATTCATGGATTCTTGCCACTTAGCTACTTTTTTTCCTTATACTACTTCCTTTTAGGTTATAGGTTCATCATCCTCAAAGAGTAATTTGTCACCTGAATCAGTGGTAAGAAATCCCTAATACTCTGGTTCTCTATCCTCTTGAGTTGACCTACGTTTTATTTGTGTCTCAGGGACAATTTGTTCTTCCAATTGCACTTGTGGGGATTGTTCCCATACTAACTCTTCTGCATTTGGAGCATGGACTTCATCAAGTTCAACATTTATCCCACTATATCCCTTGGAAATGTGTTCCCTTTCACGAAGTACGACATATCTTGTCACAAAAACTTTTCTATCTGAAAGATGATATTGGTAATATCCTATGGATTTCATAGGATAACATATAAATATGAACATGGTGCTTCTGGATGCTAAATTTTACCTTTGTAAAGTCTTGACCAATGGATCGCACACCCATACACGTATGTGTGTAAGACTGGGATTCATTCCATACCATAACTCATATGGAATCCCATCTACAGCTTTAGTTGGTACTCAGTTTATTGTATATGATATTGTCTATAAAGAATATCCCCAAAAGGATAATGGATGATTTTTCTGGCTCATCATTGTTCCGACCATGTCTAGCAAGGTCGTATTCCTCTTTTCACTAACACCATTAGACTAAGTTGTATAAGGAGGTGTACGTAGGGATACAATTCCAAACTCTTTTTTGTGATCAATAAAATGTTGGTTAAGATACTCTACACCATGGTCTGAGTGGAGTGCCTTTATCTTTCTACCAAGCTGGTTTTCAACTTCATTTTGTTATTCCCTGAAAATCTGAAATGAATCTCACGTAAACCACATTAAGTAGATATAACCATCAATACTATATTCATTGGTTAAATTAATGATGTATGAAAAACTACCCCTTGCCTCCATTAGAAATGGACAACATACATCTGTCTGTATTAATTTCAGTACAACATTTGTTGGTTCTCCCCTCCTTGAGAAAGGTTCTTTGGTCATTTTACCTTGTATGTAATCATGAAATACATCCAAGGGTTTTGACTATATTTAATCTAAATAACCTCCTTGATGTATTCTTTGAAATCATTTCTCATTTACATGACCTATACAGAAGTACCATAGGCGGGTGAGATATGTGTCTTCATGGATGGTTTTTCCATTGATCTCCATTACAGGATTCCTATGTTCAAGGATATATAAACCATTGTTAAGATTTTACATTCAATAATAGATGTTATCCCTATAGATGATACAACATTTATTTCCAAACATAAAATAAAATCACATAGTGTCTAAACTCGACACATAGATTTTATTTTATGTTAATGATGGTACATAAAATATTATTTAAAACTAGAACCAAACAACTTCAAAAGGATAATTGATAGTATCCCAATACTAAGGATTCCAGACATACACCATTTGTAGATTGGAGATCCACTTCACCTTTTTCAATCTTCTTGAATCTACTTTTTTTTTGTATGTGATTACAAATGTATGAGCCACATGTCATATCCAATACCCAACCTGTAGACAAAGATAGATTGCATTCTAGGAAAAAATAACTAAAGTAGAAGAATTAGTTTTCTTCTTCTTCAAAGATATATAGTTTTTCTTTCAGTGGCGTTTCTTTCCACATCCAAAATAGACAGCCTCTTTCTCATTACATTTCCTCTGAATCATTTCATTTTTTCTCGAAAGGGGTACTAGTGTCTTCAGCCTTAACATGGCCTTAGAGCCCTTTTCCTGGCCCATATTTATTTTGTACACTATAAAGATAGATGGATTGGTATATTTCATATACTTATATTAATGGAGAACCAAATCCAATAAATTAGGGACCCAATTTGTCATATCATTCATGATATATTTGATAATGAAATTCGAAAAGCATGGTAGTAAAGTGGCTACAATGAGATCCAAAACTAGTATTGATTCAATTTGAACCCATGATCTTCAAGCATCTCAAAATACCAAATCATCATGAGTACATGAGGACCAGCTTTGTACCCTTATGCTAGCTTGCACCTATATAGGGCACTTGAGATCTCATAGCATTCCTTCCTGGACATCTCTTGATATAATTTTTGGAGATGTGTAAGCAGCTTGTAAGTGTTGTGATCCTCATGTATTTTCTGCAATTGGCTGGACTTGGATGAAAACATGATGAATTAAACATCATGAGCATCCTCAACATGATTTCTTCCTTTATATTTTCCTTCCTTACTGGCTCTTTGAGGAGGCTCTGCAGGTTCTGAGGATTCCAGCCCATAAAGATTCCTTTCATGGGGTAGTACTATGCACAAGCTCCTATACCACTCTTGGAAGTTATTTCTAGTAAAAATATTTTCTTTATCTAGTTTTGATCACAATGATAATTAAATTGTGGTGTTAGTGATTTACATTTTAAATCTAAATCAGATAAACATTTAGCAGTTAGTACATTGCATTTATTACCATTTGACATTTATGATTAATACATTATTATAACATTTCAATGTCTACCCCTATTTTTATGAACCTTAGTATCCCTCACTATTATATTTAGAATACTTATTCACTTGAGTACTCTAGTGGAATGGATCCTCAAAACATCCCTCATAGTGTACAAGATATTGTTATGCCACTACTTGGAGGGCTTCTATGTAGGCACTAGGTTGACCAACCACTTGTCTCGTGGCTCCTTGTATTGTTTCAAAACATGATTCCCTCAACATATTTCCTCTAAAGTGATTGCAAATTATCTATGGATAATCCTTGACAACTCACTTTAGTTAATTTGACCCATTTCACTCTTAAAAATTCCCTAGTAGTAAGAGGCACTCTCAACTATGGTTGACGAGCACCCCAAAACCCCGGGTTGGTTTAAATGTGAGAAATGGAAGGCTTTTAGACTTAATATATCATTGAAGGAATATTATATTTGTTGACGAATATAATCATTTTCTATTTATTATGTTCAAACTAGGTAGTCACACTCACAACTGAACATGCAATAGAATACAATTCATCACATCTTTATGCATTTTATCTTGTTTACTATTCTATGTGTTCATGCAATAATCATACATTTGCATAAAAAAACAAAGAATAAAGGTAAATCATGCAATCCAACTGGTCTTGAGCATTCTATAATGTTTAATCTAGTACAGATCAATCATGACCCAGGAACATCCATACCTAAGTTGAAACGTGACTCGCGTCGCTGTTGTCCCCAATGAAAAGCACTCTGCTCTTGTCTAGACTACCTCATCGACATGGAGGGGTCTACATCTCTGCTCATCAACGTAATATTACAAATATACTCTCATGCATGCAAGGGGGTCTGGGGTACAAAATAAAACTAGTGAAATGGATGTGCATTCCCTTATACATATTTGAATTATAAGAAGATTCACAGACCATCAGTTATCTAATTAAATAAAGTAATCATAACACGCCTTGAATAAATAATTAATTAAATAAATTGAGACATGCGCGGGTCCATCGCTAGCTAATGACCAGTCGGTGTAAATTATGCACAATAAAATTAAATTGCAATAAATATAAATAGTGAAATGGTGTTCTAATAAATTAAATGAATTTTCTAAAATACAAATAATTTATTTATCTGTTCAGCTTATTTAATTTAATTTTAAATAAAAAAATTATATTCAACCATTAATTTAATTTTAATCATAAAATAAATAAAAAAATTTAATTTTATGTGGGTTACCATCGGCCGGGAAAGAGTCTGACGTAACTATGGACCGCCGTGTGGGTTTTACTAGGACACGACTGTGTCACGGCGTGGCTGAGAAGTGACCGTGGTGTGATCCCAGGTCCCCCAAAACCCCCGCGGTGATGGACTCCTCCGGCGAGGTGGAAGGGTGGCAGCTCGCTGCTCTAGAGAGTGGAAAAGCAGCGCGAGCTAGACCGCAGCCTCGATTCGAAGGAGGTGGGGCAGTGTCGATCGCAGGAGACCAGTGCAGCTTAACTGGAGTAGTGATACATGCTGACAGTGGTGTGGGAGGTCAGCAGCATGGTTTTACAGGTAGAAAGAGGTGACACCAGTGAGGGAGGAGGTGGGACGGGGTGGCGTGGCCTTCCCAGTCCGGCGAGAGAAAGGTGAGAAGCCCGTGGTAGCTCGAGGAGGCTGGTCCGACATGGTAGGTACAATGCGGCGAGGTGGCGGGACACCGGTGAGGTGGAGAGCGTCCGGACGGCCGTGGGCTCAGATCGGCGACGTCCAACCATGGTGCTTCGATGATGGGGAAGGCCAGTAGGGGGAGGGTGGTGGTGCCTTATCCTAGATTTTTAGGTGTGGAGTGCATCCCACATGAGGAAGAAGACCTTCAGGTCTTCATTCAAATTATTAATTTCTTAATTAAATTAAATTTTTTTCTTTTGAAAAAAATACCCCAAAAATAAAAAGAAAGGACCATTTGTGTCTTCGTCTCTCCTTTTTAATTTTTTTAAACAAATCTTGTGGAAGATATTTTTTCCCCACCCATATACATTTTTCAAAAGGGGAAAAATTTCTAATAATACAATATGTGATATTTTATACTAATATAATATTATATTTAAATTTATCGCAAAAATAATTGAGATTAACATCAGATGAATGAAAAAACTATGACATTGATCTGATTAGATTCTTCAAATGATTGTATCTTGATCACTCGAAAACGAAATGATGCGTTGTCTGATACGAAAGAACTGTTTTCACACCCCTCAAAAACAATTTAATGCGTCATTATTTCATTGACTCTTAAAAACAATGTGATATCTCTGATACCACTATTAGGTACCGGGACGCCATAATGGAAGCAGTTGGGCTGGGAATTTAAAAGTTTATACATCGCCGGAGTGAAATCACTCTGTCAACTCAGGTGATCATGTATCGGTTCAGTCTAAGGATCACACAAGGTTTAAACAAAGCATAGAAATAAATTGAACATGTAACTAGTTCAGATCAGACGTGTGCAATTCAGCCGTATGATGCCAATAATTTTTGCTCGACGTCTCCAACGTCAAAGCCCTCTAGATCATCCACACATGCCTCTCGAATCTGATTGCATGTCATTCGTCGAGATCCATGAGCTAGCGTAGATCTTCAACGCTCACTTTAGCGCAACAACGATCACTACAAGGCAAGAAAATTTGATCCTAGATGGATGAACTTGAAGATCTTACCTCGCTTGATTGACTCTCTCTCTAGATTCCAGGAGGAGAGAAAATCCATCAAAACCAACACATGAATAGTTACATGGGAAGAGCCTCTCTCTTAAATATATCGGGAATGATTAAATCACATGGTATGCACTCCCAAACCCCATGTAATAAACAACAACTATATTAGTGTAATAAATAATTATTTATGACAAATAAATTTATCCCATAGATAATATTTATATTTTATCACTTACTCATAATATATATATTAAATATATTACGTGATAAACTTCAGTCATGACCTTGATTTACAACTCTTGATAATATTAAACGAACCTAAGATATTAAAATCAATTGAAGTAATATTAATACATGTATTTACTATATTACTTGTAAAATCATGCTATAAATAAATACAAAGAATTATTCTAAACATGAATAATTAATGAATTTGTTTATTCTATGGTGACCATATAACATGGATAAAACTCGGACCCATGGTGGGGCCCAAAAAATACAAAAATCTTTTTCATCAAAATAGGGTAGATTCTCAATGTACTATAGTGTGTGACCCTCTAAGCTTGTACCTCAACACCATTGAATTACATCCATAAACCACATGTGGGGTCTAACAACCCATCGAGGTCCCTATAGAGATAAGTAAAATTCAAAGAAATTATTTTCTTCCTACGAACACAGATCATGTAATATAATCTCATCATCATCGATATCTCTATGAAGCAGAATGCACAGTAGTTTCATCATACTTTATCTTGCTTCATTATTTGTTGATTTATCCGGACGGACTTACCTTCGCCTACCATGGGCAAGGATTTGATGAAGGTACAACCATCCTAATCAACCAGACCTGAGATACCACTTCTTTAACTTGGATGTAATGAATCCAATCTTGATCATTCACATACTTTCATGTCACCAATGACATACCCAATACAAACTACCTCACCACGACTTCATTTCCATTGTTTTCATCTTGCATCAAAGTAAGTAATCAAATGAAATACATTATTAATTATATCATGTCAGGGGAACATTACACATGTACGTTGATGAGAACAACCAATGACACCTAAACATGTGGTGTTCCTATTATGTGGGTCAGTCCTCATTATCTCAACTACTGGAGATCAACAATTGTGGACTAGATGAGAAGAAGTCTCAATGCATATGAGCCCCCAACAACTGATAGTCACACATCATCTGTGTCATTTCCGAATGATGTAACTAGACCATAGGACACAACATTATGATTTCCGTCATAGTACCTCTAGGTTCTCATTATTTCCTGAGACCTGCTATAACCCTATGATATAACATGTAACCTAAGGACATTACCATAAATAATAGACGCATAAGTATCTACACAATTGTGGAAAGATAAACACATGTACAACGAACTGCATACATGTAGTATTAATCAAATTACAATGCATTTCGGTCTTGGGAACCCACTTTAAACAAATATTACATGACCAAGTGAACAATACCTCTCAGACGGACATCATTTGTGTTACGAGATTCAAGAGTTTGTTCTCCTGAATAAGTTCTATATGGATCCATTGTGATGGAATCTATGTATGGATATTAAAATTGTAACTTACCTTTGAGAATTTGTTTCCTTGGTCTGTATGTCTAGATATTTATGTTATTTTTCTCTAAAAATATTCCTCGGTAGAGTTGATTGTATTTCCTTTGAAGTATTCTTTGTGGATTCTGGGTATTCTACAATGTATATTTATACTAATAAATGAAAGGTATTTGAAAACACTTGTCATGTATTTTTCAAAAGTTCAACCATTCAAAAGAGTTACAGATGGATAATATCCACATGACGCTTAGTGATCTATAAAAAACCATAGTGGGTTCCTGATGTATTTTGACAGCTGTCAATGTTTTACTTTCAGGTTGGACCTATTTTCAAATTCATTGTGGTGGGTATGAATTATCCCCTATTTACATTCCATTAACAAACCTTGTAAATATGTGGGGGATTTATATTTATGTAATAATGGTTGTTCAATTTTTTTAAATTTCAACATTTTATAGGATTGGATATTTGTGAGTTTGTACATGTACTTAGGCTATGGTCTCCCATGTTAGTGTTATTCCCACACGGTGCTAGTCACCCACCACATGCCTATTAGAGGTGGGATTGTGGAGTCATGGAATGAGCCCTACTAGGATGGGTTCGGAAATATATTTATATCATAAATCATATAAAATTATCATCTTTTTATAATTTATTTGGTTTTAATTATTATTTTCATTTTTTACTTCCCTTTTTTTAAAAAATAACCCTATATTTTTTTCAATTGAAACTGGAATGCCTTTTCAATTTAGCCAAAAATATATTTCATGCATATCATTAATATATTGTAAATAATTTTATGAATGTATTTTATAAGATATATTATTTTATTAATGTTATTAATATATTTTTTTTACCTTTTATCAAATGTTTTAAAATTAATATTGTATTTATTTTATAACCATGTATCATGTCAGTGATGGTCTAATCATAACATTTATTTTATAATACACTATAATAATGACCCTTCTAATAGTCCCAAATATTCTTTTAATTGAATAATTCATTTTAATATTACATGGTTTATTCCAATGATAATTGTTTTTATAATATTTTATAAATTTATAGATTTTAAATTAGAATTTTATAAATTGAATAAATATTTTCATAAAGATGGGTTAATGTCATAATTTTTAATTATTTTCATATATTTTAAAATACAATGATTAAACATATTATTTAATGAATATATAATCTAATTATACCATAATGAATATTTTTTGGATTGGTTATGACATTTACATATTAAAATTATTTACATTGTGTATTTTATTTCATCTAATAACGATAGTTGTTGATTATTCATACATGTTTAATGATTTTTATTTTTTATTCATATGAAACATAAATTTGACATAGTATGTGATGGGTTGGGAATGGAATTACATATCACCTCAATGCATCCGTAAATATCATGAGGTAAAACTATTTGGATATTTTACTATGTATATACCAATTTATATAAGATATAATGGAATGATTTGTATCATTTATTAATATGATGCATGCATCAGACTTATTATATGATGGGTAGGTCTCAAAATTATATTGAATATTTGTGAATCAGTATGTCTCATGATTTCGAAAATGTTTTCCATTTGGAAATGGACATTCCAATTTATGTAAGCTATCTTGGTTTGAGGCCTCAATGGTATGTTTTAGGTGTCCCACATTATGTATTCTATAATTATAAAAAAAATTTATTTACATGTGAATATTTAAATATCTTTTTCATCCTTGGATATTTTAATGTCCCATAAAATAATATATTTATATTTGTTATCATTTTTTATTCCTTCTTACTCACTCATTCATTATTTATGGCGTAAAATGTTATATTTTTCAGATTCACCTTGTGAGGATCTAATATTAAACTTATCTTTTTTTCATTCCCTATAAGGTCAATACGTGTACAATGATTGATATAAAAACATATTATATATTGAATAATGAAATTATCATTGAAAATAATTTCTTTTATTTTATGATATCAATTTTAATTTCAAATCGATGCATGCATCCACTTATCAATAACTACTAAACTAAACAATCCATTTGGATAAAATCACTTGTATATAATTATTATTTAATAAGATAACCACTAGATCCGGTACAGTAATTTCAGTGCCCTTTTAAAATCCTAAATATTTTCTTATCCACTAGGTATTCATTGGATGTCTGTGCCCTCATATTATTTCATCTATAAAAATTTAATTGTTATAATATTCACTTTATTGATATTTTTATTTATTTGTTTTTATTGTAACACCTCCACCTTAAAATAATTGAGATGATACCTTACTTTATTACATTAGAATAAGATAATAGATATCACAAAACCAAAAGACCAGATATTTTGGTACCCTTGAGAAACAAAAAAACATATATGAATTTAAAATTACATTTTAATCATAAAGTTGTTTCTGATGCATTCATCAAGGCATGCATGTTCTTCGGTTGAGGAGGAGTCATTCCAATTTGTTGACATGCATTAACACATTCAAAATGAGGGCATCATTAATCACTTTCTCAGAGATGTTTTAGCCTTGATTAAATATTTATGATGGGATTTCGGCCCCTCCTTCTAGGGATTTTCCCTTGGAATTCGTCGCCTAGTCCAGGTATCACTTAAAAAGTTAATAGATTGTCCATGAAACTCTCTTTCATGCCATATCCTTGTGGGAACTAGATAATTCCACTTCTTCTATTAGGACATTCTATGGGGTAAATTCAGGGAGGCAACCATTTGTTAGCGGAATAATCACATTGGTAGTTACTGTTTTATCTGGATGCTAAAACAAATGTACACCTAGATTTATTCACTATATGATTGGTCTTCTCAAGGAAATTGAATACCGATTCATCCCACTTCCACTATGTTTAATTATATGCTAGTGTCATGTCTATATGGTTTTCCTCATCTTCCGGTGATTAACATGGGGTATGCAACAAATTTAATGCCTAGCCGAGGCATATCTGACTGATTGGAACATATAGGTGAGTGGATCAGATGGGCACAACCTCAGGAGTGAGCACATAGAACTTTTTACATGATGGATGGATCAAAACACAAGATTATAGAGGGATATGTGGTGGTGTGTCCCATAGAGAGATGATATCACATCGTGAAGGCTGTTCGGGGCACCTCAAAAGGTGTATTAGAGGATGATTGGGGCTTGAAAAAGGGAAACCATGGTTTACAATTGCCTGGGATTTAACTTTGTGGAGGCTTCATACGAACCCTGTATAAAAGGAAGAGATCAAAACCCATATATATCGAGAGGGTGAGGCATGGTATTGGAGTGTACATAATGTAAAACTACCAAAACACATGATGTGTCCTAAAAATGGTTAGTAGCCTAGAAAAAGAGATATGAGATTAATGGGGACTACACATGGTTACGTACCTGAATGGATGGAGTGATTTCACTGGGATTTGGCGCATTGGGTGATGTCAGGTGGATATTAATGAAGTGTCAATGGATGGAATGAATATGGATGAAACTGGATAATGTTGTATAGGTGAATATATAGGGATTGAACAACGAAGATGTTTCCAACACATACTTGTGGTATTTAATCAAATTCTATGTAGTTCTAGATGGGGTGATGAGTCACCTGAAGAGGAAACAAATGAGAATAGACGAATGGATGGAACCCGGAAGAAGTAGAACATCTGAGTCGGGGCATGAAATTCTCAAAACACAATAGATCATGGTATTGACTAAAATCGGACATGGGTGATGGGATTTAACCCTTTGGTGGCTTTCTATATATCATTATCAAAAAGAAAAACGATCAAAGATCACATAGTTTGAATATGGGGGCATAATATCAAGTTGTACACAACGGAAAATAACCCGAACACATGCTAGGGTGTATGTGTGGTTAGAATGTCAAGAAATGGTATGACACTACTAAGGGGATGACCAAGGATATGAATCCCAACAATCTGGACACCAATATGTTCTAGTGTTTGAGGTTGAACCCCTAGGGGATCCATGGTATGTTTTCTAGGAGACTGAGATAATAATGAATGTAGTTCGAAAACATACAGTTTAACATCATGATGAATGAATGGGGAATACAATTTAATGTCATGCGAGATGAGAATGAATAGACGTGAGGACTTTCAGGATGGATGGGTTTTGGGTTTGAACCTCATGGAAGCTTTTTACATACCGCAAATGAAAATTAATCGGATAGAATTCCATGTAGTTCGGAAATAGGGCCTTGGGTCTTATACACTTAGGTGGCCTATAGTGGATTTTATGGTCAATTCATATTCTAATCCCACATGATTCAGGCTTGGTGTGATAATCATAATGCAACAAACACCTGACAATTGCATCCTGGAAGGTGCATCCGTGAGGAATGGATATAGGAATTCACATGGTTAGCGGCCCATGATCAGAAGACTGGGACTTAATTTGGGAGGGAATCTCGGGGAGGATTTCTAGATGTACAAAGAGGATATGGACACCATTCATGGATAACCCTAACACGTAAAGATGGGATTTACATATAGAATTCCCAAAGGTAGGAATAGAGTCAAAAACAGTGGAAGAGGGATGAGAGAGTGCATTGGTGCCCATACCCTTCATGGCCCTCTTTAGGATTTTCACTTATGAGATGATAATAGTTTAATGTCATGTGTCGTTGAAGGGGGTTCTTTGCAGTTTAACATCATGCAGCTCAAACAATGATGTTTCACTCCTCACCCATAAGACCTACATAACTGTTTCACTTTAATCCATTGGTGAAGGTAAGGCACTAGAAAGGTCATGGTGAAGGGTTGTGGAGTGATCCATTGAAGGTTCAACATTAGCATGGCTATGTTAAAAAGCATTAAAAATTATTGTGCAAATAACAAGATGCATGATAGAGGGAGACACAACATTAATAACCACCCAAGGTACATTGAAATCACATCATACCAGAATTTAGGGATGCCCATAATAGGGGTTTGGGAAGGAAGTGGCCTCGCAAAGAGGGTATTTCCAATTATTAGGGTCTCGCAAAGGATTGGGGATTGTAGAGAATATGGATTCAAGAGCATAGGGTCTCACATATCATTGGGCTTCGAAGAGATCATGGGATCACCGAGCATATGATTTTTCATATCATAGGGGTTCACTGCGCATAGGGGTGCATAGTGGACTGGGGATCGCAGAGCACATGGCTTCACAAAGCATAAGTGCGAGTAGAGAACTGGGGATCACACTGCACATAGCTTCATAGAGTACATAGTTCCCAGAGAAGAAAGGGTTACACCAAGGATAGGACTTCGCAAAGCATAGTGACCCAACTTAAGCTTGTTGTTCACATGATCCAGGAGGGTGATCCTCAATTCCTTGGTGCTTTGCGATGTCTCGAGAACTTGAAGTGGTCTCCATCCATAGTTATGGTCTATAGTCTTCTTCTAAGGGAGTCCCTCTTTGAAGTGGAGGTAAATCTGAGCAAAGGGGAAGAATTTTGGTAATGATCATGTACCTTAGATGATTTATTTTCATGGTTAGATCGCAGATCAAATGGAAATTCATGATTTGTTAATTTGGAAGGTCGGTGTTCAGGTTCCAGCCCCATTGGAGTGGTGGGAGTCGGGTATTTATAGGTGATGGGGGAGGTGCGATGCTCTTAGGGTGCGTTGTGAAGCAACATGGGATTTTCCACTAAGTGAATATTTTTTCATGTTTCTTAGAGTCGCGAAGTTGACTGTCATCCCCTCCATGGCACATAAGCTTCATTCAATACTTCTGCGGCTGTCACATAGGCTTCTGTCAACTTTGAAGGGCTCACGAAGGAAAATTTCCTTCCCTCCATGGAATAGAAACCTCCATAAATTTCCATGGATTCGTAGAGGGTACTGATTCTTTTTGTCTATGGTGTTCGTGGAGACAACATAGATCATTGTTCTGACCGCGATACGGGCGGGTTTAAAAATCATTATCATCAAGAAGCCCCATTGGAACCATTTTTGGTGTCCATTTCCTATTTTTCCAAGGAATGGTTTTTGGATCCAACAAATAACCCCCTAATAATGGGAGATGAGAAGAAAAACTAGGATAGGATTATGGGGGAAGATCTTCACGATTTAGCAGATCATAATGTAGGATCATGATTATGGAACTCAATGTGCGGGCTGGGGATGTTGTGGAGCATTTGACAAAAAAAGTAACTACTAGGCTCACCACATCTCTGTGCATTGTGAAGTGCCCGATGGTATTCTCCTATGAACAAAGGTATAATACCCCTCCTTTTTTCACCTTCTTCTATGTTTTTGTGTTTTAGCTCTCAAATCGAAAAGCTCACCACGCCACAGGAACATACTTTGCAAACCAAATATTTTTTCCACTATGCTTCACAATGAGTCTTTAGACTCCGCGATCATGCGCTCTACAGGTTGTGTTTGCAAGCTATGCAGTTGAACACAACGATCTATCTTTGTGACCGAGCTCTGCGATCATAATTTTCATCTGAGCTCCAAAAACTAGAAAAAAACTACTGATGTCTTGAAACAAAATGGATAACCAAGAAGTTTATCAGGTGTCCTCACAAATGATACCTGAATAGAAGAGATGGCATATAATTTGGGCATCAGGGAATTTGTGTGAAGTAATTCAGATCATGAATACCTATTGTAGATCTTGTTGGTAAGCCAAAAAACAAGCCTCTCTACATGAAACTGCCTCTGTATGGTTTTGGTCGGAGTTATGATGTTATCATCCTAGAATCAAGTAGGTGTGATGTAGCTTATTTTTTTAGGAGTAAGTAATGTTATCACCAGTTGTTCAGGGATGCCAACGAGCATATATGGGAGGATAATACACCAGTTAATGTGGACTATCTATACAATCACTTAAAAAAACATTGATTGGAATATGATTTATCCAGAAGTATCTCCCCCTTAGTACCATACCATCCTAAAGATGACATTAGGGAATATAGATATGTGGTGGACCGACTATTAGGACCTATGCTAGGGTGTCAACTTCATGGATGATTGGGTATGGACATACTGGGTTTGTGCATAATGTGAAGAATTTGAGGAAAAGATAATGAGAGACGGGCCGTATGAATATGTGTGGCCAATTAACTCCAACTTTACCTGTCAAAACAATTGATACCAGAGCTACTGAGAATATGGTTATTGTGGACTAACAGATTCCATCTTCACTATAGGGATGTCAAAAACATCCTCTAGGGACATCATAATATACCAGAGATTCCAATTCCAGGGGAGAAGTATGATGACTTCCTTCCTGTATAGAACAAAGGGAGGATCTGATGTAAATTCCATGGCTAGAAAATGAACTGATGGATATGGTTCTGGGTTAGGAATAGCATTCGGTATGGGATGTCTATTTTAAGTTGTGGTTTTTGTGCTTTATAAACTTCCCACCAGAGAATTCCACTGAAGGGGATGAGGCACCCATGAAGCTACCAGTTAAGCCTCCCACCTATCCAAATGGATTCCATCACAGTATAGATAATTCCTACTATAGAATCCGGGAGGACATCCAATGGATGATATGGGTGTATAATGTCAACACTGATAAAAAACTGGTGGTTAGGATTTCTAGGTTTCTAACATTGTATATCTATAGATGGATGTTTCCAGTTAGGGAAAAAACAGAGGTGTGCAGCTGAGCACACTCATTATGGCATCCACGCTGGCGACAGGGAAGCGTGTAAACCTGGGGATCTAGGTGTTGGACAAGCTATACAAGGTGTTGTGGCACATAAACCAAGTGAAGAATCCCTAACTAGTATGTGGACCACTCAATTTTTTTTATGGATGGATATTGGAACACATGAGCATCTATGAATATTCAAACTTTATTTCTCTTCTTGGATAAGACTTCTTACCATCCATCTCGAATTTAGTGGGCAGATTACCGTCCATTCTGACTCCACCACTCATTCTAAACTGAATTTGGAAGGTGGATGAATATGACATCCATCCATTCTTTCTACCAAATGGTTTTTACCCTAATGAAGAGCAGGGAACTAAGGAGTATTATTCTTATCATGTGGCCTTATGGGGAATAGTTCTAGTAGAATAGGTAGAACATGAGCCTATCTATTATTCGTACACCCCAAACTTCTCTTTGAGGAATTCCGGGTGCATGAAAAGGTTGACCCCATTATTATACCTAATATTACACCACAAGGGACATATATGTCTGATGAGTTAGATGTGGATCATGTTCGTATGAGAGGATCGAAAAGCACAGAATGGCATTTCACCACCAACTACTACATATGGGTTGGTAATGAAATATGCCAAGAGCTAGGAAGTATCCAACAAGAGGGAGAGTTTGAAATGATGAACCTTTCGTACCAGTGATGGGGTACCCCTCAATCATGAGGAAGGGGTAGGATAACTTAAATAATATACCATGGTGTTCGAGTTGATGCACATATCAATGGAGGGTATGTGGCATAGAAAGTGTTACCAAGTCTTTCAATGAGTGGAGGGAATACAACATTGATACACCTTGCGGTCCCAGCTGAACAGGGGCATTAAAGAAGAAGGTCGGCCATAGGGTTCTGTAGGATACCCACCAAGGCTCCAGGGAAGCGGTTGTGTGACATAGATATGACTTTAGATGCTATTTTTTTGAATTCATATGTTAAATGGGAAGTAAAAAATCAGTTTCTTAGACCTTCTCAGATAATGGATCACATCAATCGTCATGGGATCAATCTAACAGGGATCAACCATGAAGATTCCAAAATTCTTGTTTCTCAGAAGGAAGGGGAACAATACATCACCGAGCTAGAGGTCTTCATGCATTCTTGGGGTACTTTGTCTAATGATTAATTATTGGAATTTATTGATGGGTCAAACAATCCCACCCCAATCATTCATTGTTGACCTGAGGGAGCACTTTCCTTTTCATGAGCAATTTTAGGAGTCCACATAGGTAGAAGAGAATGACAGGTGGAGCACTTTGGAGGAAGGTAATTTTGCATCCATAGCGTTGGAAGGTCTTGTTGAAAGTCATGAGGTAAATTCTAAAACATTCCAATATGGTATGCATTTTGGTCATATAGGTTTTCTCAACTAACATTTTCCATGTGCTAGAGAACTTTTTACATAAAACTCGTTCCCGCATAATAATAGTCATAGCTTCAAGGTTTTCACCATGTAAAATGGTGATTGTAAAATATATCCTGGATAAAAAACCTAGGGTGGTTCTTCCAAAGTCATAAATGTTCCCAACCATATACGGGGGGCATGTCCTTCGATTCCAACTACAACTGCTCGAGATAGGGACCCATCGTTTGAACTCTGTAAGTCCTCTCCTTCATATAATTCATAATTTTTGTCTATTGATCTCATCCCACTAACATCATATATTTATGTCTGAATAGTTATTCAAATGGCATGGGAGATTCTAGTGACGATATATGTGAATCTCAATGGTCCTTTCCCAAAGGGAATGCTGGTTTTCATTGAATAATTCATGGTATCTTTGAATGTAGGTATGAATATTGGTGAGAAAGAACTAGAAATCATCAATTTGGAATCTAGTTATGAGAAACAGCTACAAGGTGTGGAGCCTAGACTACTTGATAGGAAACCAGAGGAAGATCCTACTATTGAATTATTAGAGGCATTCCTAGTATATGAGCCTGTAGACCCAAAAGACTATGATGAGACAAATTCTGATGAAGATGATAACAAGGTCATCTATCACCCGTCAAGGAAACTAATCAGGCACTTCATCAAGGAGACCCCAAATTTTGAGTGGATAAACAATATGGGAGCCTTACTTCATTGCTCTGATAACAATGTTCTAGAGGAGTGGATTCTTGAGGCCCTCATATTCTCATTCAAAATTAAATGGTAGAAAAATTACGGGAATATGATTGTGGCCTCGACATAGGCTGGTAAAGGAGAATGTATTTAAACATCAGAATACATCTAGATGATAATCAAGATATTCAATGCTTTAGGTAATCATGGAATGAACATTGTAATTTACTCAAGACATAATTGGAACTCATATCATGATTTAAGGAATCATTGATAGAAATTGAGGAGCAAATGAGATGAGCATCCATTAAAATTGTTAACATCCAAGATGAGGAGGGTCATGCCATGATCAGGGCCAATGAACGGCATCTCATAGCTAGAGAAGAATATAGAGAGCTTAAAAAGAGGTAGAATATCCTAGAGGTCCCACCCAGGAGCATTGAAGTGCTGGGAAGCTCCGTTAAAGAGATCAAACCATCTATCGGATGGGTCGATCCATGGGGATTTTCATTTTCACTAACTCATAAACATACCTTCTTGATTTCCATCTTATTGTAGTTTCATAAATTAATACATCTCAATCATATCCGTGAAATTACCCGCAATCCATCCCTAAGCTCATGTGATTGATACCCAGTCAGAGAAACAAGGGATGACAACATAATCATTTACTATGTGTATGTGTGGGCCAGCCAATCGCCAGGCACTTAGGGCTTGGACTACTATCTAGCATATTTGGTATAGGTAGGGGGGTTGTAACTAGATAATCGGATTCTTAATAAAGACGAATTACCTTTCCAAACACTCTCTAGTACATTAACGGAATAATTCTAGGGGTTTTTTGAATCAATTCGAACAAAGGGGAATTAGAATTGTCAATCATGATACCCGAAATTCAGAACATAGTGAGAGGAATCATGATTATGGAGGATAATAGTTGACCATATTGGTAACCCAGTATTCATATTCCATTAGCATAAAATGGGGACAGACCAATGACAGCCATTCACAAGTTGTATTCTAATACATGAGTCCTAAATAAAAATGTGGTAAATATCCTCCTAAATATTGGCCGTAAAAGGTGGGAAAGCCGAAAGGTTGAGAATCCATTCCTTTTAGGGGTTCCTTTATAATTGAAAGTGGGCGAGGAACCAAATAAGGGGGACATGAAGAGTTGGGTGGAGTGAAGGGTTGTTCGAATAGAGTCCAACACAATTATGATTACCCTACCATGAATAAATGAAATGGATGAGTGTATCAGTCGGAATCGAGGTCACACCTACTCTCTTGATGGAACTCTCAAGCAAGGAACACTACAGAAAATATAGTCATTATTAGAACTTGAAAAGGGAATTAATATCACTAGAAAATCACTGTTACTCGAGTAGAAGATAATGGGATGGGGGTCTCATTTATCTGCACTCAAAAAAGAGCGGAAAGAGGCCCGTTTTAATAGTTCTAAAAATGAGATGATAAAAGGGTCCATCATCAGTGTTTTTTAGTGTTGATAAAATTTAAAAAAGAATTCAAAAAAACACATTTTTTCAATCCTAGGAGGGGCATCAGTAGTGCTTAAACCCCCCTTCAACAATGCCCCACCTCCGACCATAGCCCTCACACACCTTTCACCCTATTGGCCCTCCATAGCGCCCCCACTACCTTTGATAGTGCTATGCATTATTTCCTACCCGCGCGTGTGACCTTCTTTCCCCAGGATTCGAGCTCGGGACATTTTGCATTTGTGCATAAGCCTTTACAACTAAACCATATTCCATTTAACTTCATTTATTATTATATCTATTAATTAATATATTTTTTGTTATATTTACTCATATATATATACATATATTAATATATATTTTCATATTTATATTAATATATATTTTGTTATATTAATATATATATATTTAGTTATATTAATATATATATATATCTTTATATTAATATATATAGTCATATTATTATATTATTATATTCATTCATATATTTATATATATTTCTATGTTCATTTTTAAATACATTTTAAAAATATTCTTTTTTGTGTGTGTTTATAAATAAATAAATACATATATACAACACACACACATAATATATGTGTATTTGAATGTATAATTAAAAATATTTATATATATTTAGAAATATTATAAATTTATATGAATATACATATGTTTAAAAAATGTAAATAATAAATATCATATTGTCAATACAGACAAACACAAATACACACACACACACAAACACATCATATAGGTATATAAATATAAATATTTATTATTTTTAATAATTTGGATATTAGTTTATTATTTAGATGAGAATTTTATATTAAGAAATATATTTTATATGTAAATATAATTAATCAATTATTTATAAAATTACATTATATGGGTGAATATATTAAAAATGTGTATATATTATTATATAATTGATTATAAGTGACATAACATTGTGAAAAACAATAAAAGTTTAAATCTATTATATCAATATAAATGTAACCCCTTGGAATAAATTCATTCCCCAGTGAAGAATGTCAAAAAAACCCCTGAAATGATGATGAAATTCCATCATATGTAAAAATATGTGGGTATCCGACCTAAAAACTCAGTTTTAGAGGCCATATAGGACTTTTTTCCCTCGAAAAATGTGTCTACAGTTTTACTTTAGTAATTTCATTTAGATATCGTCACATGATTCTATTTGATATGATATAGATCTTAAACGGACACTCGGATCACAAGTTATGGTCGTTTGAAGTTTGATTTACGTTTTCAACTTATTTTAGATTTTCTATTAATTATTTTTTGTCTTCATATTGTTATTAAATGGTTATTAGTCGATGGTCATTAGTAAATTATTAATTAAATAATTTTGACATATTTTATAATTCCTTTTCACTATATTTAATACATATTATGTGAAAATGTTTATTTATACAAATCTAAATAATATTTCAAAATTTAATATTATATTCATATGAATATAAATATAATTATTTATCCATATATTATTTATTATTAAATATAAATTTTTTAAATATAATATTGATCAGTGTTGGTAAAATTTGATGATAAATCCCCCCCCCATATCAGTGCTTTTTTTGCTGTATGAAAGGGGGTACTATGGAAAGCCGATTTACTGGGAGTGAAGCTATGATGGCATAAAATTTTATGACTTCTAAATGGGGATGATAATCATGGAATTTAGTGTCATATGGTGAAGACAATGAATTGAATTTTTTAACATCATATGATCAAGACATTAAAATAGTTTAAGGTTGTACTGCATGGAATATAGGCAATAGTTTAGCATCATATTACATGGACTGTGTACCCCTAAATTAAGTTCATAGAGTTCAGACCATGATTAGGGAAAAGAACAAGGAAATTTAATAGTCATGGGGCTGGGATAATGGTGAAATTCATGGGAATCATGATGTATCTCATAAGGATGAGAATCGTGCCAAAAGTAGTTCTTATTCACAGATTCGTCAGAGACCATCACTGGTGGGGGCAATCCTCTTTGGCGAGGAAGTAGTTGAATCCCATAATTATCATTGGTCATCTATAACATGTTTAGTGTAGGCCTGTAGTTTTTAGTCATGTTTCATGGACATGGGATCCCCAAAGGAGACATGTGTTGTGTTATTCATAACCTGAAATGAGGACCAAATATGTACGCACCACACTGCATGTTCATAAATGGGAAGTCAGGATCAGAAGGTCATGATAGGGAATTTTTTGTTTAGTGGCTGGACCTGGGGATTAGATGCCCCAATGTCTCTGTATACCCTGTAAAGGTATGAATAAAGCCTTATATTGTTCATTATATTCTGGATAGTATAGAATCATGTGGTTAGGAGGGTAGTTTTACAGTTTAATGTCATATGTTAGGACCAATGGGTCACACCATCTCATATATAGATATTACCTTACCACAACCCCTATGACTATGTGAGCCCTTCTTGGTTTAGGAATCAAGGTGTGTTGTTAGGAGTTCCCTGTCTAACATGAGTGTGCAATTTTGGAAGGGTATTGTTATGTGGGGAAAATCCAAGAAAAAAACAACATTCCTACTCAACATACACGAATTCACGAAGTTACATGACTATGGGTGTAAATGATCCTTAAAAAAGAAAGGTGCATCAAACATGTGATCCACAATATTAGATATTTGGGATGTAATGGGAGAAACAGGATGATGACAGATAACCATTTAACATGTTTTAAACACAACATTCATTTCATGTTAACATAGGATGGTAAAAAACAAATGAGGATCAATCACTAATGATATTTGATATGAGGGATTTGTATCAAATTGAATTTAAAAATACATAGGGGTGTTGGCCCAAGTTGGAAGGAGTGCAATGAGGACTAGAATCCATATCATTAGGGGGTCCTGTGGGATGTGAAAGATAATGACAACCAAAATGAAGGAATGTGAAAATCATGAAAATTACCCATGCAGCTTATGTGTCATGTAGGGTGAGTGTGAGGAGTGGTAATCTAAAAGGATGTACTTAGAGTAGTTTTTATAAACCCGACATGAATGAGGACTGAAGTAGTTTTCACAACATCATGTACTTCTTGTTGATCCCAGGATACAAGTGGTTGGGGATGCGATAGTGGTTGTGACTAGTTTATAGACAAGTCATCTAGGTGTCAATATGTATCCAATAAATACGTGAATCAAGCCACACAACGTTCGTTGAGGTGGTATGGTAGGAGGAAAACACCAAAAGGGAGTGATATATACTCATAAAGAGGAATATCATCATCTTTATGTTGTTTATCATCATGAGAACATTGATGGGAGGAATCCTAGCTCAAAGATATAGATCTTGGACCATAATGTACCCAGTTTAATTTCATGTGTGTGGGAAATGATTAGGGATTTTATCATCAATTGGTATGGATGTATGTAGTGAGATCTTAAGGATGGTATATGGTGTGGTTACTACAAACCTGAAATGAATGGGGACAAATAATTCCACACCACACCAGAAACTTATGAAAGAATACATCCAATTCAATTTCAATGTGGTTACTATTTTTGAGTGATGCTCATAGTTTATGGTCATTGGGTTTGGACCATAAGGTGTGAAGAGGTGTGGAGTAGTGACATAGGGAAAACCCGACATGGATAGGGTAGATGAAGTTCATACTAGTTCACACTTTCTTAAGAGAAATGACTAGAACCAAAAAAGGGGATAGACATGGTTAATAAATTTGCAGCAAGATCTAGAGTAAAAGTGCTCATGCATCCCTACATACCCATGAGGGAAAGAATCATGAAACACATTGTTCATAAACATGGCCTGGAAAAAGGATAATGTCATAGGAAAAATTTAATCATGACTGAAGACATTAAATGGACTGGCAGTTATCAACACAATGCCTGGATGAAGAACATGTAGTTTAGCATAATATGATAAGGATGTAAGTAGCTTAGTTTATGTCTATAGAGATTAGAATATAGGGAGATACATTTAAAGGTGGAAATATGTAATGTGTTGTAATAAATAAATATCCACATGAATGGGGACAAAGAAGTCTACCCCATATAATAATTTTTTGTGATAACACACACAATTTAGAGTTGTGATGCCTGAATATGGGCACCTATTTTAAGACATTAACTACCAGTTTAAGGTCATATGATTTGGAACAAATGATATGTGGTTCATACATGAATAAAAAATCCATTCCCATATCCCTATGTATATGTGAGATATGCTCATTTTGGAAAAAAAGGGTATAGAAGATCATTACAACACATGTAATACACGGTAGGGGGAGACCCTGTGGTGTCAAATATGACACTACGTGAATGATTTGTCCTTTTAATGTGAAAAGGGGCATAGAAGGACAACACCAGGGATGCCAAAATTCTAACTGAACATGATGGATTAGAAATGGATGTGAATTATGAGAACCATATTTAAGGTGTAATCTAGATTGATTAACAATAGAGGATAACTATTGATCATGTTCAAAACATAGTGTCTATATCGTGTGTCCTGAATGTGGAACAAAAAAAGTGGCTCAACTACTGAGCATATTTTCTACATGAGAACTATATCATACTGTTGTTCAAAATCCTCTGGGACGTTGCCCCAAAGTGGTAGGTGAGACATATGACTGAGAATCCATACCATCTAGGGGTCCTTTTGGATGTGAAAGATGATGGGAATCCATATAAATTGAGAAGCTAATCATAGGAACATATTAATGAATGTCTGTGAAGAATCCAAAACTCTATGTCAAAAAATAATGTGCATCTGAGCACATTGGTGAGGTATAAAAAGGGTCGAGGGCTCTAATTAAAGTCGGACAACTTGAGTATGTGAGTGGAGGAAAATGAAAAAATTGATTGATCAACCTAGGGTAGTACCCAAATAAAAACTTTCTAGGTGTTTCTATATATCCCATAAGGATGGGAATCAAGCCACACATAGTTCTGGAAACACCATATAGATTTACAACATGTGGTAAGGATGAAATGGGTAGAAGTTTCTAAAGAGAGAAATGTGTATGGCATGGAAGAATAACTTAGCACGATTTAGGACCAAATAAGTACACATTCCACACCATTCATGATATCAAGAGAGAAACCATGCCAAGGGGATGGGAGAAGGAATAGAAGAACATAAGGCTGGGCCTGATGACAACATGGATTGGAATTCTTATGTATCTTATAAGAATGCTAATCAATCCATGCATAGTTCCTGAGATCGTTTTAGTTTACTATTATGTTGTAAGGTTGATGGAGAATATAATTGAGTTCCTATAAATTAAGTATATGTCAAGGCTATTATAAACTAGATGATAATGTGGACCAAAACGTTAAGCCCCACTCATCGTCATTCCAACCTAGTTTGGCTCATGGGGCTGAGAAGAAGGAAGGATTTGAGGTACCTGGGGATGGACCAAAGGCGTAAATGCTCGAGTAGTCCTATGTATCTCATATGGGTGGTAATCATGAAACTCATAATTCTGAAATGTATGGTTGTGACAGTTTGACCACTGCATGAAAAATAGATACATTGGATGGATCTTGGGTGTTCTTTATTATGAATGTGATTGTTTTTGTAAAATAGACTTGGGATTTAAAATCATGGGAATCATCATAGGAGTAAATCCATATGTAGGCCATGAAAAATATTGTGGTGGATTGTTGATGCCAAACGTGATTCCACCTGAAGAGAGTACACCCTAATGATTTTCCGTTTTTCCACATGAGGCAGGGCGATAGTGCAGAGTTTAAGGTTTTATTATAGGACCAGTCCTTGCACATAAATGTCATGTGGTCAAAGCTGAAATAGTTTAAAATCACGTGGAACTAGGAAGACATTTTTAATGTCATATGGTTTGGATGCATTTTGAAGACCGATGTCCAAAAGGGAATGTGATTGTCATTGTAAAGAATACATGATGGGTATGGGGTCATGAAAAGTCCAAAACACACCACATTCAGTCCCTAGTGGGAAACCTCAGGACACAGGGAAATAAAAGATCAAGGGACCTAGGGTTGGATCCAATGATGAAATGTCCTTACATTCCTACGTGTCACACAAGGTTGATAATCAAGCCACACGATGTTCTGAATATGTAATGCAGTTTAATATCAAACGTTTAGGATGTAAGGGAAAGGGGATTCTATAAATGGAGGGGTACATGGTGTGGATATTTTAAACCTAATGTGAATGATAAAAATAGTCCACACCAAACCACGTACTCTCAATACACTTCGGTCAATATTCTCAAAGGAAGGAAGAACAAGTAGTACTTGGGGATGGACCAAAAGAAAAAATGTTTGGTTGTTCCTACGTATAAAATAAGGATGGGAATCAAGAAACACATAGTTCAGAAAATTTCATTCAATTGGTCATCATGTTGTAAAGACAATGAATGGAGACATCTCAAGAGAGGTGTGTGTCATTGTTATTTCAATACTGAAATGAATGTCGACATCTATCTACCCCACACCACATACTCCCCAAAGAGTATAAGCCAAGAGGACATTCAAAAGACAAAGTTTGTGAAAATTTGTCCTGGATCAGATGATGTAATGTTAAAGCATTCATACATATCCCATAAAGAATGAAATATTTCCACCAATATTTCAAGAAAATCCATTATTTTTAAGGCCATGTGGTAATGATGACGGAGATATTAGTTTAAAGTCTCATAGCTCAGACCATAGATGCCCAATTTACTATCATTTTCTTGGGATAGAAGGCTAGAAAAAATAGAATCAATGTTTTTGATATTTGGGGGACCATATGGATGCTGATAACGATTGAGGATATCTACGAACCCTATTTGAAAAATAGTATCTATCATGTGTGGCCTAAAATGTGGAAAAACAATTGAGCATCGACTTCTGGCCATATTCACAATGTGTGACTTGTGTCAAAAATTCTCTCAAGATCTTTGATAGTGTTGACCCAAAACCGTAGGTGAGCCAACGTGGAATGTGATCCACCACTATGGTGGTCATTTAAGATATGAATGGTGAAGGAGTCCCAAATGATGGGGTGAATGAAGGGTGCTATTACCCGTGTAGTTAAAAATCTTTTGGTAAGGATGAGAAAGATCTTATTTTAGGCTCATAGAACTCAGACCATGAGGTATGTTTAACTCTTGCAGTTTATCATCATGATGGAAAAAATGTATCTTAGTTTATGTTTTTATAGCTCAAACTGTATACTATTTAACATCTTGTGGGGAGAAAGGGATCTTATTTTATGGTCATAGATCTAGGATCATATACAGTTTAACATCTTGTGGGGTAGAATGGATCTTATTTCAAGGTCATAAAGCTCTGACCATATACAGTTCATCGCCTTTCGGGATGAAAGGGATCTTATTTTGTCATCATAGTGCTCGGATATTATATAGTTTAACATATAACATGATGAAAGGGATCTTAGTTTATTTTCGTAGAGCTAGGACCATTACGTGTCTTCGGTATATAGTTTAACGCCATGCGGGATGAGTGGGATCCTTGATTAAGGTTATATACAACTATCAATTGGGTATTTTCCATTCATAGTTTAACATCCTGCATGATGGGTGGGGTCTTAGTTTAATGTCATAGAAACCAAATCATTTTGAATTTTATCATCATGGGGGATGATTTATTTATGTTTTTATTTCATTCATCAAGATGGATCATGCAGTTTAGCATTGTGCAGTAGAAACAACAACATGTATTCTTAAGCGATGTACTGCTTGAGAAATTTATCATTTGTGAGAGGAGTAACACACTTACCATCCGTAGTGACTAGATAGTATACGACATTGGGGTAAACCTTGTAAATGATGAAACGTCCCTCCCACATAGGCTCCACCATTTTGTGGCTTCATTCCAGGTATCATTGGCATTTCTAGGGCCAATACCATGTATCCTTTAAGGAATAATTGGAGATAATATTTTTTATTTAATGCTACAATGATATTGTGCTGATTCCTCTCCTGATATTTCATGGCATGAAGCCTCTTAACATCAAGGGCATATAATCCATCATGAAATAATTCTTCTATTTTATCTGGGTGATTCTAATCATAGAATATTATGTGATCTAACCGGAACGGAATCATGATAGGCCATATTGCCTTTCTGCCATATATCATGGAATATGGGGTCACCTGGTTGGAATTGGGAGTTATCATCCAGTAATCCTACAGACTGTTATAGAGTTTTTCAGGACAACCTTTTTCATTCTGACCAACCATATTTTGCAGAATGTTATAGAGGGTTCTTTTGAAAGTCATGATCATCCGATTTTCTGGAGCATTATAGCGTGAAGATCTATTGAATGGATATTGTACTTGGAATACAATTTCATTAGCTTGGATTCATGGAAATTGGTTCCAATATTGTTGAAAATGGAATGGGGGACTACAAATCAATGGATGATATTGGAGCTCATGAAATCAATGATAGAATGAGAATTCACATCTTTGAGTGGGATTAACTCTTCCCACATGGAAATGAAATTTGTAGCGGTCATGTTAAACCTGCACTAGAGAGTTATTGTCGGTAAATACAATCACGTGACATCAAGTCCCTATACCGAAAAGGGCCAAGATTAAATGGTAGTATGGAGATGTTTTGGTCGTCAATGAACAAAATTATCATAGATCTGGCACATGTGGAATCTCTTGGAAAAATTGATCAATTCATGAACCATGATGGGAAAAAATATCCAAATTTTCATATCTGATGAAAGAGCATCGACCTTGTGTAATGAGCTCCAAATGAATCCACACAAACCTCCTATACAAGCTAGGAAATAATGTCTCCGGGAATGTAATTAAGGACAATCCTATCAATCAAATTATCTGAAGAGGACCTACTAAATAGTAGGATCAATCTAGAGGGTGAACTTCACTGCACGTCGATGGAATCTCTTATGTTTGTCTCGGTCTATCGGGATATTACCATACTAGAGACACTTGATAAAGTGAGTCATCCAGTTAGGGTTCTCATCTAATGCTGTGGTCAGGGGGACTAAAGGTCCTATTGTGGAGGCATCATAGGTAAGGTGAATTACCATCTATTTATCATCATCATCTGAGGTGAAAACTTCAATGACCCTTCAATGCACCCCATGGACAATCCGATCATCCTGGGGAAGCTCTAATAGAGTTGAGGAAATTATGGTCATTAAATCATCCTAGCCATTCAGAGATCATGGGAACATGCCGAGAAGGGAACCATGCCATCAACCGATGAGTGCACTCTAGAAATGGTATGACCTAAGACTACCTAAAAATGAAGTAATTATTGATGTTCATGATGACTAGTTCAGATTCCACTTTCACATGAATGTGGAAAACATCAATCTAGAGGGATTATTTGAGACCATTGATGAGGTATTGATAATTGGACTCATTGTTGGTGTGGCCTTCTGACATTAAGAAAGAATAGGGTAGGACAATATGTGAAGGCGTGGTTAAAACGTTACCTAAGACTACCCTGTTAAGTCTAGGATCATTGATCCTTATGCCAGTAGAACTGTGTGAATCACTATAATGGCGAATATACCAACATGAAATGAATTGTTCCACTGATAGGATTGAATCACCTAAATTGTTAAGATCCATAGACTACTCTGTAGGGGCTGGATGAGTAGCATGAAAATATACCAATGTATGTCCCTTGATAGCCTTCTGGTAGATAATCATGATATCAAACTGTTAAAGGATATCTATCCACCGATATAGAAACCCTATCCACATTGGGTGGTTTAAAATGTTGTTCATTGGATCAAGTCGAGACAATATCTATATATCATGGTTCTTTTACTAATAATTAAATTTATACCCAATGAATACCATCGCAATGAATCACATATCAATAGAAGAATATATATTCCTTGTATCGAGGAACGTGAAACTGAGATAGTATAATCTATTCTCTATTCCCCAATTGTTCGTTTGGGATAGAAGGTCACCAAGGGACTATTTCAGAGCGGTCACATAGGGATCCAGACACTTTATAGAAACGAGTGAAATCAGAAATATGTGCTATAGAAGGTACTGAATAATTTACTCAAAAGAAGTATGACACTCCTCACCCCAAAAATAATTGGTATATTTCATTATGATTCACGAAATGTTCTTACACATTCTATCCATATTTTCGATGACCTATCATATGTAGGATATGTGGCCTTAGAAACCTCAGAGATATCAAATGTTTCTCAGAGGAGGCATCAAGATGATTGACCCGACCTTCTCTAAATCGATCTCAATGCCTATTTATTGAACGAGGATACTAAGAAACATTCTGAAGGTGACCCCGAATGCACACATCAAGGTGTTCATCATTATATGGCGAGAATAGAGGGAGCCAAAAATAATCTCAAGAACCTTGACATGGTCCTAATGCTGGAATGATTTAACCACCTGATCATCCACATAGCATTCCAAAAACATACCAAGGACCATATTGATTATGTGGTGAATGACACACTGAAGGGTTGAAACTGCATTCTTTAGATCGAAAGGCATTTCCTAGTAGTAGAAAGTACCATGTGGTTCCTTCAAAGAGGTAGAACGTTATTACTCTAGGGCCATTCAAATATTATTATATCTGTATGACCCATCCATGAATGAGAGATCCTAGAACCTAGTGGTGTCATCAATCCACACTTCTGTCATAGGAGGGGAAAATCATCTTTCAGACAGTGATAGTTGAGATCATGGAAGTCAATTAAGATTATGATATATCTATTATTCATCATAATGGTGAAAATTTTATCTAACTATCTGGGGTACTAGACCTCCTTTATGAAGTTGGCATTGATTATCTTAGCAACCTTATCCCTGACCATGGAACCATGAGAGGTGTGCATCTTTCTGGGAGGATTTTTAAACCCAATATTTGGTATTGAGAGTCCAAGGTTGTGGAATGTGACATGAGAATACATTCTTGAAATCTTTCCATAGCTATAGGAAAATACATCCCAATGTAGTTTCAAGAAATCCACATACTGATGATATTTTTCTACATGAATGGATGGGATGATCAACATTGGATCTAGATCTTTCCTAGTGTTGACGTTCACCAACACTATTTTTTCAACCATAGTGGAGATTCCCTCTTAAAATTAGTGAAGATAGTCCTTTAAATCTTATTTATCATTAATGGTGAGAGGATCATCATCATAAGGAATCTCTACTAAATTGGAGGATCTAGACAGGACTCTGGTACTAGCTTGAGAGGTAGTGGAAACCTCATTATGGAAATCTTTCATTGATGAAATCAATGTGATGAAAGCTATCAATGGTATTACATCAGGCCTTCAACCCATGGGGCCAAAATTTATATTATCAATGAAATAATGGAACCTCTACATTAGATGGTTTATCCAATCTTGGATAAAGAAGAAATAATTGTGTATTGTTGTCTCAATGGGTAGGACATCTCGATGCCTTCTAGGATTAAGGGGATCTGGGAGTACCCAAGCCCGATTCCTGTAGGAATTTGGGGTGATCTTATGATGTTTCTTATTCTTGGGAGTGCACTTCCCCTTCATCCCCAAGACAAAGAAGAATTTCCCCTTTTACGGGTATGTGGCCTCCAATCATTTAATTAGTAGGATGTAGGAATCATATAATTATGTACATGGGTCTGCCGCAATGGTATTGTGTTCAACCTCATCTGCCTAAACATGCTATTACATGCTCCTATAACAGTCTACATCCAAGTAGAGTGCTTCACAATATGCAATTTGATATGCACCTCTTGAGAATACTCCTACTCATCCATTAAATGAGTACTCAAAGCATTGGTCATATGAAGATGACATTGTGTCATGTAGGTGGATCCATGCTCCACCCTTTAATGAATTATAAGTGGTGTCCAATAAGACCACCATGAATTCAGTGCTGGAAACTAGGCCATTGAATTGGGTCTTCAGGCATTTTTTCCAACCTATGTATTCTTTTTCCTGTTATAACCATGAGTCTAATAGTTAGAGGGACTCAGATATGTTTTAGACATCCCCATCTTGTGGGGTGTTCGGTTCGGGATAAGGTTTATCCCAAATCCCTTGTAAAAAAGATAGTGATGGATCTCCATGCCATTTATCTAGATAGTGATTTAAAGTGGGAAGATGTTCCCGTGTATAATAGAACCTTTATATTCACTAGATAAATTGATGAAGGCCTAATCTTCAGTATGTTAATCTTCCTCATTGTGGAAGGATTTCACAGTTTTATATCTATTTTAAACTTGAAGAGGTTCTTTAATACTTCTATAAGGGATTCAAACATATCAGGATATAGGTAGAGTGAAATTTAGATAAAGAGACTCGCAGGAATGCTAGCAAGGTTCTTGAGCACATCATACTTCCACATGAGGTGCACACATCTTTCGACATGAGGTTTCTCAACTGTAGGAGGAATGATAGTTGTTGTGGGTAAAACTGACATATTTTGGAAAGTGCTGGGGATGCCCAGCTTCTCACAAGTCAAATAATGTAGAGTTTTAACTAGGTGACAACCATATAATTTATGTCCATCCACAATGGAAAATGTCTGATCACATCACAATCGCGGTGGCTCTACCTGACCAGGAAATAAAAACAACATAGGGTTGAATATGAGGATACGAGATGAGAAGGTTGTGCATGGTGAGCTGTGTGTTGGGCCTACAGTCTAGACTCGTTGGAATGCATGGCATAGCTGGCAGCACTGGCCAATGCATGTTGAAAATTTAAAAACCAAAGACTTCATTGAAACTGGCTTCTAATGGGGATGTTGGCATGGCTTTCCTGGAGCTCATCGTCATCGGTAACCATATAAGGGTTTGTCAATTTGAAAGTATAGATCAAATCATAACCCTAATAATCACATAAAGTATCCTACATTGTTGGAAGGATTCTAGAGGTAATCCCCATATTCAAGGGAATAAAATCATAGAGAGTATGGAATGAACATGGTACCGGTGGAGGTCTTTTCTATCCCTTTTGTTTTCGACACATACATTTCAATGAGGAAGAAGGCTGAGATGATGACACAAAAGTAGTATATAGAGAAAACATTGTGGCTCTAGAATGATCAAGTTGGTTTAATGAGCAAGGATAATTTATTGATCCTTGGAAACTGCCTTATGATCCATTTGAATATAATAATTATGAGATCCACAGGTAGAGATCACCTTCCACTCACCATCTCTTTCTTTGTTAGGCCCTACAAACACACATTCCATGTGTTCCGGTGCGAGACCCAATCTAACTTTGTTGTAATCGACATGGCCCCGAAGATAATATTTGAATACATAACACAATTTGAGGGTGATCCTAAGAATTGGCATGGTAAATTGTTAGTTTGATTTACTGGATCTACCTCTTTATGTATCTTGTATTCTAGAAACAACAGGATTCCTTGGTCCAAGCAACATGAGATGTAACTGAGGAACTGATCCTTATAAAATGACAAGTTCAATTTCATTTTATTTTGAAAGGGGGATATGGAACATGTCTGTATTGGGGAGTTGGAGCCTTGTAAGAAGGATGAACATGATTATCTCATCTAGGAAGAAGTGGTGCATTACATGGCGATGATTTCGGATTTTGTGGTGGTCGATTCCTATTTGGATACTACACATGAGGATTTGGGCATTAGTGAGGATGTGAAGGTTGATATTCTGGTTACAATTATAGCTGCACAGAGGGCCTCTTTTGTGCAAATAATGTTGTACCCGCCTTGGAAACTCTTCTTTCAGTTGCTACAAGAGGGAAAAAACTTGCCAGCTTGGCTTGATACTAGGCCCCTTCTAAATGTTGAGCCCTGTCAGAGAAATATTAGAATCCTCCTGAGTTGTTTTGAGTGGCGATTGATGGGAAATGATCAGCCATGACATATCCCACACACATCGTTCAAAACATCTCAAGAGTCAGTATCATGCCGAGTGAGTATGTAAGGCCCTTATACTAGGTGAAAATTTATGTAGCTCACTCATCCGTCTTCTAGTTGCAATTGAAGAGGATGGAAATTATTGTATTATGCATGGTGGAATGGAATGGGTATATACATTGTCTATGAAGATCCTTCAAACAAGATATGGACCCAATGGGTAACGGGTTGTATAAGAAAAACATAGGACCTTCCTATGTCTGTACAAATCACTGGAGTTTGGAAATATCTTTCTGTGAAAGAGTTCCTAGCATTGGTCTAAATTGTGAAATGAAGTGGGCTAGATGTTAGAACGGACCACATATATCATTTAAGGGGGAGAAGGTGTGATTTATAAAACCCATGGGTGCTACAATATCAACCACCCTTTCCAGATACGGTCTTCCATCATATGGTATTTCCACATATTGAGTTTCTAGAGTTTTGAGGAGGGAAATTAGTGATTACATCGGATCATCTAGACATGGATTTCAATCATGACGGGGGCCCCTATCCAAAACTGCATTGGTAGGTCATTAATTGTGCTATGAAGTCTCAATGTATCATGGGGAAACTGACAGAACTAACCAAGGAGCTAATGAATGACTTGTGGAATGGTCGGTGGGACCTATGGTATGACCGGTGGTATCTTAGACAGGTGCTGAGTTAGGTTGTTGCATAGCTCGAGAGAATTTTTTGATGTATACTGGGTTCTATTACCTTAAAAACTATCCTTCAACATGTCGATCTGGGTATGGTTGTTGAGATCACCAAGTGGAAAATCACTGGAAGGAAGCCGAACATTCCTATACTGCCTGGTCAAGGGTTATCGTAATCGGGATGTCATTACACAATGTACTCAACAAGGACACCATCAACCAACTTTTCCTATTCAGAAATCATTTGACACAACGACACCCTTTAGAGGTCATCTTACATCTTTTTCACTTAGCTAGAAGGGTAGGAGGGTTTGACAGTCCCAATTTTTTCTTATCCCTTAACGGTGTCTCAATCGAGAGGCAATGAATCAGAAGGATCATGAAGGCCAATTGATGTTCTTTATTAGTGATTATAGACACCAGATAGGTATTCTAAGTGTTTTAATACCCCTTTGGTCTATTCCAATTCTCTTGGGCTTGTGATAGTCCCCCCTTTCAGTTAAATATTAAGAACGACAATGTTCAATATGACGATGCCGAGAGGCATATCCATGATATCACAAGTGAACCAGGATAGTGTAGGATAGAGATGTAATGTAGGGTAGCCTACTACCCCAATCCACATACTAAAAAACGATAGGAGTCCTCCATAATAACATTTTATAGGATATTGAATATGTAAAAAAAAATTGTTGGAGTGTCTAATGATAACTAGGCGAAATAAGGTACTGAGCAATTGGGAGTTCCAGCAATTCAATTGGGAAGCACTACTAGCCAATTTTTTCGAGGTGTTCCCAGATTTATGGGTAAGCTAACTGTCAGTGACGGAGACAAAAATGTGTCATCCCTATGTTTCTATGGAGGCACATAACCTTGTACTGGGTAAGGGACTTCAGAATGATGATGTTTGAAGTTACAATTGAGAAAAAAAATTCTGGAAAAGTTTTATTGTGAGAATGTTCCAAAAAAATCTAGGGTTAGTATTGGGATCCTACCCTTGATTTCTCAACTCATCAACTGGAGGAGGATAAGGGACCGATAAGAGAATTGATGTGAACTGTTGCAGTGGTTGGATGGTTAGTGGAGTTTACAGTGTACGATGTGACAAACTGCTGCATCTAGGCCTGCTTCATAGAGAATGAATAGATTACAACACCACATCATTGTAATATGGAATAATACCCACTACTACATATGTAGGGGCCAGAGTCATTGGAGTTGGGTGAAACTATTGCTCATCCTATATTGGTCCCCAGAAAAACTCTATATGATATCTTGTCGAGGTAGAGGATTAAGATTTTTATGATAATGTGGACTGGATAACCAAGCCCTGAAAATAATACAAATCTTCCAATTCATGTATGTGTCTTAGGAGGGATGCAAGGATATAGTGGAACTCACTTTTAAGAAGGATTATTCCGATAATCATTTTTCCTACAACCGCCCTTGACATAGAGGATCTGTGTGAATGTTCTATCATTGAATCTCACTTCTATTAAGAAGCTGAAATGTTGATAGGTTTGATTGCGGGTTGAGGCTCTGTAGGGTTATTCCATTCGCAATGATGATATTCCCTCATAAACACGGACATTTTGTCAGGTAAGGGTATATTTTTGACATGGGTAGGTCCTCCGCTAGGTTGGTTCTAGAGCATGGAGGACATATGCTCGGGAAAACTATGTGTGATGAGCACCTAGGAAAATGTCATATGGAATTTAGGGAGGTCCTCTATGATTGAGGGTGTTGGATTCGAGAGGGACTCCACTAGATCTGGAATTCACATGGTGATAGCCTCTGTGGTGATCATCTGTAGTGTGGGGAGGACCTTCACATCATCCCAATTTTGTGTTTTTGGTATGAGGAGGGCCATTGTTCTAACCATTATATATACTAGAAATACCCTTTTAATGACTATCGATGATGGAGGGAGTTCATCCACTATAGTCAGTGAAAAGGTGGGGAGGACCTATATATTGGTAAGTCACATGAAATGCAGAATCCTCATATTGAAAACCTAGTAAGAACATTAAATTTTTATATATGAGACTTGGGGCACGAGGTGGAATGTTAGGTTGAGTGCCAACAAGACTGGGAGAATCTCCACTCGGACAGATGATAGCGCCTTGGGGAGAACCTCTATGCTGGATGCGAGAGTAGGGAGGACCTCTATTTTGTCTAATGATGGTACAAGGAGGACCTGTGTTCTGAATTTCATCATTTCATTCCTTCCTGCAACAACACCTTTCACATGAGACTGAATGAGCCAACTCACACTTGTTGTGGGGTGGCCGGTACCTCACTTTAGACTGGGTAAGGATGCTCTCCAACATTGGAATACAGAATGTTCCCTTCTATAAAATAAAAGGTGGTTGATACCTTGTGCTAATGGTGTCTTGGGGAACTGAATATGCACAAGATGATGCCCTATAAGAGGTATACTCCTAATAATTCCTCCAGTGTTGATGCCATGTTAGCAGAGATAGGGCTGGCTATGTAGGGGTATGGACCACCCGCTCATTGGTATGCAAGATCAGATGGTGACACTAATGTGGAAGGGTGAGAGATCTCCATGGTGGATCTCTATTTGATTTCATAGCCGTGAGGAATCGAGCATCCCTTACATCATCATCATAAGGGTGGTGATTGTATGAAAGCACCAGGGATAGGCTCTCAAAGACCTTGATGTTTTGAGTGGGGAAAATAACACCCTATGTGGCTTTTGTGGGTGGATGAATTGAAGGGAAACATATGCCTATAGGTATTGGTGGTCCATATACCTTATTGGGATGACCCCCTCCCATTCGTATCAACGAACAAGATTTTTAATCACCACGTTGAGTAAATTCGAAGGTTGAGTTGGGGATTGGTATCCTGAAACTTGTGGTTGTGGATATTGTCGCATAAGAGATGGAGCTAGGCAGAACATTCAATTTGTAATTTCCCCTTCCCTTACGTATGGGGTGGGTGGTTATCAGTTACCTATATCTATATCTTGGGTACTAGAAATAATGAAAATTCAGCCCACCAACTAGATAGTAAGAAGGTTATTCCCAGTGTCCTGGTGTTGTTATGTCTTCCATGGCTGGATAGAAAGATCCAAACTGAATACATCACAGACAAGTATTCACAACAATTAACTACCATGAAATCAGGTGGGTTTCATGCTAGGGCCACTATTTTCACGGTGAGACATGGCACCAGATAGCTGGATTCAGTATCATAATAATCTGCTGATGTATCGAATGCTAATAATCTTCATATTGCGGAGAAGAGTTTCATGTTGGGTTCACCATTTATGTTTCTAACAATTTTTTCAAGGATTGTGCAACCATCTTTCGAGGATTAAAGATTCTTGTTTGTGGCTCTACATTCCTACTTTCCAATGGCGGGAAACATTCATCAGTTCTTTAGAGATGCTTTATCCATTATAGAAATGGGATGATGGGATGTCAACCTCTCATTCTGGATATTTCTACTCATAATTCATAACCTAGTCTAGGTCTCCCTTAATTATTATGATGTTGTTCATGAAATGCTTCCAAATTACATATCATTGTGGATGATTTTTAATTACACTTATTCAGTCAAGAAATTCCAAGTGTTCAAGTCAGGGAAGAAACCTCTGGTTAGGGGAGTAGTCACGTTGGGCAGTACTGGGGTGTCTGGACACTGAGTAACTAGTAGAACTATATTTCATGGCCTTTTGATAGGGCTTCTAGATGTAGTGGAAGCCCGAGGAATACCATGCCGATGGTAGGGAATTATATTCTAGAGGAATGTATCTAATGTTATCCTCGACATCTCATGTTTTACCAGTAGTATGCCACCGGTTTAACTCCGAGAATAGGAGGAACGAAATGATCGGAACACTAAAGGTAGTAGATCATATGCGGACACCCATCTGAGGGATCGTGTAACGAACCGAATTTCTGAATAAATCATGTTTCCTAATTTTTGTGTTATTTTATTTCTTAGTCAACAAAACTTTTTCATTTAATAAAATGAGTATAATTAAAATGAGACTATTGTTTTTTTACTATTATATGACTGTTAGTCAATATGACCTTTGGAAACTTAATTTCATGTTTATTGTCCTTAAATGCAAGTGATCTTGGTTAATTAATATAGAAAGAAACTTTAATGGCCTCATCCAGTAGTCTCGGGCCAATCGAAGCCCATATAACAGAACTTGGGAAGGAGGTAGCACCAATGGCCTTTTCTCTAGACCAAATCCAAGCTGAACTTCATCATGTGAAGCTAGAATAGAATCACCTTCACGAGAAGTTCAAACTAATAGAGTTTACTACCCATGCAATGTTGGTCGAGCCACCCTCAGATTCTCTCACCTTAGCACACCTTAAATGTAGGTCCTATTCTGGGGTCTAAGGGGCTTTGTAAGGAGACTGTAACTACTTTGTGTAATCCTTTGAGATAAATAATTTTGTGTTTTCTTCTTATGGTGAAGTTTGAGAGTTTTCAAATGTCCAGATAAATATAGTATGCATATTTTTGATGAATTCTAGAAAAAGGATATTTTAAAATATTTTTGTAAACCTTAAAAAATTAATGATGTGTAATGATTTAAAAAAATGGTCTTCTGCAAAAGTGTTCAGTAAGAAATTTAGAGTCTAATATGATCAACTTGATTTTTGATGAATTGTAAATTATGAATACTAATTTTATGCATAGGATTAGAAATGTGACCAAATGGATTAGTAATCTCACTTAAAGAAAGTATTAATATTATCTAGGCACCTTGATTAAGTAATGTAATTCATTAAAATAGCTAAATAACTGTTTCAGAAATTATTAGTCAAGTATTTGTTTTTTCAGGTGAATCGTGTTTTTTATTTAAAATATAAATTAAAAATATTTTAAAAAAAATTTTATAAAAAGGTCTTTATTTTTGAACCTAGAACATCGATATTATGTTAATGGAATTTTTGGGGATTTTTCTAAGAAAATTAATTTATCAGTAAATAGTTTTTTTATTTTAAAATTAAATTAAAAATATTTAGAAATCTTTTTTTATAAAATGGATTTAATTTTTGAAATCAGAGCATTGATATTTGGTTAATGTGAAATTTTTGGATTTTTCTGAGAAAGTGGAATTTTCGGTGAATAGTGAAAATACAGTTTTTAAGTTACGGGTGTTTAATGACATCATTAGATGATATATTAAGTATGTAATCAACATGGTAGACTTATGAATTGTAAGATAAGGTATTAGGTGTCCGAAGTGGCCAATACCTTGAGCAAATACCATGGGAAATACCATGGTTTTGCCAATACCACCAATGAGGTGTCCCTTGGCCATTAATGCCTTGTCCCCTCATGTTCCCAATAAATACCCACCCTTAACTACTTTTTTTTCACTCCCAACAATCCCCCAACTAATATATGGTCCCATTACCTCCCTGGGAATCCACCAAAGGTGCCCCCAAGCCTTCAAGTTCCCAACCATTGAGTTTTAAGTGTGACATTTTAAGATAAGTGATCCAACCTCTCTCTTTCTTTTCAAATACTCTGTTTAAGTCATTTATTTTATGATCCATGTTCTTATGTTAAAAGATGTTATTTTATATTCCTCTTAATTCCATTTTCATGTCCATTTGATGATATATCCCCTCTTACTCACATCATTTCATCTTATGAATGTTTATGTGGCGCCCTTAGGCTGCCGAACTTTTTGTAATAGATTATTTCACCCTTCCCATTTTCAAGTTTTATTTTCATGTGAAGTCTTTCATGTTCCATTTTATTATTTTGGGGTATGATATCTATATATATAATACTGATATTTTATGTTTATATGAATAGAGACCCTATTTGATCTCATCAATTCATTTTTTTTTATGTTTATGTGACGCTGTTAGGCTGCCGAATTTTCATAAAAGAAATTTTATTTTTGTCTTCCTTTAATATTCTTAATTTCATATGGTATATCTTTCAAATTTCATTACCATGTTCTTAAATCCTTTATATTATGTCCCCTACTGTTTTATAGATCAGTTATGAGTGGGTGACCCATGTCCCCTCTCTTTTCAATGTTTTCTAAAACCCTACAACATAGCTATTATGCTGTTGAATTTCTGTCTCAAAATGTCTCTCTCTTTTTATGAAATTCTTTTTTTATTATTTTAATACTCAAATCTCTTTCTTCTAAAGAGGTATTCACATATATAAAAAAATGTTCTATTTTAAATTATGGGATTTACATACATGATACCCTCTTTCCTTTTCCGTGGGTTTAAATTCAAATAAAGATCATGTCTTTAAAGCAGTTTTTATAACATTATGATTATGAAATGAAACCCATTTTTTTTGCTATATGGGTTATTTATGAAATGTTTGATGATGATATATGTGGCTCACATGATAACAAAATAAAATTTAAGAGTGCACCCTGATAGCGCTCCAATGCATTGGGTAATTATGTTACCACTAGAGATTACAATTTTAACGATACCTTGGGGTTTACCTTGGAAATTTCAAATGACTTCTTGGGGTTTACCTTGGTGATATGTTCATGATTGTCTATGTTAATTGTTGCAGCCACATCTTCATGTTATGAAATATGTTATTTTTATTATGATATGCCTCATTATTTCTTTCTCCTTACATGAAGTTCTTTTTCATGACTTTATTGATGTATCTCAATTTCACATGTTAAATGATTCCCTTGTTTCCCTTACTGGGCCTTCTTATCACCCTTTCATTTGATGTATGTCCTCAGGTTATGAGATGTAGTAATGAACCCAGGATTAACATAAGGATATGCCTTTAATGTGTTTAAGAAGATTGTTTTATTCTTTCATGTATTAACATCCTAGTTTCCATGACCCTAAACCTTAAATATCCTTAGTTTTGTATAATGTAATGAATGTTTATGTGATAAAAAGGTGGGATGTTATAGTTGGTATAAAAGGATTGTTTAGTTATTTTTGGAAATTAGGATATAAAAACTTTAGGAATAACCCTATAGAAACATTAAAATATAGGAAATATTCCTGGTATTTTGATGAGTATTGAGTAAGATGTTTATCCAGAAAATACATCCCTGTCTGGATATGAGCAGGTAGAGGTGGCTCTGGCATAGTTTTACATATGGTAAATACCAAAAAACACCACTTGATCTAGACTCGAATGGGAACTGGTACACGATAGAGGGCCTTGCTTCACTCTTGGTTACGACACTCCAGGGGTATATGCTTTGGTAAATTGATAAGCTTAGTATGAACCATTGTTAAAGGAACAAAGATAAAATAAAATAAAGATTCATATAAGAATATATGATCATGGATAACCTAGATTGGAACATAGGGGATCACATGTTAGGGTATACTTTTCTTCTACAAGTTTATCCTTTAATGGTTTAAGTTTCCTTTTCATGATTATTGGATAAGTATTGAAGCCCCCCTAATTATACATTCATTTCGTAGTTAATGTCGGGAAATATAAGAACACGTCCTAACAACCAATGTGATAGAAAATGTGATGATTGCACTATTAATTTGATAGAGATGAAGAGAGATAAAGTTGAACATATTGTGATTATGCCAAACCAGCTATCAAAAATCACAATTAATAATTCTTACCTAGTTGGATGCCCAAGTTCATCAAGGAAGAAGTAGATGAAGTCTCAAGGATTTTCATCTGATAAAGTTGATAAGGGAGAAAAGAACCAATTTCATTTAAGAAAAAAGTGTGGAAAGAGGCACCAAGGACAATGTCACAAAGGAACAGGGATATGTTTTAAGTGTGGGTGATAGGGTATAAAGTAGTCAATTGCTTTAGAAAAATGGATATTGTGATTAATAGAGATAAGATTCGATCTAATGTACCTTATACTTTTCAATGTCGTAAATGTGGAGAAGTTTGACATTATCCAAGTCAATTCTCTCTTGGAAGGGATGAGAAACACGATGAGCATCATCAATCTTCAAGGACAAGAGAATAATGCAAGTCCAATGCTGAGATGGATCATGATGAAAAAATTACATGTAACTTATTCGCAATAATTGTCTATGTCATTTTGTTTTTTTATTTCATGCCCTATGAGCATAAATTTAACTTTTTCTAAGAACATCGAGTCACTATCAAAGATGGTTTTTTATCATTAAGGAAAACATCCATTGTTATGTAGCACATGTTGATGTTTTGAAGCTATCCTTCTTGAAAAAAAGGATTAAGGGATTAAAAGATGATTATTATTTTGGAAGATGTTCACTACTTTGGGAAATCTATAAGATCGAGGAAAATATATTACTACGGTATTTTTTTGAGTAATAAAGGTTGACTTATATTTTGAATAATTGAGGAATTAAAGGTGAACTTATGGTAATATAGGTTACTTATGGAAATGATTAACCTATCTTGTGGAAAATATGTTTAGGTTAGCTACTTTTTTTATAAGATGATAGGAGTGGTTGATGTTGTTTGGAGATAAGCGATTATGTTTATTTTCAAAGACTATGTAATAAAATCCTTCTTGTATTTGGGTTTCAATATTAGTTTGGTTTATTTTGAGGAATATTAAGGATAGTTATTTATAGATTGTCTATGATGAAATTTTGGTAGTACCGTGGAACTTTGAAGATTTAAAGTATTTTCCCTTCATCTGGGGTTCTTTCTTTTTGAAGAGGTGTTTTATCTTACCCTTTCTATTTTTGGGATAAATGGTTAATGATAGATAGTTTTTATTTTGTGGATTACGTGATTCTGTAGAAGATTATTCTTGTGATTTTGATTAGACCAAGTGTTTTTGAATTCTCATCATTTGGATAAAATATTAGTTTTGGTAGAAACTTATTAAGGGATAAAATCTACTTGAAGGTAAAAATATTTCTTTATGTTTTTATTCTATGTAGTGAATGAATTCTTCAAAATTATGAAAAGTAATGTAAAACAAAAACGTTGTTGGTTTATGTTTACTACGGGTTAATCAAATAACGTTTACACATATCATAATTTTGTGCTTTTCTTACTGTTAACTTTCTCCTAATAATGTTTTCTATCACTCTCCCTCATAACGTGACACTTTGTTTTCTCTTCCATGTACATGTATTCCTACATGGAATCCTAGTATGGGTTAACTCGGGTGACCTTTGTGCTTCTTTTTCTTTCTTTTAAGGTAATAGTGTTACTGACTCTTTTTCTGATGTGGGACTCTCAATGAAATATCCATACCCAATTTTAAAAATTGTGAGGACTCAATTTCATAAGGGTGGAAGATTGTAACGACCCGAAATTTTGAATAAATCTTGTTTCTTAATTTGGTGTGTTATTTTATTTCATACTCAACAAAACATTTTCATTTAATAAAATGAGTATAATAAAATTGAGACTCTTTAGTTTTGACTATTATATAACTGTTGGTCAGTATGACCTTTGGAAGGTAAATGTCACGTTTATTGTCTCTAAATATAAGTGATCTTGGTTAATTAATATAGAAAGAAGATTTGATAGCCTCATCTTGTAGTCTCAGGCCAATCGAAGCCCATCTAACAGAACATGGGAAGGAGGTAGCACAACTGGGCTTTTCTCTAGACCAAACCCAAGCCAAACTTCATTGTGTGAAGCTAGAATGGAATCGCCTTCACCAGAAGTTCAAACTAATTGAGATTACTACTCATGCAATGCTGGCCGAGCCGCCCTCAGATTCTCTCACCTTAGCACACCTTACACTTAGGTCATATGCTTGGGTTATAAGAAGCTATGAAAAGCGCCTGTAACTACTTTGTGTAATCCCTTGAGATAAACAAAATTGTGTTTTCTTCTTATGGTGAAGTTTGTAAGTTTTCAAATGTCCAGGTAAATATAGTATGCATATTTTTGATAAATTATAGGAAAATGATATTTTAAAATATTTTTGTAAACCTTAAATAATTAATGACGTGTAATGATTTAAAAAAATGGTCTTCTAAAAATGTGTTTAGTAAACAATTTAGATTCTAATAAGATCAACATGATTTTTTCTGAATAATATATTATGAATAGTGATTTTATGATTAGGATTATAAATGTGACCAAATGAATTAATAATCTCACTTAAAAAAGTATTAATATAATCTAGGCACCTTGATTATATAATGTGATTCATTATAATTGGTAAATAACTATTTCGGAAATAATTAGTCAAGTAGTAGTTTTTTCGGGTGAATAGTTAATTTTATTTAAAAATTAAATTAAATTTTTTTAGAATTTTTTTTATAAATAGCACATTATTTTTGAACATAGAGCATCAATATTATTTTATGGTAATTTTTGGGGATTTTTCAGAGAAAAATAAAGTTTCGGTGAATAGTATTTTTATTTAAAAATTAAACTAAAAATATTTAGACAATTATTATTATAAAATGGAGTTCATTTATGAAATCAGAGCATTGATATTTGGTTAAGGAGAAATTTTGTGATATTTCTGAGGAACTTCAATTTCCAGTGAATAGTGAAAATACATTTTTTAAGTTACAGGTGTTTAATGACATCATTAAATGTGGTATTAAGTATGTAATCAACATGGTCTACTTATGAATAGTAATATAAGGTATTATTTGTCCCAAGTGTCTAATACCATGGGAAAATACCATTGGAAAGACCATGGTTTTTCCAATACCACCAATGAGTTGTCCCTTGGCCATTAATGCTGTGTCCCCTCACTTTCCCTCTAAATACCCACCCTTCCCTCCTTTAGTTTTCACACCCAACTCTCCCCCAACGAAACTCTAGTATCATTACCTCCCAAGGACTCCTCCCAAGGTTCCCCCATGCCCTCAAGGTCCCATCCATAGAGTTTTAAGAGTGATGTTTTAAGGTTTGGGATCCAACCTCTCTCTTTCTTTTCAAATACTCTCTTTTAAGTCATTTCATTTATGATCCATGTTCATATATTGGAGGATGTTTTTTATATTTCTCTTACTTCCCTTTTCATTTTCATATGATGATTCATCCCCTCTTACTCTCATCATTTCATTTTATGAATGTTTAAGTTGCGCCATTAGGCTGCCGAATTTTTTTTAACGGATTCTTTCACCCTTCTCATTTTCAAGGTCTATTTTCATGTCAAGTCTTTCAAGTTCCTTTTTATTATTTTGGGGTATGATATCTATATCTATCATACTGATATATTATGTTCATATGATGAGAGACACTATTTGATCTCGTCCATTCTTTTTTTTGAAGATTAAGTGACTCCCTTAGGATGCCGAATTTTAATAAAAGAAATCGTATATTTGTCTTCCTTTCATGTTCTTCATTTCATATGGTATATCTTTAAAATTTCATTACCATGTTCTTGAATCCTTTATATTCTATCCTCTACTATTTTATGGATAATTTATGAGTGGGTGACTCCTGTCCCCTCTCTTTTAAATGTTTTCTAAAACCCTACAACATTGTCGTTATGCTGCCAAATGTCTGTCTCAAAATGTCTCTCTCTTTTCTTCAAATTATTTTATTTTATTAAGTGAATACTCAAAGCTCTTTCTCTTAAAGGGGTATTTAAATATATACCAAAATTTTCTATTTTAAGTTCTGTGATTTACATACATGAGGCCCGCTTTCCTTTTCTGTGGGTTTAAAATGACATAAAGATCATGTCATTAAAGAAGTTTTTAAAACATTATGATTATGAAATGAAACCCATTTCATTTATTATATATGGGTAATTTATGAAATTTTTGATGTTTATATATGTGTCTCACATGATAAAAAATAAAATTTAAGGGTACACCCCGATAGAGCTCCAATGAACTGGGTAATGATGTAACCACTAGAGAATACAATTTTAATGATACCTTGGGGTTTACCTTGGAAATTTCAAATGACAGCTTGGGGATTACATTTGTGATATGTTCCTGATATTCTACGTTAAATGTTGCAGCCAGATATTCAGGTTATGAAACACATTATTTTTATTATGATATGCCTCATTATTTTTTTCTCATGACTTGAAGTTCTTTTTCATGACTTTATTGATGTATCTCAAGTTCACATGTTAAATGATTCCGTTGTTTCCCTTACTATGCCATCTGCTCACCCATTCTTTTAATGTATATCCCTAGGTTATGAGATGCATAATGAACCTATGATGGACATATGGAGAATCCATTCAAGTGTTTAAGAAGAATTTTTTATGTTTTCATGTATTAACATCCTGATTTCCAAGACACTAATCCTTAAAGATCCTCAGTTTTGTATAATTTAATGAATGTTTATGTGATAAAAAGGTGGGATATTATAGTTCTCCTGGAAGGTTTTATCAGATAGATAAGTTCGAATGCTTGATCATAATTGATATGAGGTGGTGTGTCCTATATAGTGAAGGTATCACATTGTGAAGGCTAATATAGACACCTAAAATGGTGGATAATATGATGATTGTGTCTTGACAATGTGCACACTATGGTTTACCATTGTCTAGGATTAAAACATATAGAGGCTTCCTATGTACCATGTATTAATGAGAAATACCAGAACCTAAATAGTTCATGATGTTGAGTCATGGGATGATGGTGTAGACAATGGACAACAATCCCGAATTCATGGTAAGGATTACACATGGTATACAGACTGAACAAAGATAAATGAGAGGAAAGGATCTTACAAATGGTTAGCTTCCCAAATGGATGGAATCATTTCACTGAGATGTGGTGGCCCTAGTAAATTCATGATAGATATGGGTGAAGTGTCAAAGGATCTAATGAATATGGATGAAACCATAATCCAATTTAGAGGTGAGCATATTGGGCTTATACCTCAAAGAGGTTTCCTACGTGTCCTAATGGTATGGAATCAATGTCCACACAATTCTAGATGGGTAAATTATTCACCTGAGGAGGCGACTCGTGAGAATGGATGCATGGATGGAGCCTGAATGATGTAGAACATCTAATTTGGGGCATGACCTTCCCAAAACACAAAAGCTCAAGAGAGATACCAAGATTTTATATGAGTGATGAGCTTGAATCTTAGGGAGGGTTCCTACCTTCCTTGTTAAAAAAATGAAAAGATCAATGTCCATGTAGTTTGGATATGGTGTCATAATATTTGGGTGTACACAAATTACAAAAATCTAAACACATTATGGGCTTACGCCTTGTAGTATCCTGAAAATATGTCTTACACCCCTAAGGGGTAGACAAAATATTTGTGTCCCAATACATGGGACACAAAAGTTTATTAATGTTTGGGTTTGAACCACTGGGAGTCTTATTAAATACCACATCTAGGAGAGAGGCATCAAAACCCATGTCGATTCAAAATATACAGTTTAACCTCATGTGGGGTGATCGGGGCATACAATTTAACATCATGAAAGACTAGAATTAACTGATGTAAAGATTTTCGGGAAAGACGGTTGATGGGATTGAACCTCAGAGAGACTTCCTATAGACAATGCATAAAAATTGTATGGAATAAAAAACACATTGTTTGGAAAATCTTGGATTTGGGCATACACAGTTAGGTGGACCATAGATGATGTCATGGTCAATTCTAACTCTAAGCCCATGTGAGTCATGCTCGGTGTGAGAAAAGAAGAGGAAACAAATACCTGAAGATAACATTGCTGATGGTGTATCCTTGAGGAATGGAATGATGATTATCCATGGTTAGTGGACCACTAGATGAATATTAAAACTCACTTTAGGATTCAATCCTTTAGAGTATTTATAGATGTACGAAGAGGATATGGCCATTGTACATAGAGCACCTAGAAAATTTGGGCCAGTTATTATGACAAGGCTCTATGAGTTGACATAGTGGAAAATCACAGAGGGAGAGCGGAGCAAGGTTATGATGGTGATCATCCACTTCATGAACCTATAGAGGCTTGTCACTCATATGATGATCATTGTTTAACATCATGTGTCCCAGACGAGGGTGATCTAAAGATTAACATCCCATAGCTCATACATTTACAATTCACTCCTCACCCTTATGAATTACATAAATTGATCCCATTAAACCCCTGGGGATGGGAAGGCACAAGTAAGACCATGGTGCAGGGTTGTAGAGAAATCCATTGAAGGTTCCATATTAGTGTGGATATATGAGAAAGTAATATCCATTAGCATGCCTATGCAAAGAATCATGTGTTTGGGTGACACAATATTATGTACCACCCAATAAACATTGAATTCACATCATACAATCTTAGAGGGCCCATAAAAGAGGGATTTGTGAAGCAAGAGGCCTTTCAAGGATGAGATTTACAATTCTTAGGTGATTGATAAAGGAAAGGGTCTTGTAGAGTATATTTCTTCGTAGAGATTAGGGGCTCACAGAGAACATGGGTTCCCAAAGCATAGGGACTCGTAGAGCATATGGGCACACAGAGTATAGGGCTTCTCAGAGCATGGAGACTCGTAGAGCACCAAGCTTCATGAATAACATTACTCCAAATATCATAGGGGCTCACAGTGTCCAGGGCTTCACTTCACATAGGGTTGTAGAGAAGAGGGTTTAACAAAGTATATGGCTTCATCAAGTATAGTGACCCATCTTAAGAATGGGGTTTACATGTTCTTGGAGGGTGTTTTGTGAATCTAGGGTGCTTCTTGAAGTACTATATAACAGAAGGGGTCTCCTTACTTTGTGATGGCCCATAATCATCATGAACGGAATCAATATTCGAATACGGGGAAAATCTAAGCAAAAGGAAAGGTTTTTTTCAATGATCAAGTACCTCAGATGTTTTATTTTTCTGGTTGGTTGGCCATGCAATGAGTGCCTCGCGATTTAGGATTTCTGAAGTTGAAAGGTTGGGGTCCTACCTATTTATATTATGAGAGCCATGTTTTTATAGGAAATTGGGAGAATTGTGATGCTCTAAGATGTTTCATGAAGAATATTGCACTTCACCATTAGTGGAAAATTTCATCATGTTATCAGAGTAGTGATGTTGATTGTCTTCCCCTATGTACCACATAGACATCCTTAATTCCCTCAATGATGGTAATAGAGGATTCCATGAATTGTAAAGGACTTGAAGAGGTGAATTTTGTTCCCTTAATGGTGTAGAGACTTATATTATTTTACTATAATAAATAGTGGATACCATCTATTTTTCTGTACAGCGTTCATGGAGACAACCTTGATCATTGTGTCGGTTGTTGTGTTGGTGGAATTTGAAACCTTACATCACGAAGCAGCCCCTTTGGCACCATTTTTATCATCCTTGGCTTATTTTCCATGGAACAACTTTTGGAGCCAATAAAAATAAAAATAAGTTTTTAGAATAAGATTACACTCCTTGCTTAACACTACATATCAGTCATAATATACCTCTTAAAATCCTTGGGAAAAATAAAATATTAGAAAGTGAGGATATCAAATAATTATCGAGGGAAATTTATAGTTGAAGATATCTTGAATTAGTAATATTTAATAAATCCTTAATTAATAAGTGATGATTGAATAATTCCATATTGGTAATCACATGAGAATAAAATATGATAATAAATATAGTAACTATGTAAATAATAAAGTGTAATTAGTATAATGATGGAATAATTAATGTTCCATGTATCCAATATCAACATCTATCCTCAAGACAGTTAATATCATGATCAATTATCAAGAAACATTATTTCTGTATATAGAAACTCATCTGATTTATTTTCAAGTTTTATCTTATTGACAATTTTAAATTACGTGGAAACAAACATGATGGGATTGTCAGTGACTAAATTCATCTCAAGAGACTACTGGTTCATTGAGGATATTTTCAATATATAACCCCACTCATTCAGTCAAGTCTAATTCATTCCTCACATTAATAAATAGTATAAATAAATTGATATGTGGAAACTATATCAATAACTTGTTATATGGTATATCAATACATCCCCATTAAAATTTTCTATAATTTTTTTTCAAATGTTTGGAAAATGGTGTCATAAGAAATAAATATCAATGATATAACAAATTCAACAAAAGATGTTGAAATTATTAAAATAACATTGAATGAAATGACTGAATAATTATTGATGAAAAAATCTTTTTTTATTTCATATTAATAACAATTTATTATAAAAATACCATTTTATTTTAAGAGAACATTATCAACCCATAACAAAAATTTTGTCGAAAAACATTTGAATGCGAAAAATGATAAATATGGGTTTTAATTTATGAAAACACGAAACTGTTAAATGAAGTTAAAAATTAAATAATGACAATAATGATGGAAAAATTCATTTTCAACATAGAAATTATGAAAAAAATTCCCCTAGTCATTTTTAAAAAAATTACATATAAAAAACATAAAAATATATTTTTTTAAATCATTTTAATGAAATTTAAAATAGATATAAAATTTCTTATATAATCCATTCATATTAATAATTTTATAAAAAATAATAACAATATGATTTATATGATGAAGAATATTTTATAATTAACTGATTGAACATTCATGGTGTCCCATACAACATTAAATAATTAAATAATATGATCCATGAAATAATTGAGTTTTATTATAATATTTCTGAAAATGTTTTTTTAAACGGCCTAGGATAAAAAAATTTAAAAATACTGCAGGAAGGCTGCATCGATGATGCCTCCATTTCCGTAAAACAGTAATTTTATTTATATTGTAATTATTATTTTTATTTATTTAAAATTTTAATGTTTTATTATTATGTTCATATGGTAATATATATATATATATAACATAACGTTTCATCGTAATTTATCTTTTAATCATGTACGTGACTTTGCTAACTTATAAAATATAAACTGTAATACCAATATGAATGAAATTTAATACATTAATTAAACATATAAAAAGTAGTCAAAAATAAAAAGTATTTCATAAAAAATGTTAATAAAAAATAATTTATAAGCATTCTAATCCACATACGTGAAACTTAAAACGTTTACAAGTATGTGACTTTTCTAACCTATAAAATATAAACTCTACAAGCGATATAAATGAAATTTTAAACATTGATTGAACATATAAAAAGTAGTCAAAATAAACAGAATTATATGAAAAATGTTGATAAAAAATAATTTATAAGCTTTCTAATCCACCAAATTGAAACATAAAAATGTTTCCAGTAGGTTCCTTCGCTAGACTACATAATATAAACTATACTATAGATATGAATAATATTTTAAACATTGCTTAAACATTTAACAAGTTGTCCAAAATAAAAATAATTTCTTAAAAAAGTTGGCGAACAATAATTAATAAGCTATAAAATCCACCTACTTGAAACATAAAAATACTTCAAGTACGTGCCTTTGCAAGCCTGTATAATATCAACTATAAGAAAAATATTGAATGAAATTTTAATCATTGGTTAAACATATAACAAGTATTCCAAAATGATTTTTTTAAAAATGTTTGTGAAATAATATTTATATGCTTTCTAATCCACCTAATTGAAATATAAAAATGTTTCAAGTACGTGCCTTTTTTATCCTACATAATATAAACTAAAAGACCAATATGAATGAAATATTAAACAATGGTTAGAAATATAACAAGTTGTTGAAAATAAAAATAATTTCTTACAAAATGTTGATGAAAAATAATTTATATGATTTCTAATTGACCTTATTGAATCTTAAAAATGATTCAAGTACATACCTTTGCAAGCCTATACAATATCAAATATATGACTGATATGAATGAAATTTTAAAGATTGATTATACATTAAAAAAGTAGTTGAATTTTTTATTTTTATTTATACGGGTCTTATAGTTTATATTTTATAGGCTTTCAAATTTATGTGGGGAGATTAGGATCCTCCTCCACATTCAATCATTTTGCGCTCACTTCTGAGTTACTTTTCTTACATTCCTTTCATTATCATTTATTTAGTATATTTATGAAAGATGTTAATTTCAACAAAATTTTAAATTATTAGTCTATCTTGTAAATTTTATTTATATTGTTTTTCTACTGTGGATTTTTTATTCTTTTAATGTTATTTAATTAAAATATACTAATTATTTTTATGATTCAAGTAGTCATCATTGGAAGCTGTCAAAAATAAATTGTGCCTAAAAAATAAATGAAAATAGAAATACTTGATAATCATATAAGTAGAGCTGATATTAATATTATTTATTTGATTTCAATATACATAAAAGGTGTAAATAAGAATTTAAAATCAATTTCTATGTCTTCGGTGAGAAGATTTTGTCCCACATGGTGGTGTATGAATAGGGCATCCACATCGAGTACGTAGTGATGTTTGACGACCTGGAGAAGGATAATCCTAGGGCACCTAAATGTCAACTGGTGCATCCTCTATCTATGTGTTAGTGGGAGGAGTTTTCAACTACATCTGGTACTACCCTCTAGATCCTTATCCCACTACGGTGGTAGAAGGACGTGCCTCCATCACATCAGGGAACCAAGCCTGTGATGGATCTATACCCCACGATTGTGGTGTATCTGGAACCCATGGTTATGATTGATCCCAAAGCATTGATGTATCTAGAACCCATGATGGAGAGAACCACTGATATCCTATTAGGAAAGACAGATCTCAAGCCACCTAAGGCACATCCTGAATCAGCAGATCCAGGAATACTAGAGGGCTGACCTCTGTCTATGGAACAGGTGAGGCCTCATGTGTGGCACAATGTTCTCTACGTCGATGTGGTCATGGATCCATAGCCCTAGTAGTAGCTTCTGGATGTTCCTCTGGGGCAGGAACCTCATCTCTCTGGGTTAGATGCACGAAGATGGTCCTGAAAAGCACAAGAAAAGATTCCCTCACCTCCAGCGCTATTGCATGGATGATAGCCTAGCTAAGGACGGCATCCTCATCTTCATAACACATGAGAACAAGGTGATCTGTGTGACTACCATGTAAATAGATTCAAATTGAATTAGAAAATAGTTCAATAAACATTCTAATGGAAAATTATTGACTTACAATCGTCTACATTTCTATGCGGTGTTGGGAAAGATATAAGTTGGACGTTAGTCTATACCATGGATCATACTCAACCTTCTCCAAAAGAAAGAATCAATTTGTTGGAACACCCTAAATATGAAGCTCTGTCCATATATTCCAACAGTAGATAAATCCAGCAAGTAATTGTGTAAAATCATCATCCTGCCACCATGTCAATTTTATCCCATGAAGTCGCTATGTCTGTCTTGATAGTAATGGAATCGGATGAGTAAGGAAAAACAGTCGCATGACACTATTATACTACTACCACTCAATAATATAAAAGTGAATGAGGGGCACTACAATAATAGAATCATCAAGAACAACAGTGCAGTATGCTGGCAACTAGTATGTAATACACAAGTATGGATGCCATGAAATCTGAAATGACATGTGAATTTTTTTTAAAAAAAGAACCTAGATAAAAACCTAAATTTACTTTATTATTAAATATGTTATACAATGATAGATTGAATATACATAGTTGATCATTTAAGAGATAGTCTAACTATAGATTATATATGTCCAAATGTTGTCTCGAAACCATGCCAAAATTGTGTCACTAACACCACTTGTAAAATACATCATCGATAGTGACAAATAATGAGAAATTAAAGTCAGTAACTCAAAGTAGCATCAGAAGCCAATAAAAATGACGTATCATACCAGCGTCCACATGGAGAATCATGCAACACCTCTACCTCATCCGGTGTACCAACAAGATCAGGTTAGAATATGGGGATGTGATCCCATACCCACATCCCCCAAGACATGTGTGGTCCTTATGGAATAACATGCATAATGCTCTGTATGTGTATGCCAAGAAGGATGATCCACAATAGTACGTCCTGGTCCGATAAATGTCTTCTAGAATGTGTAGATACATCATGAGCACATGAATCAGTAAGGGATGGGTACACATGGTCCCTCGAATGAGTCATAATATATATGCATGAGTATAACGCAAGATATTCATCTCATCATCATCAACCTGTAAATGTGGAATCTGTGAATCCAACCAAGGAATTGATATTGACGCTCCATCTATTTCCCTATAGTCAGACAATATATTAATGCCTAAAAAGGTCTGAGCAAGGTCTGGCCAAGATGCATGAGTGAGTCAAATAATGGGTCTCCCCTGGATAAAAAGACAGACAAACACTGCCACATTCAGGAGGGTGATCTCCATCTCTCCATCAGGCAGGTGGAATGTGTGTGTCTCTGGTCTCCACCTCTCCATGAGGTAATCATGTAGGTAATGGTCTACAAATAAGAAATCTGAAACAGCAATGCTATAGAATCCAGCACAGCACAAGTATGGTCTAATGGTGTGTGGAGGCATCCCGTGATGAAAATGGTGTCCTCGACACACACTAATCGATCCATCTGCATGACCCTGTAACACGACATATGAAATATGTGTATTCAGTTGAGTGAGTAGTATGGTATCATCCATCTTGATATAAACCAATGAAATGAGTCGTAATATTAAAATATAAATATAACTTTATGGTTAGCATAATGTTATGACTTGTAGAATGGAAGACATGATATGTTTATTCAAAAAAAATTTGTAGTTATTTTTACCAAAAGAAATATAATTCTCCATGGATTTTTGTTCTAAATTAAATAAATATAATAAGAGAATATAAAAAAAATATATGGAACAATTAATGTTGTGAAATAATTTTATTAATAAAAATATCTTTGTAAGAATTTAATTAATTGATACATGATTTTAGAGAATATATCTAGGTTTTTGAATTTTTTTTGTAAGGTTTTAGGTTTTAGGTTAATGATTTTAGGGTTAGGGTTTATTTTTAAGGGTTTAGGGTTTCAAATTTTTATATTAAGCTCTAGGAAAGATTTTTTCGGGTTATGTTTTCTTCTTATGGGTTTTGGGTTTAGAAAACAGAGAAAAAAAAGAGGATATAATAAAATTTAATTTTCAATGTGGGTTAATGTTTTGCTTTCGAATTTATGAAATAATTTATATTATTCAGTATTTTATTTAAGGAATAATGATAATTTTAATTCATTATATCATGAATGATTTTATTAAAGATTTAAGATTAATATGGAATTTGGATTTTAGGTATGTGTCTCTAATATATACATTTTTGGAATAATGGAATACTAATTATTATAATCCAGGAGAAAATATATCTAAATTATTTTGTCTTGAATTTGGTTAGATAAATTTGGTGGAGCTTTATGATAAACTATTTATTGATTGGATTAAGATAATCCATGTGAGTTACTAATGATTTTTTAGTATTTTATCTAATTATCTATATTGAATAACTTATTCTAATCATTAGAACACTATTATATAATTATATATATGTTTATTACAATATCACACATAATGTTATCAAAAACCACGGTAAAGGGAATATTTATTAGAGTTAGGGTTTAGGAATGAAGGTTTATTGTTTCAAATTTTGATATTAAGGTTTCAGAAAGTTGTTTCTTGGTTTAGTATTAGGCTTTTGGGTTTTGGTGTTTAGAAAACTGAGAAAAGAAAGAAGAGAAAACTATATTAAATTTACAAGATGAGAATTCACAATGAATATAATACATCACTTCGGCTGAGAATATGAACTTGACCCAACATTGTTAGGGCATCGTTTCCAGTGATGAACATATTTATGACGTATCATGAATCTCAAACTCTGTCATTTTTCTTGAGGCAAGTCCATCTCATTATGCATTTTATTATCCTACGATTTCCCATTAGGACACAACTAATTGATATCAAGTATCACTATCGGCTAGCCATCAGGCATTGGTAAATAATGACACTCCCCTATATTTTTTTATGGTTCAACATAACAGTTAGCAATGGTATCCATCCAGTACACTAGATCAACATATGCTTCCCATGATATGTTCATAAGGGCACATGCTTTGATGACATGTGTGTATTGAAATCGTAAGTCGTGAATGTTTCCACATTGACATTGACTTGTTTCCAGTAATACCTCCATTTTTCACTGATGCTTTTTGTGATGGGTTCTGAACGCTCTTGAACTTCAAATCATGAGTCTTCTTTCCAAAAAAGACAGACATGATAACTATAATATTATTCAATATTCTTTTCATTCTCTCACTAAATGTTTCTTATGAATCATATCCCCTGCTGTATTCCGTTTGAAGCTAGTTTTAGTCTATCAAAAAAGTACTTCACCAATCGATATAATGTCTCATGATCTAGGGTAGTTATAGGTACCTTGTGAAGCCCTTTTATGACACCATTGATCCACTCCACAATGTTTGTTGACATGGGTTTGTACTTTGTCCGCCAGTCATATTCCAATGTCCATTTTTCTATTGAAATTTTCATCATAAAATCATAAAACATTTGATTATCCTAGAATATTTTTTCAAAACATTCTTCAAACTGTCATTGGTCCAACTAACATGATACATAGAATAGATTATATTTCACATAATTTTATTTTATCTTTATGTTTAAATATTAATCAATAACAACTACAATGCGTACCAATCCTCGTGATTTCCTTCTTCATTAGTTCACTGTGGTTTTGTTTATGCACATTGCTAGCAATGTTCCTAATACAGAACCAATGATGTCAATTTGAATATCCCTATGTATCAGGATCTTCATTTATTGCCTAATTAATTGCTCGTTGGTGACCAAATAGCAAACATTCACCCAAAATTTTGGTGAAATGGTCGCTGATACGTGCCACAAACCAACCACATGATTCGTAGTTTTCGTTATATACAAGGGAAACAACAAGAGAAAAAGGTGAGTGATTTTTATATTGGGTTTCCTTAATCAATAATACACCATCGTATTTGTGTATGGAAATATTTCATCAATCTGAATAAACTGTTTATTGAAATGAAATGCGGAGATATTGGGATGGAATTCCCAAAAAAACCTATGAAATAGAACATGATATTGGTCAAGATTGTTATCGTGATACACATGTTTGTATGTATCCATATAGAATTCATCTTGGTTATGATGCCTCAGTATAGCTAGAAATTGTGGCAACACCCGATGTGAGTCATCCCAATCACCATAGTCCTTCACAATTGCCTTTGGTTTCATCATCCCATCCTTATTATAAGAAATTTTATAACCGAATGTCTGTTGAATCCACTCTTGTAGAAGAGATTTCGAAACATCTTGACATGTCATAATCATATCAACAACAATAGATGTTACAAATTTTCCATCCAATGAGTTATGATCTTCTGCAAGGCTTGGCTGAACTCAATTATGAGCTGCCTTAATCGTCGATATTCTCCTACCTCCAAATGCAATGTAGTGAATCACCCTCAAGGGAAATCTAAAACAATCCCCATACATCCCACACCATATTACATATTTACTAATACACGATTCCTAACCTATATAGTTTCAGTGCCTCTCAATGTGAAATATCTTTAGCATGATTTTAAATGTATATTTACTTAGTAAATTCCATCCAATGTAAATAGTTTTTTCCAACACACAAAACCTATCTCATACAACACTGGGGAACTCATTTTCCAGTGTGAGATCATTATTGTCGAATTCCAGAACACATGTCATTACTTATTACCAAGATGAATATAGTGGTGGATGATTTATGGTAGGTCAAGAATAATGTACAACTAATGCATTTCTCAAATCCTCCTTTCTAACATCATCTAATGCCTCCACATCAGCACTATTGTCACCATCAGATCATCATTACAAAACACTTCATCGAAAGTCAGATTGACATGTATATCAGGAAGATCACTTATGTTTTTCTCTTCTTCTGCATCATTTGGAATAGGCTCTATTTTGATGGGGTGGACTATCTTCAACCACTCATGTAATTCTACATATTTGTACAACTAGAGGTTGTTGTTTTATAGTAGAAACATCAATGTATAACTCCATCATTGATCTATCTGATAATTGAGAAAGAAAATTAATTTCATGGAATCACTATGCATTCACAATTAATGGACAAGAAAAATGCCACAGTGTTGCTAGGAATTTCAAATGTCTATAGATCATAGACTTAACCTCTTGAACGGGTCCCATATTTAAGGAACCACGAATTATCTCTTAAGGTCACTTATGGTTACACAACCTATTGTACTAACCATAGTTATTTGTTGTATTCTGTAAGAAGATCTTTTCTTAGATTAAATAACCTCCCCATAGAAGTACACACTGGAAAACCTGACTTTCTGTGTAAAAAATTATAATTCATTAAAATTAAGATACTATAAAAAATATTAATAATAATGGTTTACCATATAATTTTTCTTTGAATGAAATTTTAGGAAGCCTTTCCATAACATAATATATTCTGGAAATGTTTCCTTCTACAAAAGTATAAGCACTAGTTAATCATTATTAAGTTATTCTTTAATAATTTATTCTTTAATCCTTAATCATATTATATTAAATAGTTAATTATAATTAGCTGATCATATGTAATCATTTTTAATCCTAAGTTTTAATTAATTTATCTATATTTAATCATTACTAATAATAAGTGTTATTTATAAACTATATATAACTAATTATACTACTTAATACATAACATATTTCATTACAAATAATATCTTTCTATACTAATCACTCAATTTTAAGCACCAGTTAATCAATATTATGTTATTATTTAATTATTTATTCTTTAATACTTAATCATATTATATTCTTTAGTTTTTTATAATTAACTAATCAAATGTATACATATTTAATTCTATGTTATCATTAATTAATCTATAATTAGTCATTACTAATAATATGTATTATTTATAAACTATATATAACTAATTAAACAACTTCAACATCTTTAATTACTAAAAATATCATTGATTCGTAAATGATTTAGTCATTATTTCATTTTATAAAATCATAATTTTCATTTTATTATTGATAAATATACTAATTTTATTGTTATTTTCTTAGATATTTTAGTAGATTATAAAGATAATTAGAATCATCTTACGCATATCTCCCGTGAGTTTCAAGCCAGGAGTGCAGCAAGGCCCGTTATCGTGTACGAGGATACCCATGTCAAGCCAGAAACATATTGTCACAGTTTTTCACTCATAGGTACATCTCTTCCAGATCCACATCCACTTCTTTTTATCCAGACATGGATTTATTTCTTATATAACCACATAATCTTTATGCAACACAAATTTCACAATACTTAATCCTATGTTAATCCTAATTTAATCTATACTTAATCTATACCACTAACAATAATTATTTAAAAATATATATAACAAATTACACAACCTTATAATCAAAATATGAAGAACCACCTAAACTACTTAAAAATGAAATACTTAAAACTAAAATGATTTCAATTAAATATATAAAAAACATTAAATTAGATAAATAAAAATACCTCTAAATCATGATTCACAAAAACCTGATGTAATTGTTTTTTCAGAAAACCTGTAAAACACTCGATAGACTAGAACAAAAAATATAATAATCAAATTAATGACCTGATAAATCAACGGGGGTGTATATACACCTCATAAAAGAAATTGGGTGTTTGACATCAGAATATGCCTTAATGATTTGAAATTTAGATGATATCTATTTCCTTACAATTTCCACATGATTAACATGATTTTAACTCCTATATAATAGTGTAAATAATTTAATTTATTTATATCTGTGTCATATACATATTGATGATATCATATATGACCCTCTTATGTCATTTTGTTAATAATATTTCATTATTACCCTTGTTTCAAATGTTAACTATTTCATTTTCATATGCATGTTTTTTCATGTAAGTCTTGTTCTCTATTCATAGTATAAATTTAATTTATCTAAAAAATGGTTTTAAGTTCATATATATCATTTTATTAGATATATACATTTTTATAAACATTCATTAATTATTCCCATGGAAAATGAATCGCATTGTTTCATGGAGACTGTAGGACGTCTGTACACTATAGTGACGATATCATTCCCTTAATGGTTAAAGGGAAATGTGTATGATATAGTAATTTTAAAAAAATAAAAATGATATCATTTTTATGTATATCAATTATATCTATCATTATAGTCATCTAAGTAAATTGGTTATTAAAAGAAAATTACGGCATGATGTGGAGATGGTATGACGTACCTACAGACGTGTAATGTTTTTGTTTTTCATATGATGGATAAAGGGAGGAATGTGGTTGACCCATAAAAATAATAATATAATCTAACAACATATATTATATTGCAGCTATTACATTATAATATAAAAAACCCATGAAGAGGATGCATAATAATAAATAAACATGAAAGAGTTGATAAAAATGAATACCTATTCTTCATCAGACTCCCTTTAATATCTTATAAAGTATTATAAGGTAGGTATTTTTGATGGACCAAAACCTATATAAAAATATAATAAGTCAATTCTATGAATAGAGGCTATTCTGGAAACAAAGTTGTAAAAATATGAAATAAATGAATAAGAGTATTAATTTCCAACCTTATATTTTCTATTTTGTAATAATTTAAAATTTGAATGATTTTAAACAAATTTAACAATATATTAATTTTATAAAATATATCTATTTCAAAATTCTAAATTGGTCATTTAATTTGAAATCAATTACATCGTGACAAAGTTGGAATTTAAATATAATGCTTAACAAAAATCAATAATATATTCTTTAGATCTAAAAAATTATTTATATAAATTAAATCATCCCAAATATATCAAATTTAATACTTTTCCAATAAATTATTTAATTTTTCTATTAATTAAATAAATATAGATTTAGCATTTCAGAAGATTTTATTGTAATTATGTAGCTTCCAAAAATTGAAAATCAATTTATATAATTAAAATAATTATATTATGATGAATATATAAATTTATTTTCATTCATGTCTTGTTTTTATTACATTATGGATGCATAAATGAAATTAAATATAAGGAGAGTGAGATTATGTATGTTTCATTGATTTAATTTATATAAAATTAAATTCATTGAAATGTTTCCATTAAAATACAAAAAATTGGTCTTATGGTGATAACAATATAATAATATTCATCTAATAAATTTTATACTAGTTTATGTGATTGGTAAAATAGTATTTTCTTTTTATCCCATTATAATCCCATTATCTCTTACCATGGGAAGCTGAGTTTTTTCCCTTTGAAGGAAAATACAATAACTATAAAATGAAAAATGAATAATAAATTAGTCATGTATAATATTTTTATCTTTCTCCCAATACTTTGGCCTTATATTACATTTTATGTATTTTTTCATATAATATGATAATATTTATCTTAAAATACAATTTCAGTCACTTTGCCACATTTCAATACATGGATTTTAAAAAAATACCAATATAGGATTACACATAGAACCAAAAAAATTTAATACATCTATTATATGACTGGGTAGGTTGTAAAATTTTTCAATGAAAATAATTGAATCAAAATTTATCTATTATTATATTTTTAATAATTTTTATTTCGTATTCCTACTAATTAAAAAATTACTAAATAATCATTATGAATTCCTTAAATTAAATTATTTCATCCCAAAAAATTGAAAACAAATTATCACGATGATACAAAACATTTTCAATTTTGAATACAAATATATAGTTTTATATATATTGTTAAAACAATTCATAAAAAATATAATTAAAATTGAAAACATAAGTATAATATAATTGACTTTCCATATTAGAAAATACCAAAAAAGGTATAATGTAATAAACGTTTCTCTTAGGTGCCATAAAAGTGGAACATGGATAATTTTGTTTGACACTAACTGATAAAATTAATTTGTAAAATGTGTTAGTGTATATTTACCATACTTATTATATTATTTTTACCCTTAATTACCTGATTTACCCTTAATCACAGTTATTAAAAATAATACAATTACTATTCATATTTATATAAAATAAAAGTGACCAATTTAAAAAATATAGACCCATTGATTCCAAATATAGATTCCATTTTTTAAAATGAATGACATGTAATTAATTAAATTATTGTAAAAATAATCTTGTAGTTGGATTGAGAAAATTTGTTTTTAATATGAAATTGTTCAAAATCCATAAATATTTTTATACCAAAATTCCATATGAAATTTATTCCAATGAATTTTATTATGATTAATCTTAAACAAATTATTTAAATGTTAAATGAAATGAATATTATATTTTATGATTTAAATCTATTTACATAAAAATGTTTTTTCCAATTTAATTTTTTTTTTAACAATTCATTAAGACATGGAACATATAAGTCAAATTAAATAAATTAAATCAAACAATTTTTACAGTAAAATTTAAAATAATAATTTTATAGTCTTAAATATCATTTATAGAAGTGTAAAAGACATGATATAATCAAGTATTCAATCAAAAGGTGGTAATACTCTCTTTTTACAATAATAATTATTTTATGATTAAAGATGGATTTATTCATATCATTTATAGAAAACACATAGGATGAATATTAAAAATTGTATTGAATACTATATATATATCACTAATTTTACCCAAATTTATTAATTATTTGTTTTACTTGTTCAAGATAAACATGTTAAATTTTAAATAGTTTTTATAAAAAGTATTTAATTTATTTAAAATTGTTTTTAAAATTTTAATTCTATTTAATTGGGGAAAATTAAATTTAATAAAATATTTTCATAATTTAGGTAATCTAATGTATAACCAGAAATTTAATTTATTGTAGTTAATTTCATTTTAGATAATAATTTTAATAGTATAGTGTGGTGTGTTTAAGCTCAGTGTTGTGTGAAACATAAGCTGTCATAGATTGTAAATTTACAAAGATGTATATCATTGATTTCTTAGTAAAAAAATAAAAGTATAAAGTTTCGTTTTCAAAATATTTTTCATTGTGTTGATGGATATTTTATTGAAAAGATAAAATACTTCAGAAAACATACATTTGTTCATTATATGACATAATGTAATCCTTTTGATGTTACTAAATTTATTTTCACTTCATTTCATACACCTGAATATGGATAGTCAAGATGAATTTTTATTCCTATAAAACATTTTGGGGAATCAAAAGGTCCTCAATGATTTCACTAATCCTCTAAATTATTACATAATCTAAATAGGATAGCACAATGTATTCAATAAACCATACATTATATTTAATAATTTATAGTGTTCAAATTAATCTATTCCAAACGTCGAACTCATAAAAAATACACCTTTCCATATTCACTTTTTGAAAAGGTCTCTAAATTTCTAACACCTGACATAACATAAGATTATAAAAAAATATACCTCTTATTTCCACATATCAAAATATTTTATCACCTCAAAATCATTAATGAAAAAAAAAATTTCTTCCAAATACTAAAGGAAGAAGAATTTCTCCGAAATCATTATATATCACATTATTTTTATTAAAAGTACACCATTATAGGATACAATTATTGAATGAAAATTCACAAGTATATTAATAAATCAACATTATTCTTCAATCATCCTAAATGCATAATCATCATATTATGTTATACATCCTTCCATTAATTTTCCTTTTGAATCAATTGATCAAAAGAAGTATAATTATTAATTTTATAACCATGAAGATTTTAACCATAAAAATTAATCTAAAGAACAATATGAGAAACACTAATAATAACGATATAATAATAATTAAGAGTTTATAGGATGGCTAATTAATAACACTTTATCAATCTAGGAATCCATATTTTTATATATGGTTATAAATTATTAATATCAAATATATAAGAATTTATCTTATACATAAACTTATCCTTAAATTCATTCATATAGTTATGTTTTCCCTTCAATGAAATCCTAAACGTAGTTCATAATGATTTTAAAAAACTTCTTCAGATACCAACTGCAACACCCCAACCCCCGAATTTAAGGGCTAGTGCCATAAATTTTTACTATGGCATAAAATACAAAATATCACATCCCATATAACCCAATTTCCAAGAAATATTAGTGAACTGGATGCATATTTGAAATTGTATTAACATTATAAATATAATATTCAAAAAAAGTATTTTCTTTCATAAGAAAATTTATCTCTTAGGATAATCTTGTATATCAATAATGATAGTCATCATGGAATCATTGGAAAAAATAAAATATAACAAATGGGTGTTCTCAATTGATTAGTAAATGCAATTTACATCAAAATATAACAAAAATTAGTAATGAATAATCAATATAAAAAGAATGAATGATCCTCAAATAATTCTATATAAATAATCACCTGAGCATGAAACTCGATGATGTATATTTTAACAAATTATATAATCACATTGAATAAGATGAAAAATATAAAAAATATTGTTGTATTTATACACTATCATGATATAATATTAGGATAGTTACTATCTAAATATATCCTCAAGAATGTTTATGTTTGTGGATAAAATCCGCCATACATTTTTCAATATATTTCTTCCTGAAAAATTAAAATAGCTTCGAAACAAATGAAAATGTTTTTTAAACAACTCATTTTGTCTCAAGATAAAATTGGTCTGTTTAGGGTATTTTTCTATATATGATACCCAAAGGATCTATGATTTCCAATTCAAACATCACAAGAATAAATAATAAAATTTAATGAATATTTCCTAACAAAATCAACAACTATTCTTATGGTATATCAATAAATCCTTAATAAATGTGACCATAAACCATTTACTAATATATAGGCGATGTTATTCTAAGTGATAAGCCTTGTTGAAGTAATTGAATCAACAAATGATTTAGGAAATTTTGGAAAATATGTTAAATGAGACCACAAAAAAATTATTGAGGAAAACTCATGTTAAACCTAGATGAAAAAAATATTGTATAAAAATAACCTTTTAATTTAACAACCAATTTCCATACAAATAAACCCTTTTATTTGAATAAAAAATTTCAATACTGAAATAATATATATATATATATATATATTTATATATAATATATATATATATATATATATATATTCGTTTTGGGAAACATATATTTTTTAAAAGGAATACGAAATCAAAACAATGGCCATGAAAGTCAAAAAGTCACTGTCGCCATATATATTATGAATAAAACAATCATTTTGTTTTGTTTAAAAATGTTAATAAAAATTAAATAGATTCTTGATTGATAACGATTGAATTATTTTCAAAATAGAAAAAAAATTCCTATATTACAATTCAATATATATATAAATATATTTAAATTATTATCAATAATTTTCCATGAAAAAAATATTTGATAATGAAATTGTTAAACATTCCAGTGTTCCACACTACATTGAACATTTAAATCCTAAGAAAAATGAATGTATAAAATTTAGTAAAATAATAAATTAATTTATAATATTTAAATTAATGACATGAAAAGACAAAAAGGATGAATATACACCGCATTAAATGAGGTTGGTGTACAACATCAAATTAGGAATCAGTGAAAATAGATTGTGATGAAGTCCATTACATTCCACATTACATTAGTTCAAACAGCTTTTACCTAATGTATAATGGTTTAAATAATTTAAATAATTTATACTATATCTATATTCATATTAATGGTATCATATATGATAATTTTATATAATTTTGTTGACAATATATTTTTATTACCCATTTTTTGGGTGTCAACATCTTCTTTTTCCTAGGCATGTTTTTTATTTTAAGTGTCAGTACATATTCGTGTGATATATTTTATTCATAAAATATATAATATTATGTTCATAGTTATTATATTTACTCAATTTTAAATTTTTATAAACATTATTTAAAGGATAAAATTTATATTTAATCACATTGTGTTGTTGTGACAGTAAGCCATACGTACCCACGATCGAAGATATGATTCCCTTAATGGTGAAAGGTTATGTAAGTGTATTCTATTTTAAATTTTAAGGAATCAATTTAATGTCACAGTTTTTATTTATAACCATTAAATTCATCGTTATACACTTATAAATGAAGTGGTGATGAAAAATGAATTGTACCATGGTATGGAGATAATAAGTTGTAAGTACGCACGTGTGGTGCTTTTATTTTTAATAGGATAGATAAAATGATGAATATTGTATTCCCATAATAATAATAACCTCTCATCATATAGGTGATACAAAATTTATAACATTATAATTGAAATAACTCAAAAATATGACATAGAAGAAAATATGAACTTGATAGAGTCGATAAACATGATAACCTATTCTATGGAGAACTTCCTTTAATAACATATATTGTGATATATGGTAGGTATTTATAAGTATCAAGACCTATTTAACATAAACGAAGGTGTTTATAAGTGAAATGGGAATATTTAGTTGAGTAAGATGGCTCATATTGGTGTCAATATTTGAGGGAGGATTTTGTATTTTATAATTGAGGTGAAGGGCACTTTCAGAAATCCTTGAAATATTAAAATATTATTACTAAATTCTATATCCATCTACTTCAAAATAGACTATAAATGAATATGGGAACACATTTTAGACCATATATTACCCCCTTTGAAATTATTTAACATTTGTTTTGTTATTAAACTATTTAATAAAATATTAATTCAATAAATTATCATTATTTATATATTGGAAACTATTTTTTTATATGGCTTCAAAAGCATCAAGAAAAAGTTGTAAGTTGAATATAATGATTCCAGAAATATATAATATATCTTATTGATCTATAAAAGTAATTATATACATTAACCCATCCCAAATGTATCAATAGTACAAAAAAATTTAATCTATTATTTTATCTTTCTCTTAATTGAATAAATATTTCACTTGAATCTCAATAGAATTTAGGTTAAATATATATTTTCCAAAAATTCAAAATAAATTTATATTATGAGAAAAAATTATTAGGATGAAACCATAAATTTAGATTCATTTATTTTTTTATTCCTTTCACTATGGGGACATAAATTATTTCAAATAAATAGAGAGTGAAATTTTGTACTTGATATTGATTTAATTAATATATTAATTATTTTCATGAGAAAATATATGTTCATCAACATAAATTATTTATAAGGTTATAATAGTCAAATATTAGTCATAAAATATATTTTATTGTTTTGTGTAAAGTTTATACACTTATATATTGGGTATAACCACATTTTAATCCCTTTAACACTTACTATCAAAAAAATGAGTTTTTACTCTTTTAAGGTTAACATATTAACTATAAAATTCCATATGAACAAATAAATTGTTAAAGATGACATTTCTCTCTATATAGTTTTGGAATTTTATATTTTTATCAATTTTATATCATTAAATTATTGATTGTTTATTTTAAAATATAATTACTGTCTATTTTAACAACATTATTTACATAAATTTTTAAAAATATCAATAAAAATTTATTAATTCCAGAAAAATCATTTTATACATACCAATATTTATAGGTAATATATACATTTCATGGATGAAATTAATTATATAAAATTTTATTTATTTTTATATTTATAATAAAATTAACTACTTATGTCCTATAATTAAAAAATTATTGCATCATTATATAGGAAGCCTTGAATTTAATTATTTCCTGCATTAAAATAAAAATATATCACGGTGACGATAAATAGTTATCTTTAAAAATAATATTTTTATTCTAATATATCTTCTTAACAAAAATGTATAAATAATGTAATAGTTATTAAAAATATGATTATTTCATAATGGACATTCATTCGATTAAAATACTATAAAATCTTAAAGTCGTCCAATTAGATCCAAGAGGCAATAAATCAGACCAATTATGAATTTTATTAACACATACTCATATTATAATGTTAGTACATGTGTCGGGGTAATTGTAAAATAATTATTATAGTATTTTCACCGTTAATTGTCTGCCTTTTTCCTCAACAATAGTAATTCAATAAAAAAATACTATGAAAACTTCTAATATTTTTCAAAAAGGGAAATATTTAATAAATATGGGCACTATCATTCAATATGTGGAATAATGTTTTAAAAGATAAAATATATATAAATGGTTAAAATTAATTTAAAAATAATCCACATGACAAAATGATACAACATGTTTTAAAATTGAGAACGTTGAAAAGATTGAAAAATATATATTTGAGATTTCAATGTGAAATTGAATTCATAGACCTAGATTAGATGAGATTAAAAAAATATCTAATTATACATTCATACTAATTAAAAATATAATTTAAAACCAAAATATTATTTAGGTAATAAATATATTTTCAATTAGTATGAAATATTTTATCAATATTCATCAAAACATGAATCATATGATAAAAATACATCAAATTCAACCAAAAAAAATTATAATCCATATTCAAATAAGTAAATTATTCATTGAAATAAAATTAATAAAAGTGTCAAAAAATACATTTCAACCATGTACGCCATCAAAATTAGGTAAAACTATATTTTTATAAATATACATATTTTATGTGTAAAATTGGATTTGTTTTCATATCTTTTATATAAAACACCTTTTATTAATTATATTAATTATATTCAACATATAATATAAATATATTTCATTAATATACTCAAAAAATGTTATTTATTTATTTTAATGATTTGAAACGCACTTCTCTGTATTAAAGTAGAATTTATATAAAATATTTTCATTATAATAAACTTGGTTTGAATTTTTTTTCCAATTAATTGGTAACTAATGAATTCAATTATACATTTTAATGAGTTTTTAAATTTATTTATAACCACAAAGTTAATTGCTATTAAAATTTGTAATTATAAATACTAATATTTACAATATGTTGTGGTTCATTTAAGCTCGGTATTGCATAAAACATAAACAATCAAACTAGTTAAATTTAAAAAGATACATTTCATAAACTGTTGTGGTGTTACAATAATATGATGAAACCAATACAAAAAATAAGTGAATAATTGTTTATTATTATATAAATTGATTTGAATTATAATAAATTTAGTTAAATTGATAAAATAAATTAATTTTAGAAATTTAACATTTTACTTATGAAAATACCATTATAGACTAAAAATTGTATTTGAATCCATTTAAATAAAAATAATCACAATTGATGACTGTTGGTAATGAACTTTTATGTTAATATAACAACCCAAATATTTTAATATTTATATAGCGGTTATTAAAATGCATTGAATGTGATTGAAAGTAATTTTATGCATAAATATAAAGTTTATCTAAAAAATGTTTTATATGATTTTTTATGATGGATTGTATAATTATTTTCTACCTCCTATTGGAATTTAATATTTTAAAAATTATTCATATATAATTAATAATATTAATTAATAATAAATATATTTTTAGCTTAAATATTATCTAAAGTGTGTAGTTCTTATGGATAAATAATTTTTTCATGGTTATAAAAAAATGTTGTTAATTATTTTTTCTATTATGGGATATAACATCTAATATAACAAAATATCATAATTTAATTAGAAGAATTAATTTATAACCTACCTCAGCATATATTGGAATGTGGAGTAATTTTGATCCAAATTAATGAATTCATATAATTATTATATTTAAATTTTATTAAATTTTACACTACGGAAAAAATGACTATTTGTGACAGGTTATTTGCGACGGGAAGAATGCTCGTCGCAAATAACCTGTCCAAGAAAGTATTTGCGACTGGGAAAAGTGTCTGTTGCAATTAACCAATTATTTGCGACGAGATTTCATCTCCCATCGCAAAGGGTTTTACGCGACTTGCGCGCCAAACCGCGCGAATATCATTTGTGGCGGGGAGATGTCCCCCTGTCAGAAATAGTTTGGTGCGACTTGCGCACCAAACCACGCTGCTACAGCGGCAAACCGCGTAGGGGTATTTGCGACGGGTCCCGTCGCAAATACCCGGTGACGGTCAATAATTTTTTTCGATGGGATGTTGTCTCGTCGCAAAATGATTGTCGGCAGGTACTATTTGCAACGGGACCCGTCGCAAATAACTTTTTAAACACCGACAGTAATTAATGCAGACGAGGTTAATTGCGACGGGCCCCGTCACAATTACCACCATTTGCGACGGGAAGCTCATCACTAATATCCCCGTCGCAACTAATCTAACTTATATATACCCCCATCCGTTTTAACTCCATATCATTCAGATCTTGGCCTCTCTCCCTCTCTCTCTCTCTCTCTTTATTCTTCAGTTTTAAAGATAAATTTTCTTTTAGTTGATGTTTTTTATATAAGAGCAATCAGAGAAAGTCAATATCTTCAGAATATCAATGTTTAAGGTATTTATATTTTATTTTTTTATATTTATTTTATTTTTTAAGTTAATTTTAATTGTTGTCTATTAGTTCTAATTATTTAGATTTCAATTGACTTTTATTTATATTTAGTTTTACTATGAAATTGATATTGGTAGTTATAATTACAAATAATTAGTTATAATTAAAATTAATTGGATATAATTATGAATAATTAGTTATTATTATTATTATTTAGATATAATTAGCAATAAATAGTTATCATTAGCAACAAATAGTTATAAATAGAAATAAATAGTTATAATTAGCAATAAATAGTTATAATTAGCAATAAATATTTATAATTAGCTATAAATAGTTATAATTATCAATAAGTACATATAAATAGCAATAAGTACATATAATTAGTAATAAGTACATATAATTAGGAATCAATAGATTTAATTAGGAATAACTAGATATAATTAGGAATACCTAGATATAATTGTGAATAACTAGATATAATTAAGAATAACTAGATATAAATAGATATAAGTACATATAATTAGGAATAAATTGATATAATTAGGAATAAATAGATATAATTAGTAATAATTAGTAATAATTAGATATAAATAGTAATAATTAGATATAAATAGTAATAAATAGTAATAATTGGATATAATTAGTAATAATTAGATATAATTAGTAATAATTAGATATAATTAGTAATAATTAGATATAATTAGTAATAATTAGATATAATTAGTAATAATTAGTAATAATTAGTAATAATTTGATATAATTAGTAATAATTACATATAATTAGTAATTATTAGATACTATTAGTAATAATTAGATACAATTAATAACAATTAGATACAATTAGAAATAATTAGATATAATTAGTAATAATTAGATATAATTAGTAATAATTAGATATAATTAGTAATAATTAGATATAATTAGAAATAATTAGATATAAATAGTAATAATTAGATATAATTAGTAATAATTAGATATAATTAGTAATAATTAGATATAATTAGTAGTAATTATATATAAATAGTAATAATTAGATATAAATAGTAATTATTAGATATAATTACTTATAATTAGTAATAATTAGTAATAATTAGATATAATTAGATATACTTAGATATAATTAGATATAATTAGATATAATTATATATAATTAGATATAATTAGATATAATTAGATATAATTAGATATAATTAGATATAATTAGATATAATTAGATATAATTAGATATAATTTGATATAATTAGTAATAATTAATAATAAATAGTAATAAATAGTAATAATTAGTAATAATTAGATATAATTAGTAATAATTAGTAATAATTATTAATAATTAGTAATAATTAGTAATAATTAGTAATAATTAGTAATAAATAGCAATAATTAGTAATAATTAGTAATAATTAGTAAAAATTAGTAAGAATTAGTCAGAATTAGTAAGAATTAGTAACAATTAGTAATAATTAGTAACAATTAGTAGTAATTAGTAGTAATTAGTAGTAATTAGTAATAATTAGTAATAATTAGTATTAATTAGTAATAATTAGTAATAATTAATAATAATTAATAATAATTACTAGTAATTAGTAAAAATTAGTAATAATAACTAGTAATTAGATATAATTAGTTTTAATTACTAAAAATAGCTAAAATTAGAAATAATTAGATATAATTAGCTATAATTATATATAATTAGATATAATTAGCTATAATTAGAAATAATTAGAAATAATTAGCTACAATTAGTAATAATTAGTAATAATTAGTAATAATTAGTAATAAATAGTAATAATTAGTCACAATTAGTCATAATTAGTAATAATTAGTAATAATTAGCAATAATTAGAAATAATTAGCAATAGTAAGCAATAATTACCAATAAATAGCAATAAATAGAAATAATTAGCAATAATTAAGAATAATTAGGAATAATTTCTAATTAGTAATAATTAGCACTAATTAAAAATAATTTGGAATAATTAGCAACAATTAAGAATACTTATTACGAATTAGAAATAGTTAGGAATAGTTAAGAACATTTAGGAATAGTTCGGAACACTTAGGAATAGTTAAGAACACTTAAGAACACTAAGGAATAGTTATGAAAAGTTAGGAACACATAGGAACACTTAGGAACAGTTAGGAACACTTAGGAACAGTTAGGAACACTTAGGAAAACTTAGGAACACTTATGAACATTTAGGAACACTTATGAACACTTAGGAACACTTAGGAACAGTTAGGAACATCTAGAAACAATTAGGAAAAGTTAACAGAGGACATACAATGTTCCATCCACTAGAGAGATTAGAGGTGATCGCCAGCTTCAGATTGTGGTTAGTATTATTGTTCAGTTTAACAATTAACTGCATATAATAATTTTACAATTTCAATTTTAATTTGGAATTGATGGATTCATATCTGGCTGCGAGCTCTCAGAAACAGGCTGAGGGTCAGGACGAGACAACCGAGTAGACCAGTGCTCACCATTTTGATTAGGCGACATGGATGCAGGCAACTTAGTATGGCTTTGAGAAGGACAGAGTAGTTGGCATCGACACTCATTTGACTCCTGGTACTTATTATGGTACTTCTGCAATGTTGTCGTCCAGCTCGAGAGGAGCTCGTGGAGATGCATCATCTTCTGGCTCATAGTACTAGGAGCAGTTGCAAGCTCCAGCTGTGCATATAGAGATTTTTCCGAATCAGCAAGAAGAGATGTGTCGGAAGCAACAACAGTAGCAGCAGCAGTAGGAGGAGGAGATGCTTCGATGGCAGCAGCAGCATAACGAGCAGATGGAGTACAAGCTCCATCTGACTCATAGTTTAGGGATGGAGTTTACTCCACCAGCTCCTTTAGCTCCTCCACCTCGTCCATAAGACGACCCCCATTGATTTTTTTATATTATAAACATTTGAATTTAACATTGTAATATTCATTATTTACATTTTCTGTCTTTTATATTGGTGCAAATATTTCATAATTTAATTTGTAATATTTTATTATCTTTTTATCTTTTTTTGTGAATATCGTGAATTTTAAGATTTTTTAAATTTTTATTGTTTTAATAATAGTAATATTATATTTTTCATTAATCGTAATATTATTAAATTTTAATTTTTTTAAAAATTAATTTATTATTTGCGAGGCGACCTTTTGCGTTGGGAAAGTAGTCCCGTCGAAAATCATTTGTTCCGACGGGCCAATTGTATAAAGTATTATATATATATATTTTTTTGCGACGGGACAAGAGCATGTCACAAATAGTTTTTGAGAGGGGCCTGAGGCATCCCACCTTTATATAACATAAAATTTTATTACATTACACAAAAATGAGGATCTTTAAGGTTTAGTCTCTTGGAAACAGGGAACACAACACATGAAAGAAACATAAAACATTTTTCATAAACACTTAAATGGATTATCCTTAAGTTCATCCTAGGTTCATTACGTCATATCATAACCTGGGGACAGACATCAAAAGAATGGGTGTGCAGAAGGCCCAGTAAGGGAAACAAGAGAAGCATTTTACATGTGAACTTGAGATACTTCAATAAGGTCATGAAAAGAACTTTAAGGCATGAGAAAGAAATCATGAGGAATAACATAATAAAAATAACGTTTCTCATAACTTGAAGATGTGGATACAACATTTTACAAAGACAATAATTTCTGTTTCACCAAGGTCCATCCCCAAGGTGTCAATAAAAATTACCAATGTTATTCACCAAGGAATCAGTCTAAATAGTCATCTCTAGAGATTAAGTCTTTACCCAATGCAATGAAGAGCTATCATGGAGGACCCTTAAATTTGACTTTATCATAATGTGAGCCACATATATCATCCTCAATAGTTTCATAAAAAACCCATATAGCATAAAAGAAATGGGTTTCATTTCATAATCATCACGTTTTAAAAACTACTTTAAAGACATGATCATTGTGTCACTTTAAAACCCATAGAAAAGGTAGGTGGGTCTCATGTATGTAAATCCCAAAATTTAAAATAGAACAACTTGGTATATATGTGAATAACCCTATAGAAGAGATATCTTTGATTATTCACATAATAATATAAAATAACTTTAGAAAGAAGAGAGACATTTTGAGTCGGAAATTCTGCAGCATAACAGCTTTGTTACGAGGGTTTAGAAAACATTGAAAAGAGAGGGGACATGGGCCACCCACTCTTCAATGATCCATAAAAAAGTAGGGGAATATAATATAAAGGAGTTAAGAAAATGTTAATGAAATTTCAAGTACATACCATTTGAAATGAAAAACATGGAAGGAAGACAAAAATTAGATTTCTCTTATGAACATTTGGCAGCATAACGACGTCACTTAAACTTCAACAAAAATGAATTGACAAGATCAAATAGGGTATCTAATCATATGAAAATAAATTTTCAGTATTATAGAAATATATATAAAATATCCCCACCATAATAAAAATTAAATTGAAATACTTGACATGAAAGTATAACATTGAAAAATGAGAAGGGTGAAAGAATCCCTTAAAAATTCGGCAGCCTAACGGTGCCACTTAAACATTCATAAAACGAATTGATGAGAGAAAGAGGGGGTCTCTCATCATATGAAAATGAAAAGTGAAGTAATATGAATATAGAAGAACATCCTCCAAGATAAGAACATGGAGCATAAAAGAAATGACATAAAAGAGATTACTTGAAAAGAAAGAGAGAGGTCAGATCCCTTACCTTAAAATGTAACTGTTACAACTCAATGTTTTGGACCTTGAGGGCATGGGGGAACCTTGGGATGACTACATGGGAGGTAATGAGGCTATAGCTTCTTTGGGGTAGTGTTTGGAGTGAAAAATAAAGGAGTAATGGGTGGGTATTTATAGGGAAGGTGAGGTGATACTCTAATAATTTCAAGGGACACCTCACAAGTGGTTTTCTCAAAACCATGGGCTCTCCCATGGTATTTTTCATGGAGTTTGGCCACATGGGGCCCCCAATACAATAATGCATCACCTTTGGTCGGACAACCCTTAAAATATCTCATGACATCATCATGACACAATTATTATGTCATTAAACATATCAAAACTCTAAAACTGCATTTTTACTATTCACTGAAAATTCATCTTTCTTAGAAAAATCCCAAAATTTCACCATAACCAAATATCGATGCTCTGATTACAAGTATGGAATCCATTTTATAAAAATAATTTTCTAAATATGTTTAATATAATTTTTAAATAAAACACTATTCACCGAGAATTCTTTTTTTTTCAGAAAAAACCCCCAAAAATTTCCATCACATAATATCGATGCTCTGAGCTCAAAAATAAAGTCCATTTTATAAAAATAATTTTCTAAATATTTTTAATTCAATTTTTAATTAAAAAAACACTATTCACCCTAAATAACTAATACATGTCTAATAATTTATGAAACAGTTATTTACCCATTTTAATGAATCACATTTCTTAATGAAGGTGTCTAAATTATATTTAAACATTCTTTAAGTGAGATTACTAATCCATTTGGTCACATTACTAATCCTAAGCGCAAAATCACTATTCATAATTTACTATTCATCACAAATTATTTTGATCTTATTAGACTCCAAATTACTGAACACTTTTGCAGAAGACCATTTTTTGAAGATCATTACACATCATTAATTATTTAAGGTTTACATAAATACTTTAAAATACCCTTTTTTGCAAAATTCATCAATAAAATACATCCTAAAATTATACGGACATTTGAAATTTCACAAACATCACTAAAGGACGAAATCTCAATTTATTCATCCCAAAGGATTACACAAAGAAGTTATAGTCTCGTCACATATCACCTTATAACACCAGCATATGACCTAATTGTAAGGTGTGGTATGGTGAGAGAATATGAGGGAGGCTCAGATGACATTTCCCTAGTAGTAATCTCCACTAACTTGAACTTCTCCCGTAGGCATTTCCGTTCAATCTTGACACGCTGGAGTTCGGCTTGGGTTTGGTCTAAAGCGAAGCCCAATGATGCCACCTCCTTCCCAAGCACTGATAAGTGGGCTTCTTAAGGTTCGAGTCTACCGGATGAAGCCATCGACTCCTCTTTCTACATTAACCATTAACATATCTATTAAATCGTTAAGAGTAAGTTAATATACTATTAAAAATGTTTGGGTCGTTACATTATTCCCCCCTTAAGATATTTCGTCCCCGAAATTTTATACTTGAGGCCTAGTCGAAAAGGTGAGGGTACTTATGCTTCATTGTTTCCTCAGGCTCCCAAAGTCGCTTCTTCATACTTATGATTCCTCCACAACACTTTCACAAGGTGGGTAGTCTTGTTTCATAGAACCTTGTCTCTAAGGTTTAAGATCTCCACTGGCTGCCTCTCATAAGAGAGGCCATGTTCCAGTTTTACCACCTCTGGGTTCAGTACATGCGAAGGGTCGGGTATGTACTTCCTCAGGAGGGATACATTGAAGACATCATGAACTTGAGCTAGGTTCGGTGGAAGTGCTAGACTATAGCCCACTGCCCCTATGAGATCAAGGATTTAATAGGGGCCAATGTACCTTGGGCTAAGCTTCCCTTTCTTCCAAAACCGCATGACTCTCTTCTATGGAGAAATTCGAAGGAGGACATTGTCGCCAACACCAAACTCCACGTCCCTTCGACGGTTGTCAGCATAGCTCTTCTTCTATCTCTAAGCAGCCTTTATGTATTGTTGGATGGGATGAACCTGTTCTGTCATCTCTTGCACAAGATCAGGCCCAAGAAGCTTTCTCTCACTAGTTTCATCCCAACAAGTAGGTGTTCTACATCACTTTCCATACAGAGCTTCATATGGTGCCATCTGAATACTCAAATGGAAGCTATTGTTATAAGAGAACTCATCTAATATGAGGTGTTGATCCCATCCACCTTTAAATTCCATTGAGCATAATCTCATCATGTCTTTGAGTGTCTGAATAGTCCTTTCAGATTGGCCATCATTTTGATGATCATTGGCCGTACTAAAATTCAATTCTGTATTCAGAGCATGTTGATGTCTTCTCCGGAATTTTGATGCAAATCTTGGATCACGATCAGACACGATGGATAGTGGTACCCCATGCAACCTTACCACATCCATTTCGTATATCTTTGCAAGTTGATCCAGATATAAATCTTCCCGAATAGATATAAAATGGGCGGTTTTGGTGAGACGGTCCACAATAACCCATATTGAATTATTTCCTTTGGATGTTTTTAGGAGACCAGTTACAAAGTCCATAGTGATATTATCCCTCTTCCATACTGGTATGGATAGCAGTTTTAATACCCCATTAGGAAGTTTTCGTTCTGCCTTTACTTTTTGTCACACTAGGCACCTTGTAGTATAATCAGCAATATCTATCTTCATGTTATCCCACCAATAATGATCACAATGGTCTCTAAACATTTTAGTGCTTCCCAGATGTATAAAGAATGTAGAGCTCTGAGCTTCATCCATCAGTTCTTTCTTTAGCTCTGGAATAGATGGAACACATAGTCTTGTATGAAATTTCAATACACCTTATTGATCAATATTTAAATCAGGGAACTTCCCATCCTTTACAGCCTCAAAACTTCTCTTACAGCAAAGGATCTTCTTTTTGAGCCTTCTTGATATTCTCTAGTAATGAAGGTTGAGAAATCATTTGGGATAAAAATGATGATGTCCCATCCCTTACAATTCCAATGTCCAGTTTTACTAGATCTTTAATCAATGGATATCATAGGATACTCATTGTTTCTAGAACCACATGATCATTCCTTCTTAACGCATCTGCGGCTCTTCTTACTCTTCCAGGGTGATAATGAATTGAACAATAATAGTCTTTAATAAGCTTCAACCATCTCCTTTGTCTCATGTTCAATTATTTCTGCATGAAAATATACTTTAAACTTTGGTGGTCGGTGTATATATCACATTTCTCCCCATAAATATAGTGCCTCAATATCATTGGAGAAAAAACAACTGCCGCTAGCTCTAGATCATGCGTAGGATAATTCTGCTCATGAATCTTTAAATGTCGAGATGCATAATCAATTACCTTGTCATTTTGCATGAGGACACACCCAATACCTTTTAGAGATGAATCGCTAAAAATAAAGAATCCTTCTCAGATAGAGGGTAGTGTTAACATAGGTGCAGTAACCAATCTCTTCTTCAGATCTTGGAAACTTTCCTCACATTCCTTTGTCCAGATGAACTTAACCCCTTTTCGAGTCAACTTGGTTAGCGGATTAGAATGTCATGATATGTTTTTTCACAAACCTCCTATAATATCATGCTAATCCAAAGAAACTATGAATCTCTGTTAATGTTGTGGGATGAGGAAACTCTTCAACAACCATTGTCTTTGCAGGGTCAACTGAGATTCCTTCATTGGTTACGATTTCTCCCAAGAAAGCCACTTGTTGTAACCAAAATTCACACTTGATGAAATTTACAAAGAGCCTCTCCTTACAAAGAGTTTTCAAAATAACCCTCATATGATCTTCATGCTCCTTAAGACCTTTTGAATATATCAAAATATCATCAATAACAACTACCACAAAGTTATCAAGGTAGTCCCTAAAGACTCTATTCATAAAATCCATGAAAATAGTAGGAGCATTAGTCAAGCCGAAGGGCATAACAGTAAACTCATAATGCCCATATCTTGATCGGAAGGTAGCCTTTGTAATATCTTCCTTCTTCACCCTCAGTTGATGATTATCAAATTGAAGGTAAATCTTGGAGAAGAATTGAGCACCACGAAGTTTGTCAAATAAATCATCAATTCTTGGAAGAGGGTATCTATTCTTCATTGTGATACCATTCAGTTCTCTATAATCAATGCATAGCCGTATTGATCCAACCTTATTCTTCACAAAGAGTACTGGTGATCCCCAAGGAGACACACTCGGTCAGATACACCACTTCTCCAATAAGACTTGGAGTTGTTTCTTTAACTCTTCTAGCTCCACATTTCCCATTCTATACGGGGTCTTTGATATCAGTTGAGATCCAGGTACGAGTTCAATGGAGAACTCTACCTCTCTTTCAGGGGGAGGTCCAGGTAAATACTTAGGAAATACATCCATGTATTCCTGAACAATCGGAACATCTTCTATTTTTATACTCCCTTTTACTTCTTCATCATCACTAATTAACTCCCTAAAGAAAGATATAGGAGGTGCTTCTAGATAGGGATCAGTTTGGGATATCTCTCCTTGGATGATAATTTTAGGTCGTTCATTCATGACTACTGATATTTTCTTACTTCTGCATTTGATCTTAGCATTATACTTTGAGAGCCAGTCCATCCCTAGTATAACGTCGAATTACAAAATGGGAATGACTACTAGATTTGCGATAAGATTGTTCTCATGGAATTATACAATAGAGTCTATATACACTGTTGATGCATGGATAATCCCACTTGGAGTCTTGACTGAAAATTCTACCTGAAGTAGTTCAAGGATTGATTCTATATTCATTGCAAACATGGAAGAAATAAAGGAATTCATAGAACCATAATCAAAGAAAGTACTTGCTAGTTTTGAGAGGAAAACAAGAGTACCTGCTAGCATGTCGTTCGGAACATCAACTTCAGTTGTTGTGATAGAAAAAGCACGACCTTGCTCCCTTGGCCTTTGCTGAGGTTGATGGTGATTCCCCTCCACTACCCTCAGATTTGGAAACTGATTAGCAAAATGACCAATCTGTCCACACATGAAGCATTTGACTTCGGGTAGGTCTGAAACCATCTTTCCTCTATCATTAGTGTTGGCAAGTTGAGGCTTCACCTCACTATGACAATTCCAAGCAATATGGCCTTCTCTTCCACACTTGTAGCACTTTCCACTTCCGATCAAGCAGTGCACTAGATGCTTCTTCACACATTTATTTCATGTGGTAAGTTTCATTTTCTTTCCACCTCTTTCCTAATCAAAAGCCTTCCCTAGACTGGGCTCCAACGATCTCTTCTTGTCATTTGGTTTATGAGACCACTGTGTCTCACAAAACCCTAGCTCGACTTTAATTGCACTCTGCATGATCTCCTCATAGCTATCATAGTCCTGGTTGGCAAGATTTTTCCGCAGATGAGGTCTCAGTCCACCGAAAAATCTGTCAACCTTCCCACTTGGATCCATGACAAAGCTTGAGTTATATCATGAAAGTTGGGTGAAGTTCATCTCATAGCTTCTGACAAATTTGTTCTCCTTCTGCTTCAGCTCGAGAAACACTTTCCCCATTCTCATTCTCATGGAACGAGGGAAATACTTATTAAAGAATATTCACCGGAGCTCTCCCCACTCCATAGCTTCCATCTCTCCTTGTGGCTTCGTGTTTTTGATCAGTGACCACCACTGATCAGCTTCTCCCTCTAGGCGGTAAACAGCAAGGGTGACTTTTTCTTGTTCTGAACAATGTAGTACAGAAAAGATCATTTCAATGGAGCCTATCCTTTTTTCCACAACCAATGGGTCAGTAGATCCACTGAATGTTGGTGGTCATTGACGCATGAAGGACACAACAGAATGTTGTTCCATTCGTGGTGAGATCGGCCTCTCACCTTGATTCAAGTTATTACTCATAACTTGAGTTAGTTGGTTCATTATTCACATGATTGTTTCCATTCCAGCTTACATCGGAGGGCCATCAACACATGGTGCATTGCGGTCACCATCTGCATGGTTCCTCCTATTTCCTGCCATTTTATAAAAGAATAAAACCTTAGTGAGAAACTTATTTCATTTATGAATCTTTTAACTAGGACTTCATGCTTAGACAATTACATTTCTCTATAATTCCTTCATAATGATTCATAAAAAGATTGTGATTAACCAAACATATCCCCTGGGAGTGTCGTAACCAAGAGTGTAGCAAGGCCCGTTATGGTTCACCAGTTCCCGTTCGAGTCTAGCTCAAAGTGGTATTTTCGGGTTTTACCCCTCTGTACAACTATTCCAGAGCTTCCTCTACCTGCTCATATCTAGATAGGGATGTATTTGTTTGATAAACCACATAATTAATACATACCAATATACCAAGAAGTTTTCCTATATTTAAACCATTCTATAGGATCCTTCATAAATTTTTTAAATCCTAATTTCCACAAAATAACTAAACTATCTTTGATACTAACTATTTCATACAGCCTTTATATAACATAAACTTTCATTACATTACACAAAACTGAAGATCTTTAATGATTAGTGTCTTGGAAACAAGGAACATAATACATGAAAACAACATAAAACATTATTATTAAACACATCAAAGGCTTCTCCTTAAGTTCATCCTAGGTTCATTACTACATCTAATAACCTTGGGACACACATCAAAAGAAAGGGTGAGTAGATGGCCTAGTGAGGGAAATAAGAGAAGCATTTTACGTGTGAATTTGAGATACTTTAATAAGGTCACGAAAAGAACGTTAAGGTATGTGAAAGAAATCATGAGGCATAACATAAAAAAAATAATGTTTTTCATAACTTGATGATGTGGCTACAACACTTTACAAATACAATCATTCCCGTTTCACCAAGGTTCATCCCCAAGGTGTCAATAAAAATTACCAAGGTTATTCACCATGGTATCAGTCTAAATGGTCATCTCTAGAGATTAAGTCTTTACCTAATGAATTAGAGCGCTATCTGGGCGCACCCTTATATTTGTATTTATCATCATGTGAGCCAAATATATCATCATCAATAATTTCATAAACAACCCATATAGCATAAAAGAAATGGGTTTCATTTCATAATCATAACGTTTTAAAAACTGCTTTAAAGACATGATCGTTGTGTCACTTTAAAACCCATATAAAAGGAAGGTGGGTCTCATGTTTGTAAATAGAAGAATTTAAAATATAACAACTTGTTATATATGTGAATACCACTATAGAAGATATAGCTTTGAGTATTCACTTAATAAAATAAAATATCTTTTAAAAAAGAGAGAGACATTTTAAGACGTAAATTCTGCAGCATAACGGCTATGTTACGAGGTTTTAGAAAACATTGAAAAGAGAGGGGACATGGGTCACCCACTCATAAATGATCCATAAAATAGTATGGGAACAGAATATAAAGGGTTTAACAACATGGTAATGAACTTTTAAGGTCATACCATTTTAAATGAATAACATGGAAGGAAGACAAAAAATAGATTTCTCTTATGAAAATTTGGCATCCTAATGGCATCACTTAAGCTTCAACAAAAATGAATTGACGAGATCAAATAGGGTCTCTCATCACATGACCATAAAATTTCAGTATGATAGATATAGAGATCATACCCCAACATAATAAAAAGGAACTTTAAAGTCTTTACATGAAAGTAGAACTTTGAAAAATTAGAAGGGTGAAAGAATCCCTTAAAAATTCGGCAGCCTAACGACGCCACTTAAACATTCTTAAAACGAATTGATGAGAGAAAGAGGGGGTCTCTCATCATATGAAAATGAAAAGGGATGTACGATGAATATAGGAGAACATCCTCCAATATAAGAACATGGAGCATAAAAGAAATTGTCTAAAAGAGATTACTTGAAAAGAAAGAGAGAGGTCAGATCCCTTACCTTAAAACGTAACTCTTAAAACTCAATGGATTGGACCTTAAGGGATTGGGGGCACCTTGGGATGACTAATTGGGAGGTAATGAGACCATATCTGGTTTAGGGGATATTTGGGAGTGAAAACTAAAGGAGTAAAGGTTGGGTATTTATAGGGAAGGTGAGGTGATACTTTAATAATTTCAAGGGACACCTCACAAGTGGTTTTCTCAAAACCATGGGCTCTCCCATGGTATTTTCCATGGAGTTAGGCCAAATGGGGCCCCCAATAAAATAACGCATCACCTTTGGTTGGAAAACCCTTAAAATATATCATGACATCATCATGACACAGTTATGATGTCATTAAACATACTGAAACCCTAAAACGACATTTTTACTATTCACTGAAAATTCATCTTTATCAGAAAAATCCCAAAATTTCACCTTTACTAAATATCGATGCATTGATTACAAGTATGAACTCCATTTTTAAAAAAAAATTCTAAATATTTTTAAATTAATTTTAAAATAAAAACACTATTCATCAATAATTCATTTTTTCAGAAAAACCCCCAAAAATTTCCATAACATAATATCGATTCTCTGAGCTAAAAAAAAGTACATTTTATAAAAATAATTTTCTAAATATTTTTAATTTAGTTTTTAATTAAAAAAACAATTCACTCTAAATAACTAATACATGTCTAATAATTTATGAAACTGTTATTTACCCATTTTATTGAATCACATTACTAAATGAAGGTGTCTAAATTATATGAAAACTTTTTTAAGTGAGATTACTAATCCATTTTGTCACATTACTAATCCTAAGCGTAAAATCACTATTCATAATTTACTATTCATAAAAAATTATGTTGTTCTTATTAGACTCCAAATTCCTTACTGAACAATTTTGTAGAAGACCATTTTTTGAAAATCATTACACATCATTAATTATTTAAGGTTTACATAAATATTTTAAAATATCATTTTTTTCAAAATTCATCAATAAAATACATCCTAAAATTATCCAGACATTTGAAATTTCACAAACATCACTGAAGGAAGAAATCTCAATTTATTCATCCCAAAGGATTAAACAAATAAGCTACAGTCTCGTCACATAGCCCCTTATAACACCAGCATATGACCTAAGTGTAAGGTGTGATATGGTGAGAGAATATGATGGAGGCTTAGATAACATTTCCCTAGTTGTAATCTCCACCAACTTGAACTTCTACCGTATGCATTTCCATTCAAGCTTGACACGTTGGATTTCGGTTTGGCTTGGTCCAAAGCGAATCCCAATGATGCCACCTCATTCCCAAGCTCTGATAAGTGGGCTTCATATGGTTTGTGTCTACCTGATGAAGCCATCGACTCCTCTTTCTGCATTAACCATTAACATCTCTATTAAATTGTTAAGGGTAATTTAATATACTATTCAAAAAGTTTGGGTCATTATAGAGCATATCCCGAAAACGTTTAAGTATATATATTACATATAATCGGAGTCTTATTTGTGACAGAGATGTCTCCCGTCACTAATAAAATTATTTGTGACGAGCCCGTTGGAAATAATTGTATTTGTGACAGCGTTTTTTGTATTGGGTCATTTGCAATGGGGCCCCATCGCTAAATCCTATTTGAGACGGGATCCCGTTGCAAATAGAACGTCGCAATTACAAAGAATTACAGTAGTGTTACATGGGTTCTGCACCCCTCATTAATATATATACACCTCCAATTCATCATCTACACAACAATGATTCACATATCTCAACTAATATCTACCCAAATACCATCCAAACTCCCCCCTTTTTTTGAATGTTTTTTATTCCCAAAATACGAATCCATAAATCATTATCTTTAATCATAAAAGAGAATATACGAGGAAGATGTATATATTTTCACTTCCTTTTTTATAATTTATTTCATCATAATAATCCCACATATATTCGATAGAAATCATAAAAATGATATTATTATTATTACCATACTATATTTTATTATTAATGGTATATCCTTCTATTAACTTCATTAAAATTAGTAAAATATATAAAACTTTTTCATGTTTACCTATAATCCACTACCTCCATCAGGTTATATTTTTCATTTTCCCATATAAATTTTCATGTATGGATATAAGGATATATATAAATTACTCATTTTATATTTATTACTATATTCATACTCATAAAAGATAAAATACTATCCATCCTACACCACATCCATTAGATAGTGATAATTTTGATCGTGTATTAATGTGGGCCATACATAGTTCTCAAAAGTTTTAGGTAGTTCTCAAATTCCAGGATATGTATGTGAATCAATTCATTCGTAGCTCTCAAATTCTGTTTATTTTAATATCTTGTTGTAAGGAAGAAGGGAATGGTTTGTTGTAATGGAAGATGGAGCAGTTTAGGATCACGTTGGTCAATGGGATACTTGGATTTTGAGGTCATGTACAAAGGACCATAAATGATATGAAGTTTATTAACTTACAGGTAAGAAACAATAGTCTAAAATCTTGCATGAAGCTACTGTATATTGTCCAATGGTCATAATGCCTAAACTAAGGTTTTTAATTTAACATCATATGCCTATGATGGAAATTCATAGTTTAGGGTCAGAGTGTTTAGACTATTGAACATTGTCTAATGTTATATGAATTTTCTGTAAAATCCTATGTTAACGGAATACAGTTTTGACCCTATAAAATTTTAACATCGTGCAGGAAAATGTAGCAGTTTAACCTCATGTGGGATAGGAAACAGAGATTAATTTCATGTTTCTTGAAAAAATGAGATATTAATTTAATGTCATAGAGCTGGGACCATTGAGTGATTTTGAGAAGTGCTATTTTAGGAAAATGGAATTGTTAGTAGGTGATTTTCTCCCCATCCACTAGGAGTAAAGATTATGCACCTTTTGGATAGTCCCCTATTGATGGTGTACTGTCTTTCACTTTTGGGTTCCAAAATTTGAGTTTTCCTACGGGGTATCATCAACACACACAGAGCCAATGCGGTATTACCTTAAAATAATGAGCGGTGATGAACTTTCTTGTTGAATGATCTGGCTATATTGTTCCATTCCCTCTTAAATTTTGCATGTCCCCTATCATGTTCTAGTCGAGGGATTCCTGCTCGACAATAAGGACATCAAATACTCTTCCTATAATCATCTGGTAATAAAATACTATACAAAGTGATGGAAACTGAATCTTGATGGGTAGTACCACCTATGTTACATAAAGCGATGAATATAGGGTCACCTGGGTGGAATTTAATGTCTTCATTCGATAATTCTAGATATTTTTTAGGAGCTTGTTTGGTCAAGAATTTTTGTTATAACCGACCATCTTATTCAAAATGTTGGAGACTATCTTATTAAACACCCCGATCATTCCATTTTCTTGTGCATGGCGGTGAGAAGTTTGGTTGCAACAAATGATGTACTTGGGGTATAATATCATCAGCTTAACTACCTCTAAATTTTAATAATTATTAGTGAGAATAACACGAGAGACTCCAAATTGATTGATGATTTATGAGATAAAAAAATGAAAAATATATTGTTCTTTGGCTTCTCTGACTGGAATCACATCTTCCACATGGAAAAGAAATATGTTACATTCAGAATAAACCAACTATAGTGAGACGTAACTCCTGGATAAGGTCTTGATAAATTGATACCCTATATCAAAAAGGTCCTAGAGTACAATTTAGTATGGACGAGATCTGTTGGCCGATGCGTGAATTTAGAATGGATCTGGTATGCATGGAACCTCTTTGCAAACTCAATGCAGTCATGGACCAGGGTGGGTCAGTTGTATCCCATACTGCAATTTTGGGAGAGTATTTCAAATTCGCCTAATGGGATTCCCACTAATTAGCATGAAAATAATGAATAACCTAGGTAATTCCACCTACTTGAATGAAATAGAGGATTAATCCATCAATCCCACTATTGTAGAGGACCTCCTCATAGTTGGGATCGATCTGGTGGGTAAATGGTATTGCACGCCAATGGATTGACTCGTGTTCTACTTTATCAATCAAGTGATTACCATGAAATATATACTCAATGAATCGAGTTTTCCAATAATTGGTCTCTTTTGTCATAGTATGGGATTGCAGATGTTATTATATGGAAGAACCAATGGTTAGTTGACTTATCTACTGGTTTTCATCATTGTATTTAGTGAAAAGAGCTGTGACCCTTTTATGTTCCATGTGTATTAACATGTCTTCCTCACCATGTTCAATGAGAGTTGAATATATGTAGATATTGAATCTGATCAATCATTTTATGACTATGTAACATAAGTCACAACTAGCTGATAAGGTAACTGGGCCATCAGATTGTGAGAATTATTGAGAAAGGGGTTGAGCTTTCTATTCCTGATGATATAGTCATCCTTTATCTAACATATGAATATCCCAGAGTCACCCTTTACATGTAGGTGGAGAACATCAATATTGAGATCTATCCCTAGACTAGTGATGAGAGTGTGATACTTTACTTCATTTTTGGTGAAGCCTTCTAAAAAAAGCATGAATAAGGAATGGAATCAATTATATGTGTGATAAAGATAATTCATGGAGAAACTCTATTGATTTTTGTATCATTAATCCATTTTAATGTTTTAGATTAGGAGGAACCATAAAAATATAACTGCCAACAAGGAATATCCGGATCCACTGAGATGATGAGCTAATATGTAAAATCAATATTCCTAGACTTCACTTTGGGGTCCAAATGAGCTTCATGAATGTCTTTCAGTGTATGGTCGTTGACATCATTCTGCAGAATAAACCTGGTGTCGAATAGATGAAGGATCACTACACACATATCAAGTTATCCTTTCAATATGGGGTAGTTCAGAACATAAATTAGTTAATCAATGTAGGATTACAGCTGTATCTCATGACACTATAGATAATTCTGCAACTTCTGCATTGAAAAAACTAGTCGGAGGCATCTCTTCCTGATAGGGAAAAATCTATTCTTCAGGTCGAGGAGCATGTGACTGAGATAGTCAAACTATTATCTATACCATTTATATTATTTTGGGTTGTAAGGGAACTGAGGAATCTATTCAAGGAAGTCACATAGAGGAATAAAGGCTTTGTGTAGAAAGGTGGCATCAGAACTGGTGGGTACAATAGATACTACATGATTTCCTAAAATGTGGCATGCCACTGTTAATCACATTTGTAGATTAAACCATTATTCAATATCCTAAAGAAGATCTAACACATTTATGATATTTTTTGGATAAATCAGGGTATCCAGGACAAACATCCTTAAAAGATGCAGATCTCCCAATGGTTTCCCACAGGGGAATCAGACAGATGGCCTTGATGTTCTCTGGGTCAATCTCAATGCATCTATATCTGATGATAAAACCAAGAGACATATCAATGGTAACTGTGAAGGAAAAATTCATGGGGTTCATCTTCATATTGAGGGAGAATATTAGACCAAACACTTTATCAGGAACTTTGATATGGTACTAATATTTTAGGGATTTGTTTCCCAAAGTTGACCAATTAGAAATCCACAGGCATCCGAAGGATCAGTTTTAATATATAGTTCATGAAACACTAATAGGTTGATCCTGCAATCTTCAAATCGAAGCACATTACCTGATAGAAAGAGGTCTCTTAAGGCACACTGAATGTGGTGGGGTTCAAATCTTTATGCCCTTTTGGATTTAATTATACACTAAATAAACATCCATGAAGGATTGAACCAAAAACATAGTAGTGACATTGATCATTAGCTCTGTCATTCGAAGGGAAAATCATCTTTCAAATAGTGCTGTTTGAGAAAAAAAATGTCGGCGTATTTTCTAATCTATTGAATTTTTATCCAGATGGGGATGATGTAGGCTAAATATTTGGGATAATGGAATTCCTTGATGTAGTTATCATTTATGATCATATCAACTTTGTCCTCGACCATGACACCATTAGAGGGGTGCATTTTCCAAAGAAGATACTAAAACCAGTTTTGACTCACTAGGAGGGCAAGGAGATGGAGAACCACTCGAAGATGTAGTTCGAGAATCTCATCATAACTTCATGAAAATACATCATAATGTATTTTATAAAATCCACATACTACAGCAGTTCTTTTGATGGAAAAACTATGTTTAATATTTTGTTCGCATTTCATCCTCATTAAAAAGATTCACCTATTCCATCTAATCGATGACATTAGACACACTCATTACGAAAAAAAGAGAAGATTCCTCCAGGTCATCCTTATGACAACCAAATCATTCACTAATAGAAACTCATCACAATCTAATTAAATGTCTTATTATGTAAGTTGGATATATAACATATTAAATGATTTGTCTTTATGGTTTTGGATAAAAAAATACCGTTATGAATTCTTACTATTGAAAATATAACAGTTGAACATTGATCACATTATTAATATAAATATAGGGCTTTATCAAACCAAATTTACCCAGACAAACAAAGCGATGACCTCATCCAGTAGACATGCCCTAGCTAATCCCATTTTCGGACCTTAGAAAGGAGGTATCATCATTGGGCTTCACTCTTTACCAAGACCGAGCCGAGATTCAACACTATGGGAAAAATGAGTTTTTGCGACAGGTCATTTGCGAGGGGATCCCGTCGCAAATGGCCTTTTGCGATGGGGGCCCGTCGGAAATCGCTTGTTGCGGAAAACGCTGTCGCAAAAACAATTATTTGCGACGGGCCTGTCGCTGAAGCTATTATTTGCGATGGGGATCCTTCCCATCGCAAATAATACTCTGTATATTTTTAAAAGATTTTAAAAAAAGTAATTGCGACGGGCCCCGTCGCAACTATTATTTGCGACGGGCCCGTCGTAAATAGAAATTGTGACGGGCCCCGTCGCAATTGCTTTTTTTAAAGAAAAAAATAAAAACTATTATTAAATTATTTTAATGGTTATAAAAATAATACTATTTGCGACGGTCATAGTATCCCGTCGCAAATACTATAAAAAAAATAAAAAAATAATTAAAAAATAATTTTATTTAATATAATAATAATCCAATTACAATTCAAAAATAAAAACTAATAAAAAATTAATAAATGATTTTAATTAATATAATAATAGAATTATAATTCACAAATAAAAATAATAAATTATTAATAAATTATTTTAATTTATATAATAATAATAGAATTATAATTCAAAACTAATAAATAATAGAATATTAATAAATGATTTAATTAATATAATAATTCTAGAATTATAATTCATAAATAGAAAAATATTAATAAGTTATTTTAATTAATATAAAAATAATAGAATTATTTTACATTCAAATATTAAAATAATTCAAATATTACAAAATAATATTATTAAATTATAATATTATACAATATTAATATATATATATAATTTAATATTATAAAATATGAATAATATTATTATTCATATTAATATTGTTATTTCAAAATATAATATTATTAATATTTTATAATGAGACAGATACTACGAATAAAAAAAATTCATATTTTGATTTAACAAACTTTATAACATAAAAACAAACTCTAATCTGAAGGAGGGGGGAGGGGGGGAGGGGGGATATGCAGATGCGGGTGGAGGAAACTCCATCCCTAAAGCATGAGTGAGTCGGCGCATGTACTCCATCTGCTCCTGGTGCTGCTGCTGCCACCGACTCATCTGCTCCTCGTACAACTGCTGCTGGCGTCGACGCTCCTCCTCATGCTGTTGCTGCTGCTGACGCATCTGCTCATGCTCCTGTCAGAGACTCTCTATCAATGCTGTCTGAGATCACAACTGATCCTCATACTGTGTAGCAAAAGAATATGCACGAGCTCCTCTCGAGTTGGACGCCGACATCACAGCACTGCCATAATAATCTCTGGGAGTCAGTCGAGAGCTAATACCAACTACCCGGCCCTTCTCGAAGGCATACTGGGTGGCCTGCATCCATGCTGCCTCATCAAACTGATGGCCAGCGGTCTGATCTGATGACTCGGCCTGACTCTCAGGCCGGGTCTGTGACGCTGCGGCCTCATATGACTCCTGTAGTTGCAATTTAAAATTAAAACTGTGAATATATTATATGCAGTTAATTTTTAAACATGAAAACAAATAATACTGACCACAATGTGATGCTGACGATCACCTCTGAGCTACCCAGTAGTAGGATCACTGTACATCCTCTGATATACATTGTACTCCGTAATGTCGGGGTGCTCGATAGACTATAAGAATAAAAAATAAACTGTTAATATTTATAGTTATATAAAATATTTATAAATAATGTACGTACCAGATGCTGTCTATGAGTACTGAAAGAATGACTCCCAGCTCGATGAGTCACCTCCTGTCTCCCCCGATTCGGCCTCCCCACTGATGATCTCCTCTGAAAGGCACCACTCAACCAGTGCGCACATAATCCATCCATACATGGGATGAAATGTACTCTAGTCGGTGTGCTCTACATGACTCGTCAAAATCTGACACTTATGATTTCTTTATGGTATCTTTTATTAAATTTTGCAAAAATTGACGCAAGCGATCACGCGTGGAAACCTCCCATGCCTTGTGGATGGCGTCACGCATGGTATCCTCGATCGGATACCACAAACCCTACAAATAAATCAAAATATCGAGTTAGAAATGAAATAATTTTCAAAATAGAAATTATTTATTTACGTACGTACCAACCAATGGCCAAACATGGCCTGCTTCACATCAATGGGAATCTTCTCCCATGTGGTCAACGACTGAGGGAAATAGTTGCGCAAAATAGCGCTGCCCTGTCCAACTGCTATATGCGGAAAACTGTAAAAATAATAAACATTTATTATGTTAATAGATTAATGAAATCTTAGTCAAATCCACAGATTATCACATAGGTTATCACACCTCCGTGTGCATTGATCAAACCCAAGACGTGGACGTCACTCGGGGACGGGGTCACGAATCATCAATCGTGCAAGACCGTGCCCCCTCCACGTACTCCCTGGAGCGCCTGCAGGCTGAGGGTCATCTGCCAGCAACTCATCTGCATGGAAATGCAGGTCAGCATCCGCCAACTCATGAAATGTCTCGTCGTCCATCTAAAACAGAAAATGTTAATGTTGTTAGCAAATAATTGATAATTACTATTATATATATATATATATTATGATTGTATATAACTACCATGGAATTCTATCAGTGTTCATCTTAATCATCATCTTCATATATGTCAATGTCATGTTCATATTACTCCTCAACATCATCGATATCCATTCGAGTTCCAGTTGCTTCATCTCTTACCATTTCAAATTCATATGTGACATCATTAACAACATCGTCATCAGCGACTCTTAAATGTGGGGTGTCATCATCGATACTCATGTATCTTTGTAAAAAAGATTGATTTTGATGACTCTCTTGAAAAACTTCAATTCTTTGCATATCAGTGAAAGCACATTCACATTGACTAAACAGATTGTCTCAAATTTTGATTTTTATTACACTCCACCAATCAGTCAAGTCTCTTGATATAGCATAGTACTTTGCGTAATAAACTTGATCTACCTGTTGAGCCAATAAGAATGGTTCATTTACTGAGAGAACACTTTTACATTTAATATAGATGATTCCATGAGTCGGATGAACACGCATGACTCTCTCTGTATCCAACCACCGACATTTGAACATGGTTATGTAATGTTGTCCAAGTTAACAGAGTTCAATGATTTCATCAAGTATGCCATAAAAGTCAACTTCATTTTCTCGATGATGAGATCCTCTCAAGCTAACTCCACTGTTCATTGTTTTTTTCGATTCCCCATATGCATGTGTGTGAAATCGAAATCCATTCACCACATAAGCATTATAAGTTTTAACAAATTTGGAAGGTGGGTTACTCAATATACACAACCGTTTGTCAATTTTATCATCATGTAGAGACACCTGAAAATTTGTGAAATAATTATCAATATAGTAAACTATACATTGAATTAGTTGCTAAAAGATAATGAATTTATGTTACCAGTTTTTAAAACCAATGAGATAAATTTTTCAGTCGGCGTTCTTCGAGAGAAGTTGTTGTAATTTGTGTAATTTGTTTCTTGATATGATTATCATACAACCTACAAAAACCAAAGTTATTTACTGTAACATAAATGATAGAATAAGTGATATAAACACTTATAGTACAACTGATGTCATCTCTTCGCAGTTGAGCAGAACATACGTATGAGCTCTGTGATGTTCATCATCTGAAATCCATCATTCATAAACTCCACCAAAACCAAGCTCTGGCTGGTTGAAAACAGATAATTGATTGTCAATTTCATCAATATTCCTCTCGTTCTGTCCCATTCGGTTTTGTTTTGAAGGATACTCAGATTCAAAATAATGAGAGCAGAAAAAAGATATTTCCTCTTGCAAATAAGCTTCTGCAATAGATCCTTCAACAGATGCTTTGTTACGTACTTTTCTTTTCAATTTTTACATGCATCTCTCAAATGGATACATCCATCGAAACTGTACTGTACCACTACATTTGGCTTCATATGGAAAATGTAACATCAAATGTTCCATTGAGTCGAAGAAAGACGGGGGAATTATTTTTTCTAGTTTACATATAATTACAACAACATCTTCTTAAAGTTTTCATAGAGCATCATAATCTGCTGTAGCCGCACAAATTTCCCGAAAAAAATGAGACATGTCTGTTATAGAATCCCAAATCACAGAATTCAACAGACCTCTTAATCCAATGGATAGAAGTCTTTCCATTATAACATGAAAATCATGACTTTTTAATCCAGTAATATGACCATTCTTTACATATCTACCCAAATTGGAAGCACAGCCATCTAGAAGTCTCAAATATGCAATCCAATGACAAAATAATAAATGGTTTTCTTTAGACATTGTATAAGCTACTTTTGGTTTCAGTAACCTTTCTGTTCTGACATTCTCTAACAGTTCCAGTTCTGGATGCCTGCAAATTAGGGCAAGATCTAAACGTGCATTTACATTGTCTTTTCTCTTTCCTGGCGTATCCAAAACTGTATGAAACAAATTATCAAAACAGTTCTTCTCAATGTGCATGACATCTAACATGTGTCAGACCAACAAATCAGACCAATATGGAAAATCCCAAAATATGCTACGTTTAATCCAATTGTGTTTTTTCCCAAAACCAGAAATTTTTTGTTGGTTTATTGTGGGACCAAAAGTGATGGGAGGTAATGAAAATACAACTGATTTTAACTCTGACCCTGATAGCATTTTTGGAGGTCCATCCCTTTCAACTGTTCCTTTTCTGAAATGAGATCTATTTCTGCAAAAAGGATGATCAGCTGGAATAAATCTGCGATGACAGTCAAAATAACAAGGTTTCTTTCCATGAATGAGCATAAATGCTTTGTTCTCTCCCATACAGTAAGGACATGATTTCTGACCATGTGTACTCCAGCCAGATAACATCCCACAAGCCGAGAAGTCACTAATTACCCACATCAATGCTGCTCTCAGTATGAAATTCTGTTTCGTAGCAACATCATATATACTGACACCAGTACTGCACAATAAACTTAATTCATCAATCAATGGTTTCAAATAAACATCAATATTTTTCTTCGGATGTCCTGGAATTAGTAATGTCAAAAAGATATATGGATCCTTCAACAAAATCAATGGAGGTAAATTGTACGGAGTTAAAAAACAGGCCAACATGAATATTTACTACCATAAGATCCGAACGGACATAAACCATCAGTGGAAAGGCCTAGTCGAACATTTCTAGCTTCTAAAGCAAAGGATGGATGCACACAATCAAAATGTTTCCATGAATCACCATTGACTGGATGATTCAAGCTTTTATCGGTTGAAATATTCTCTTTATGCCATGACATCATTGTTGATGTATTCTTAGACATGAATAAACGCTGAAGTCTAGATTTAAGCGGAAAATATCTCAAATATTTTACATGAATCAAACCAGACTTCCCATGTTTTCCTTCTTTATATCTCAGTTTCCCACATGTGGGACAACTATACAACGACTCATTTTCCCCAGTATACAAAATGCAGTCACTTGAACATGCATGAATCTTCTGACAAGTAAGTCCCAAATTTCGAACCAGACTCTTACTCTCATAGTAATTTGCAGGCAAAACATTTCCTTTGTGTAATAGTGTTTTAAGCAAAGAAAATATTTGGTCAAATCAGGTGTTTGACATTCCATTATCTGATTTGATAGCCATAAATTTTGCAACTGCTTCTAATTTTCTCTTCTTGCATCTAGGATATAATGCATCCTCAATAGACCTCAACAACTCATAAAATTCAGATGGTGCCAACTCAGGATTTGAAGCTAGATCAGCCGGAGTTTCTGTATGTTGAACAGATGAACCTGCAACATCATGTACTAAATCATGAAACAGATTTGGATCCGGAATCAAGTTGGTATCACCTGCTATGGAACTACATTCACCGTGTTGATACCAAAAAACATAATCTGGTTGAAAACCATAACGCAAGAGATGTCCCCCCACTTTTTTAAACGTGTCAAACGTTCTCAATTCACATTTTCTACAAGGGCATTTTATTTTGCCTTCTGAAACAAATTCTGGATTTGATGCCGCAAATGATAAAAAAGTCTCCACACCCTCTACATATACTGGATTTAAACCAGAACCGTTTGGATTTCTACGTTGATTTATCCATATGCGGTCACCTAATAATGATTGTTGAAGACCTCGTTGTTCCATTATTTTCTATAAAATATAAAAGCATTACTGTTTTTGAATAATTTGTTAGAAAAACCAGTCAAGAAAGGATAATTATAGAGTTAACTAATTATTGGTAATTATTACTAATTATTACTAATTATTGGTAATTATTCCTAATTATCGGTAATTATTACTAATTATCGGTATTTATTGGTAATTATTGGTAATTATTTCTAATTATTGGTAATTATTGGTAATTATGCCTAATTATTGGTAATTATTCCTAATTATTGGTAATTATCTGTAATTATTGGTAATTATTGGTAATTATTGGTAATTATTACTTATTATTACTAATTATTGGTAATTATTACTAATTATTACTAATTATTGATAATTATTCCTAATTATTACTAATTATTAGTAATTATTGGTAATTATTGGTAATTATTGGTAATTATTGGTAATTATTACTAATTATTGGTAATTATTACTAAATATTACTAATTATTAGTAATTATTCCTAATTATTGGTAATTATCGGTAATTATTGTTAATTATTGGTAATTATTACAAATTATTACTAATTATTACTAATTATTGGTAATTATTACTAATTATTGGTAATTGTTACTAATTATTACTAATTATTTGTAAGTATTCCTAATTATTACTAATTATTACTAATTATTGGTAACTATTCCTAATTATTGGTAATTATTCCTAATTATTGGTAATTATTACTAATTATTGGTAATTATTAGTAATTATTACTAATTATTACTAATTATTGGTAATTATTACTAATTATTGGTAATTATTACTAATTATTGGTAATTATTACTAATTATTTCTAATTATTACTAATTATTACTAATAATTGGTAATTATTACTAATTATTACTAATTATTACTAATTATTGGTAATTATTACTAATTATTACTAATCATTACTAATTATTGGTAATTATTCCTAATTATTACTAATTATTGGTAATTATTCCTAAATATTACTAATTATTACTAATTATTGGTAATTATTCCTAATTATTGGTAATTATTTCTAATTATTGGTAATTATTTCATAATTATTGGAAATTATCGGTAATTATTGATAATTATTCCGAATTATTAGTAATTATTGGTAATTATTACTAATTATTGGTAATTATTACAAAATATTACTAGTTATTGGTAATTATTCCTAATTATAGGTAATTATTACTAATTATCAGTAATTATTGGTAATTATTGGTAATTATTAGTAATTATTGGTAATTATTGATAATTATTACTAATTATTGGTAATTATTCCTAATTAATGGTAATTATTAGTAATTATTGGTAATTATCGGTAATTATCAGTAATTATCGGTAATTATTGGTAATTATTGGTAATTATTGGTAATTATTACTAATTATTACTAACAATTGGTAATTAGTGGTAATTATTACTAATTATTACTAATTATTGGTAATTATTACTAATTATTACTAATTATTGATAATTATTCCTAATTATTACTAATTATCGGTAATTATTGGTAATTATTGGTAATTATTGGTAATTATAGGTAATTATTATTAAATATTACTAATTATTGGCAATTATTCCTAATTATTGGTAATTATCGGTAATTATGGGTAATTATTTGTAATTATTACTAATTATTACTAATTATTACTAATTATTGGTAATTATTACTAATTATTGGTAATTATTTCTAATTATTGGTAATTATTTCTAATTATTACTAATTATATGTAATTATTCCTAATTATTACTAATTATTTCTATTTATCGGTAAGTATTACTAATTATTGGTAATTATTCCTAAATATTGGTAATTATTACTAATTATTGGTAATTATTCCTAATTATTGGTAATTATTACGAATTATTGGTAATTATTACTAATTATTGGTAATTATTACTAATTATTGGTAATTATTACTAATTATTACTAATTATTATTAATTATTGGTAATTATTACTAATTATTATTAATTATTACGAATTATTGGTAATTATTACGAATTTTTGGTAATTATTACTAATTAGTACTAATTATTACAAATTATTGGTAATTATTACTAATTATTACTGATTATTGGTAATTATTCCTAATTATTACTAATTATTGGTAATTATTCTTAATTATTGGTAATTATTCCTAATTATTGGTAATTATTACTAATTATTGGTAATTAGCAGTAATTATTGATAATTATTGGTAATTATTACTAATTATTGGTAATTATTACCAATTATTGGTAATTATTAATAATTTTTCCTTATTATTACTAATTATTACTAATTATTACTAATTATTGGTAATTATTCCTAATTATTAATAATTATTACTAATTAGTGGTAATTATTACTAATTACTACTATTTATTACTAATTATTACTAATTATTACTAATTATTGATATTTATTGATAATTATTACTGATTATTACTAATTATTGGTAATTATTCCTAATTATTACTAATTATTGGTAATTATTCCAAATTATTAGTAATTATTACTAATTATTGGTAATTATTCCTAATTATTGGTAACTATTCCTAATTATTGGTAATTATTCCTTATTATTGGTAATTATTCCTAATTATTGGCAGTTATCGGTAATTATTGGTACATATTGGTAATTATTACTAATTATTACGAATTATTACTAATTATTGGTAATTATTACTAATTATTGGTAATTATTACTAATTATTGGTAATTATTACTAATTATTGGTAAATTTTACTAATTTTTCTAATTATTGGTTATTATTCCTAATTATTACAAATTATTACTAATTATTGGTAATTATTACCAATTATTGGTAATTATTCCTAATTATTGGTAATTATTCCTAATTATTGGTAATTATTACTAATTATTGGTAATTATTCCTAATTATTGGTAATTATTACTAATTATTGATAATTATTACGAATTAATGGTAAATATTACGAATTATTGGTAATTATTACTAATTATTACTAATAATTACTAATTATTGGTAATTATTTCTAATTATTATTAATTATTACGACTTATTGGTAATTATTACGAATTATTGGTAATTATTACCAATTATTGGTAATTATTACTAATTATTGGTAATTATTGGTAATTATTCCGAATTATTGGTAATTATTACTAATTATTGGTAATTATTCCTAATTATTGGTAATTATTCCTAATTATTGGTAATTATTGGTAATTATTGGTAATTATTGGTAATTATTGATAATTATTGGTAATTATTACTAATTATTGGTAATTATTACTAATTATTGGTAATTATTACTAATTATTGGTAATTATTACTAATTGTTGGTAATTATTACTAATTATTCCTAATTATTACTAATTATTCCTAATTATTACTAATTATTGGTAATTATTCCTAATTATTACTAATTATTACTAATTAGTGGTAATTATTAGTAATTATTAGTAATTATTACTAATTATTACTAATTATTACTAATTATTGAAAATTATAGATAATTATTACTAATTATTACTAATTATTGGTAATTATTACTAATTATTGTTAATTATTACTAATTATTGGTAATTATTACTAAATATTACTAATTATTCCTAATTATTGCTAATTTTTGGTAATTATTCATATAATTACCAATAATTAGGAATAATTACTAATAATTTGGAATAATAACAATATTAGTATATTTTATTATTAATATTAAAATAATATAATTTTCTATATTATATACAATTCTTCTTTCATCTGTGTGTTTTCTGTCTCCACATACAAATATTACATGTGGAGATAGCAAACATACAAATGAAAGGATAATTGTATATAATATAAAAAATTATATTATTTTAATATTAATAATAAAATATAATAATAATTTAATAATGTAATTATTCCTAATTATTGGTATTTATTACTAATTATTAGCATTTATTCTTAATTATTAAAATTTATTACTAATTATTTCTAATTACCATTAACTATGAACAATACTAATAATTTCAATTTATTAAGTAACAATACAATGTAAACATAATTAAATTACAACTAATTAAGAATAATTGAAACTAATAAAAAATTGAAAAAAAAATATTAAATTAAAATGAAAACAAATACCTTTAAAATTGATCTGAGCTTGATCTCTGATCGTTCTTGAAAACTTCAATATCAAATCCGGAGAAAAAAATTTAACTTAAGAAACACTGAACTCTAAATAGAATTTTGAGAGAAGGAGAAGATGGAGTTTGAGAATGAATTGAAAAAAAACGGATGGGGGTATTTATTGGTTAGATTAGTTGCAACGGGTCCATTTGCGACGGGATACCCGTCGCAAATAATATTATTTGCGACGGTACCCGTCGCAAATACCTTAGCCATCATTTATTACGGTCAACGGTTAAATAGTTATTTGTGACGGGTCCCGTCGCAAATAACAACCTGCCGACATACTCTTTGCGACGGGAGAATATTCCCGTCGCAAATACCTTTTACCGCCACCGGTATTTCCGACGGGCAATAACCGCCCGTCGCAAATATGGTTCCCGCGATTTGGTGCGCAGTGCGCGCCAGTTCTTTTGCGACGGGGAAAGCTAACGCGTCGCAAAAGGCTACTTATTTGTGATGGGCAAATACCCCCGTCGCAAATACCCATTTTTCCCATAGTGCAACATTTTAAGCTCGAACGTAACTTCCTACTAGAGAAGTGGAATTTGATAGAGATTACCACCTGAGCGATGTTATCCGAGCCACCCCATGAGTTTTTCACCATCACACACATTATCCTTTAGTCTTATACGAGTTTTATAAGTGGTTTTGTACATTATTTATTATAGAGTAAAGAATATATATCCATCCTATTAATGTTATTTTGTAAATAGTTTTTAAAGAACAAATAATATTTCTAGTTATTATTAAATTGAGAGATCTATTTTGATGAATTAAAGGATTTATGAAATAAATAATAATTTAATAAAATATTAATACTAAATTACTTTTTATTAAATATAAATTATCATATAATTTTAATGAATACAATAGAAATTTTTATTATGTTTTGGAAGACGTTCTTATCCAAACCCATGAATTTTCAATAAATGTCAGTTTTTATTTTAAAAGTAAAAATTCACATATTTAGAAAATTATTTAGATTAAATTAATATTATTTTTGAATCAAGGATTCAAAATTATCCAAAATTTATTTTTTCATAATTTTCAGAGATAGTCGAATTTTTGGGTAAAAACAAAATACTGTTTAAATATATAATATATTTTTTTTCATCATAATGACCCAATTGTTATGTAATAAAAAACTATTAAAATTATGTATGGAAAATATATGTTTTAACAATAATATAGTGTGATTTTATGTTTGTTTTATTTATTTTAAAATGCTTAAGTTGACCCTCCAATACATATAAAACATTTTATCCTTTTTTATTGATTTCATTGATTGTATTACTCACCTCCACATAAGCCAGCCTAACATTTTAACAAGTTCATCCATTAGCATTTTAAAATAATTTTTTCCACTTCAATTTTTAACGAACCATGGGAAAATCCATGGGTTTGTTTGTTGTATTTATTATTTTAATGTGTAGTATCCAAAACATAAATAATAATGAATTCCCTACATTTTCCTATATAAACCCACCAAATATCCCACATCAATTTAAAAAAAAATATTTAGTAGCTCCACCAAACTCTTCGATCCTTTCTCTATAATCCTCCCAAGCCACCCCAATATCACTTGAATCCTTTCTTAAGACTCTCTCAATCCTTTGGGATCACACTTCCATGTAATGGATTTCTTCCTTTATCATATTTGTCCATATTTTATGATGTTGTTATGACCATTCATTTTCTATTAAAATGGTGGGGTATGCTTTCACACCTCTCCAATACTTCCCTTTTTATGTTTTAATGATGATATACCACTTTCTATATAATTAATTCCTCCCATGTAAACTCGTTATCATGCCGAAATTTCATAAGGAATTTCTCTCTCTTCATTTATATTCAACAAATTATTTTGTATTATGAATCTAAATTCCAATACATATGTTGGGACATGTATCTATGTGGCCCAGTTAATTTACATTTAATGTAAATATCACGAGACACCCCTTTCTGTCTCATCAACCATTTATATGAATTTTTATGTTACACTGTTATGCTGTTGAAATTGCACCACCATTTTCCAAGCAAAAGTCATTTTGCAGTGAATACCATGACCATTTCTATATCAAGGGTATTCAACTTTAATCACATTTTCTTATTGCTTCATGAGTATCATGTATTAATTACACATTCCTTTATCATAGAATAAATGATGATCTTAAATGATTCCATGTTGTATGATCCATGTGGCACACTTATGCGGTAAATGAAATGTTTAAGAAGGGTGCACCCTTATAGACCTCCAATGCATTGGGTAAATATTAGTATCGTGATACATAAAGTGAAATGAGGTTATAATCATGTTAATTCAAGTGAATTTAAGTTTTACACATGCACCAGGTAAAATTAGCCTTGGATCATGCTAATAGCATGTTAAGTGTTGTTGCCACATTTCCATTTTTAAAAATCATGCAATATAATTCCTTTACATTCATGTTTATCTTATGCTCCTTTGATATTACTATTACATAAAATTTAATTCATTCTTCATGTTTTTACATGTTTATTACCTTACTTTTCTTTATAGCTCACCCTTTTCTTATGCATGTTCTCAGGTTATCCCATGCAATGGTAAGTATGAGGGAATGTAGTGGTCATGTAAAGGACGTTTTCAATAAAGATGTTGTGTTCTATGTTTTAAGTCATTTTGTAATGTAATAAAGACCCAAAGATAGAAGACCTCTCGATCTTCTATGTTATATCATGTGAATATTTAATGTAATAATCATGATTGAGTGTATACTAAAAAGTTGGGTTGTTTTAATTGGTATCAAAGAGAGGTTTAGTTATATTTCATATTATGATTAGAAATCCATAGTGATTCCTTAGAGATAAGAATAAATATAATAAAAACGTCCCATTTTTTGATTATTTTGTATGTGGTGTATCAGGACAATTCTTCCCTGCATTGATATGAGAAGGTAGAGGGGGCTCTATCATAGATGTAACTAGGAGAGTACACTCCGACAAGGCGTTTCGGGCTTGACCCGGGGTCTACTAGTACACGACAATGGGCCTTACGGCACACTAGGTTATGAAACTCCCATGGGATATGCTTTTGTAAATTCACAAGATTAATATGAATCATTTTAATGGGAATAAAAAAAATCCTCTAAGAATATTTGTCTCGGAAGTCAATCAAGGATAACATAGATTGAAGCTTCAAAATTCATAAGTTAAGTAGATAAAAGTTATTTATATGTCATCTGTTTTTTTCATTGGACTACCCATTATCTATCACCCTAAAATTTTAATTTATTCCAACCAATGGCATGTAGTAGATGGAATTAGGCTAACAAATGATGTGAAGATCAATGTGATGACTGTTCTAATGAGATTCCCAATCCAATGGGAGAAGAAATCATGAACTTTGTCATGATACTCTATCATTTAACTCAATCTTTGAATAGAAACATGGGTCATGATGAATGTTCTTCCCCCCTAATGAAGAAAAATCACAATATTTGAGCTTAATGAGACAAAGCCCTCATAAATTTAATGTATCATCAGATCCCTCAATTGATGAACGATGGATCAACTCCATTGAAATGATCTTCCCCATACTTCATTGTTCTGAACAAGAGAATGTTCTTTCGAATGCTTATCGTATAGACAATGAAAATGATGAAAGGTGGACATTAATAATAAAATAAGAATCCTGAGAAAGATATCAGGGTGTTGGAATGGAATTATTTCTAGAAAATGTTTCTTGATAAATATTATCAACCCACCCTCCAACATAAAATATAAAGGGAAATCATCGACCTCAAGAAATAATATGACAAATACATCGAGGCGTAAGAGGAAAACATCACATGGCTCACATGATATTCCTTTGGCTTTGTCATTTACCAGGAATGAATGGTTTACCACATCATTGTTTGTCTGGAACCTAGCCTATGTAAATCACTAGTGATTCGATACTTCAATAGCAATATAGAAATTGTTTGATGTGACCTCAAGGTCTAAATAGAGTTTGGAAAATCTAAGGGGTATCTTGGGGATAAGAAGCATAAGGTGGAATTATATTCTTGTGGTCCAATGGGTAAATCCAATGGTGATAAAAAAATCCAGCACCCCACTTGACAAAGGGGAAAAAAGAAGAAACCCAAAAACTGCCTGGAAGGGATGTGGAAATGCTTTAGGTGTGGAATAGAATGGTACCTAATTGTTTACTACTAAAAATAAAAACCCGCTGATTCAGTAGAAGATATGAATGCATTGTTAGACCCTCAATACATTGTTCATTAATTCAAATACAAATAACTTCGGAACCTTTAAAATTTGTGACCTATGAATATTGTTTTCAAAGGAAACCAACAACCTCCATGGCAACAAGGGTGATTTATTTCCATCATTACTGCCGAAGTGAACCCCGAGAATAAGGTGGTGACAGGAATGCTAGTTACTCATTAAAAAATAGTGACCATGATTTTTGTTTCTAGTTCTATGCACTATTTTTTATCCTAAAAGATTAGTATAGAAATCCCAACACCACCAAAAATCATGGAACTAAATATGTTGATTAGTATGGAAAATGGGGAAGTCATTTCAACCCATGAATATAACTCCTCCCCTATCACAATTGTTTGTATGAACTTCCCTGCGAACCTCTAATACACCCTCTGGTAAATGTTTTTTCAATTATCAGTATGGGTTGGAATTCCTTATATATATCCAATATAAGTTGTTGTGAGATGGAAATCACTCTCCATTTGAAAAATAGACCCCCAATTCATTACAAGTTCAAGAAGGAAAATGAAATTTTTTTAGAACCATCATCTAAAGAGGGAATATTATTGCCCTATGAGCATGTATATCTAGCTCAGATAACTGAGTCTAAGGTAGAAACCATCCATAAAGGGATGCCTATTGTGAGGGAATTTCTGAACTATTTCCCAAGGAATTGTATTTTCTTCCTTCTCGAAGATATGTTGATTTTTCATTTGAAATTATACTTGGGGAATTTCCTATATCCAAGACTCTATATAGATTGGATATTGTGGATCTTGAAGAGCTGAAGAAAAAACTACTAGAGAATCTTGATAAAGGGTTTATACTCCCAAGTGCTTCACCAAGGTGTTCACCAGTCCTCTTCATCAACAAGAATGATGGGTCAATGCACCTTTAAATTGATTATTGTGAGCTCAAAAAAAATCACGGTAATGAACAAGTATTCGGTTCCATGAATTTATGACTTCTTCAATCAGAAACGTGGACCACAATACTTTTCCAAAGTGGATTTGTGGTTGTGATATTACCAAGTACAGGTGATGAAGCAGGATATCCCAAAGAATACTTTTTGTACAAGGTATGGACACTATGAATTCATAGTAATCTCGTTCGTACTCTCTAATACTCCATAAATATTGTTGGGATTGATGAATAGATTCTTTAGATATTACCGAAAAACATTTTAATAGTATTTATAGATGATATTCTAATATACTCAGAAAACACAGAGGAGCATGAGAAGAATCTAATCATTATACTAGAGACCTTGCTAAAGAAGAAGCTCTATGAATTGTACAACAACTGTGAGTTCTATGTGAAGGGGGTCTCATTATTGGTCAATATCATCAGATTCAATGGGATATCTATGAACCCCTCCAAGGCAGCTACAATTAATGGATGGATGAGGACAATATCAGTAACGGATATCCATAGCTACCTTGGGTTATCTGGAAATTATCGCCATTTTGTGAGATGTTTCTCACGATTGTCCAAAACTCTTACCAAGATAAATAGGAAGGGAATAATGTTTTCTTGTAGTGATGAATGATAAGAGACATTTATGGTGTTGAAAATGAGGCCTATCACTATGCTTGTTCTCACAATACCCACAAGTGGACAACATTTTGAGGTGTTTAGTAAGGCTTCGAAGAAGGGCCTGGGTTGGGTGGTGATTTAAAATTACAAATTCATTGCATATGATTCAATTCAATTGATATTTAATGAGAAAAACTATCCACAATTTGATATTGAGTTGGCTACAATGATCATATATTTAAAAATTTGGCGGCATTACCTATTTTGTGAGAAGTGTAAAATATATACGGACTACAAAACCATTAAGTATTTATTCACACAGAAAGTGTTGAACATGCACTGATGAAGATTGTCAGATCTAAAAAATGTCTATGACTTCTCAATCCATTACCACCCTATGAAAGAGAAAACGCTTGTGGGTTTTCTACGTATAATTTACCCAACAATTATTTTAGTGATGAGAATTTAAGAGGATACAATATTCAGATATTTTTTGAATATGGACACGGGAATCATATTGAAGGGAAAATCTTCAATCCATTCACAAAACATTTCTCAATTGTATCTTTAGGAAAGGTTAAAGGATGCTCAAAACGATAATGTGAGAATTTAGAAGAAGGTGGAAACTATAATTAAATGGAAATCCTCAGAGTTCAATGTCAATGATGAAATAATTGTGAGATTTGGGACAAGACTGTGTGTTCCATTGAATCTGGAGTTAAAGAAGGAACTTTTGGATGATGCACAATGTTCAAATTTCTCCATTCACCAAGGAAGCACAATGATGTATCAAGATATTTGAGGGCATTATTGGTGGGATAACATGAAGAAGGAGATCACTGAGTATAAATTAATGTGCCAAGTATGTCAGCAAGTTATGGATGAGATGAATAAGTATAAGAGGACGATGAAACCATTATATATACCAGCATAGAAATGGTAGAAAATCACCATAGAATTTTTCACTATACCTCTGAAGGAATCGGAAGGAAAAAATTCTATCAGGGCTATTGTGGATAATCTTACAAAGACTGTACACTTCATTGCAATTTAGGATGATTTATCATTCGATCAACTCACCCAAATATATATCTGAGACGTGGTAAGGTTGTATTGTGTACCACGATCGATTTTATCTGATTGAGATCCAAGATTCACCTATATGTTTTTTAAGAGTCTTCAACATGATTTGAATACTGAGATGTAATTTTGTATGTCTTATCATCCTAAAAATGATGGACAATATAAAAAGACTATCCAAACACTTAAGGACATGTTGGGAGCAGGCTCATGGGCTTAAAAGGGGGATGGGTTCAACACCATCCTCTTGTTGAGTACACTTACAACAACAGTTTACACGCAAGCTTCCAAATGTCTTCTTATTAAGCCCTATATGGAAAGAGGTGTAGATCACCGACATGTTTGGATGAAGTTGGTGAGAGAAAAATCATATGTCTGGAAATGGTTGAAGAAATGGTGGAGAAGGTTATAACCATCCAATATAACATTAAAGGTACTTACAGTCAACAAAAGAGCTATGCTGGTAATCATTGAAGAGCCCTATAGATTGATGTTGGAGACATGGTATTCCTTTTCATATCACCGTGGAAGAGAGTTATGAGATTTTATAAGAAGGGAAAGCTTAATACAAGGTACATAGGCTCTTTTGAGATCCTTGATCGCATTGGAGGAGTGGCTTTTTGACTATCACTCCCACCGATCCTATCTCAAGTACATGATTTAATCCATGTATCAATCTTGAGGAGGTACATACCTGACCCCTCACATGAACTCATTCTAGAGGTGGTAACAATTGAGAATGACATCTCCTATGAAGAGAAGCCGATGAAGATATTAGATCTTATAGAAAAATATCTATGGAAGAAGTTAATTCCCATCGTCAAGGTGTTGTGGTGAAACCACATGATTGTTGAAGAAACATGGGAATCAGAAGAAGCTATGATGCAGAGTTACCCACATCTGTTTTATTCTAGAAAAAGTAAAATTCTAGGGAGAAATTTCTTAAGTGGGGAATATTGTAACAACCCAATCATTCATTAATGGAAATTTTTATTTAACTAATTAAATGTTTTATTATTTAACATGTGATATTATTTTGTTTTAAGATTTTGGATTTCAAAATACTATTATTAATTGTCACTACGGCTAATACATACATTGAACAGTGAGAACATGATGAGTATAAATATAGGGCTTTAACAAATCCAGTTTACTTAGGAAAAAAAATCAATGTCATCATCCAGTTGACTTTCCTTGTAACAATACCATTTTTCAGTGCCCAAAAAGGAGGGGTATCATTGGGATTCTCTCTTAGTATTTTATAATCATCTTTAACAATTCGATCTTTCAAAAAAATTATTCTATTTCCAACCCAGAAGCTAGTGATAACTACCTTCTACCCAAATTACTGCTTATTCTGAAATAAAAACCTGTGTTCGCCCTTTTAATTTTCCTATGCATAACTTTTATGCCTCATACAGATTATTTAACTTTTTTCATGATACACATCTTGAGTAAAACTTCAATCTTTCACACAACTTATCATTATTACCTTCAACTTTATTTCTCTCTCACAAATATTTTTAATTAAAATTATTCCATTCTTCAAATCTTAGTATTTCTCTATGTGTTGAGCTTATCAAATGAGAGGGAGTCACCTCAAATTTATTGGAATTTCATACCCCTTCTAGAAAAAACCTTGATGTGTCACACATGATCCAAAAGCATTGCTCAAAACCCCATCTGACGTCGCCTTGGGTGGGTAAGTCTCCTTCAAGCCACCCTTGTCCTTCAAACAACTCCTTAATATTTAGAAAAATTCATGCCTTTTCCATTGATTGATTTTTGTATCTTTGTACTCAACTTGCGCCCAAAATACCAGGATATCATCAAACATGCGTGCTACATTTTTTTTCCAAAAACACATTTCTTCATCTCCCGATTTTGAGCCCCAGTAATTTATCAAACACTATAAAATGGAACCACCTAAAAATATGGATCGACAATAATACCAACACAAGTTCACTGTCATATGGATTATTCAAAAAAACAACTTCTTTCATCATAAACCATATGTTCCGTGATATATAGACATTGATCAAGCACTTTTAGCATCGTCATATGTTTAGAATAAAGTACTACCACTTCCATATCATACAGTAATATCATTCATTCCAATCAGTATTGAATATAACTAGCAGTATTTTTACTCCCACTATCCATCACAAGCCATTTATCACAAGTTCTCCTAGCTTATGATTTTTGTGAAATATAAATCATCAATTAATATTCAGATTTTAGAGATGAAAGTATTTTAACTTTTCTATCTTTCCTCACCAAATTATACAATGTGATGTAATTTTATTTCTTCTCAAATATCCTTGAAAACAATAAAAAATAGTTTGTGTATCCAAAATATTCACCATCCAACTTGGTTAAAACAAAACAATGAAGAACAATGACATAGATGTGATCCAGATCTATTACAAAAAAATCAATTATTAACAAATCTATATCCCTTAGATTTAGGTTTAGATATAAAATCCAATATCTATATACGTCAAATTTAGTTACTGATTTATCAAAAATATAATATTTTATCCAATGAAAGATATAGATAACAAAGGAGGATGAATGGGAAAGTAACGAGTTATGATCAATTATCAGGATAGGATAAGATATTCGATCTGGGCTTCATAAAAGGAAGAATAGAGGTTTAGAGATATTCACAATCACCTAGAGAGCTCAAAAATCATGAAAACCCATCAAAGGTCAAGTGGGGTTCGACATAGTGTTAATTAGGGGGTTCATAAAAATTAATTAATTTTTCAGGTCTATTTATTTCCTACATACAACTTCATGTACATGGGTGCATGATTTTCCCTAACTATTCACCAACAATGTTCCTATTATTTTTTGGTTGAGAATTTCTCTTCTTAGTGTGCAAATTTGGAAAATAGTGTGTGATCCCTAAAAACCCCACTGTCCATGATTTCATGGTTTCATTGGATAGGGTGCACGATTGTCCCTAACTATGTGCGAACAATGAACAAACCCTATTTCTTCCATTTTTATCATTTTTGCACAATCACTCCAAACAAACATAAATTAAATGTGCTAAACCTAAATCATAGAGCATAACTAAAATCACTTCCATCTAAACTCTAGGAATGGTCGGTGTACATCAATCTACCGTCATCATGACATCTCATCCATAAGATTTACTCCCATGATTCCATATGATATTGAGTCGACAAGTTCTTACCACTAAGCTTACATATCTACTTCCCTTCACTAGGTTTCCCCCAGTACACACCACTGTTACCACAAAATGTGAACCATCATAATAGTAATTCACACCAAAACATTATCACCGTGATATTACACCTATGTCAGGTTCTCCAATGGGGGCGTATCTATCTCAAGGTCATCCTCATCATATTAAATCACCTAATAATAGTAGCATGAAATCATCACAGTTGTGATACTAGGAACAATCCATGCATATTAATGAATTTCTATATAATAACTTATTGGTATTCTACTGGCCATATTATTTCCACCACATCAAAAGTTCCAAAAATCCTGGGTTCCATCATTCCCTCTCTATCAATATCCTAGGGTGTCCCAATCTACAAGACACATGAAGGAGGACTGCATCACCATCTATAAACTGTAAGGGTCATATCCATATATCATTATACATCTCCACCCTACTTGATGTTATAACAATACTTTTAAGAATCATCTATACATGATCTGACATCTCAATTATGAGACTCAATCCAAACAACTCTGACTTGACTAAATCCATTTAGAATAAAGTATAAATTCATGGACTACCATAAAGAGCCTTCTATAGTGACATATGTCTCGTTTTTGGCTGACGATTATTGTAGGAAAACTCCACTAATTACATATTCGTATCCCGAGATACACCAAAGGTAAAAACACATGCCCAAAAAATATCATTTATTACCACAATATTTTTCAATGAAATAACTTATGTCTGGGGGTCAAAGGTCATACACAATAACACCTATGTAGAAAATTTTATCCACATGCCCTTTGAAACATGTGACTTGAAATGTATGTAACGATAAGATATTATAGACCATGGAATACTATATGAATATTTTGTCTCTTGAATATAAAAATCTCACATACCCTACCCTATGAATGTATCTCATATAGGAAATAAATGTTTTACTTTTCCAACTTTATCCACAATATAAAAAATAGATTCATTCTTTATAAGTGAGTTTAAAAGAAAAAACAAAAAAATTCATCATCACAACTTCCCACGTCCTTTATGGAATGGGAAACAACTATCGAAAACATATAAGTCATTAATGTTCTTCATTTCCCTTCAATTAGGTGCAACATCATGTACCAAACACTATTATATTTGTATTCTTACCCTCCCAACAAAATAGACATCACAAGTCCTGGTATATTTTTTTCACCCCAAGTTGTGCCTCCCACATCGAGGTAGGAAATTATTGTATGATTTCCTCTAACAAAATAGTTGGAATAATAAACCAATTCATGCCATAGATGATCTCATAATAATACATGCTCCAATCACCATGTGACTAGCCACATTTATGGTATTCCACCATGGTCAAACATTTTGGGTCCTCGAACTGCAAGTCGTCAATTTGTCCAAAGTGTGTAGACTCCAATAAAACAAAAACTTGAGTCAACTTCTACATCATTTCCTAAGATACCACAAGCATATCATCTAGTAAATCCATTATCATCCACTCATTTTTGGACCCCTAATCTATATGAGTCTAAGTGTTCTTAATTATAGTTTCATCCACACTGTTTACATTCCCATGTTTATATTATAACTCAAAATCAAAATAAAACTTATACTATACCCATATCCACTACTAGTGATTCAAATATAATTATGAGAAGATACACAGTAGACTATTATTATCATAAAAAAGAATAAACTTCTATCCAAATATATAATGTCTATAAAACCATAGATAATAATCCAATACTTCTAGCATGAGGTTGGGAAAAGGGTTTCTCTATTCATGTGGTCTCAACCGAAGAGTCCTATATTCCACGACTCACTCTCCTTACGTTAGAAAAAATCTGATTCCAATCTATAAGGAATCACAATACACCACATAATCCTCACTTAGATCTAGAAGGTTTAATATTGGTGCTAAATTAAAACTCTTGTTCAACTCCTAGATTGAATTATAATAAGAATCTATAATTTCTAACAATACCCCATTCATGCTGAAGACTAAAAATCAATGATGTCCAATTGGAAATGTCATGGATAAACCACTGATAACATCCATCAAAAACTCAAATTATTCGAATATCGAACACAAAATTGGGATACTCCCATGAAACCAATGCCTAAACTATATCTGGGTCATCAAAAAAGTATCCTCTAAGATGATGTTCCCCAATAAGTTTACATGTTAATTCGTAAACTTAAAATTAGAAAACACGGTGCATAGATGATGCTCTCTATGTGTACCTAAGACAGTGTCATGATATTTGCCATGATCGTCAAGAGTCCAGTGGGTCACCAAGATGTATTCTACAAACACCACCAAAAAATTATCTAGGTATGGATAGAATATTGTATTAATCAATTCAATAAAACATATTTTTTTAGTCATTCAACACAAACAACATTACAAAAAACTCATACATTCCATACATGATTCTAATATTAGTCATCAGTATATCATAATATTGAACTCTCAATAGATGATACCCTGACCTCATGTTTATCATAAAAACATTCAATATCCTCTCAAAAATTTTAAAAGATCAGAAATTTGTGGATTAGTAAATTTTTTGTTTACTACAATATTCTTAAACAACTAGTAATTGAAACAGAGTAGTAAACTCTCATTGACCTTCTTTGCATAAAAAACATGTGAACCCCAATGCGACATACTATGTTAGAAAAAACTATTAACCTATAACTCATTAAACTAATTTTTGAGTTCCTGATGTTCTTTTAGTGTCATTATAAATGGTGGAAAAGAAACTCGATTAGTCCTAGGAATGTTGTCAATTTTTAAATCAATATCTCTATTTGATGGAAAGTTCCCACGAAATCATCATCAAAATATTACATAGTTGGTAGAAAGAAATAATTAATTACACCCCCATCAACCATCAATAAACTAGAATCATAGGATATAATCTCCCTCAGTAGCAGGGATGTTGTACTTTCTAGGCCTGCCTGGTTATGCCAGTCTCCATGGTAAACATATAGGTTTCCCTTAGGAGATGTAAAAGACACACTCATCCAGAAACAATATTTGTGAACTTGGTTTGAGATGAGCCAGTCCATGACCATAATTAGGTCTCATCATGATATATCAATGATATAGAGATCCCACAAAAAATAATAATCTCTATCATCAAGAGAACATACATTTCATAGATAGATGTCTCGAGACCATAATCCCAACTGTGTATCCATTTTTCATTAAATCTATAACAAACTCCCCTGCCAGGATCAAAGTCATAAAATGTCTTGCAAATATAATGTAATGAGAGGAACCAACAACAAATAAGGCAGTAGAAAAAGTAGAATATACATGAATAGTACCTCTCAATGTTGATTTCACAACCTTGCTATCCACATATTTAGGCTAGACCATATGAAACTATCATACCCATCTTCCTTTTGTTTATGTACAAATACATAGAGTTTCACCCCTCTCCTGATATAAACAATATTATAAAGAAGCACAATTTTCACTAATTATTCCTCATCATCTAGTATAAATCAAAATGTAAAACTAATATAGTGTAAAAGATCACTTTCTGACAACCGAGCATTGTCTAGCTCCTCCATCACTAATTGTTTGTCTTATGTTCTTGTAGAACCCATCTAAATCTCCCAACATTCCCGAAGCTCGACACACCATGTTTGGTTTTGTACAATGTTTTACAATGTTTCAGGACCTACCATAATACATGAAATGCACTTGGGTAAGCTCTTGTGTTACAAATCATCATGTCTAGCCACTCTTCTTCCCACCAATATAGATAATGTTTTCAAAGGGGTGATTCATTATCAACAAATATGTACCTCCAGATTATCCATAACATACAAGCTATTAACTAAAAATATTCTTTTTAGGTTCCCCTATAAGTGTGGAGCATGATTCACCACTTTTGAATACATTTTCATAATGAAGATCTTCACCTGGGACTTTAATTTGACACTTCAGTCCATTATTAAAACATTACATTGAACTAGGATCAGCATAATCCAATTCATTCACAATTCACTAAAAATCTATGAATATTCAAGAATTTTTCATCCTAGACAGGCTCCCCTGATTCCGTCTCATATACATAAAATATTTCTCCATTCATTGCATATTTGAGTAAAAGTTCTCCCGGATCATCTCCAAAAATGTACTTTCATAACATTCCCTTAGTGTTTCAATTTTCTGCCTAAATGTCCCACCATCTCATTACATATTTTCATACTATATAAGAAGGAAAGTAGACACTCTTCTTAGTATGAGTCTCAGAATGGTTAATCGTTGTATTGGCCGACTCAACTAAAAACTCTCCTCCCTCGGGACCACGATCTCCAACAAAACTCATAAGGTAATGCGACTACAACTCCATATTCAGGTCAAACATGCTCTTATCAATATTCCATGGGCTTATTCCCATTAATTACATTAAAGTACTGATTTTTTCTAGATACATCTCATCTGTTTCCTCACACATCAATATTAGTGCTTCTTGTTTCGCTGTTAGATGATCTTCCATATCCATATCATCCAGTCATCCTCTCAAAAAGTGTCGTCATGGTACAATAACACCACAATTCCAAACATACATATTTGAAAAAAAAAACATATTGAAAACTAAATTAGAGGAAAATAAAAACAAACCACAAAAATACTTTTCCATAAACCTCACCACATAATAAAAAATCAGGCACACTCACTACCCTTAAACCGCATAAACCAACGCCCTTATTAACAAGGGTAAATATATTCTCATAGTTGATGTTTATAATTTAATCTCCTACTTTACCAAATTATTGAATCATTTTTCCTCTTCAAAATTCATATTCGGCACCTCATTCATATAAAATTCATAGTACAAGAAAATAGTTTATGTTTAAAAACATACCAAAAACCCATTTTCTTTTCCAAGACTCAAATGAAGAAAGATCTGAAATCAATCGTGAGTGCATAAAATAATGCATGTAGAACAAAATCATGATACATTATGGGCCTCGATTCAACAAAAAAATTCTACAAATCTATAATATCATAACACAACAAGTGTGTCACCCAAGATGAAATAATAATCAACAATAACATTAAACAATAATAACAACAATCCCACCCCATGAATGTGGGTTCTCCCCCATACATCGAGTAGCTACTCCCATGAATGATATTGTAATAAATCCCTAAATATTTTTATCTTCATATATACCATTCCCAAATAGTAATAGGAAAGTATAAAAAAATTGTTCGCTGATACCACATTGTAACGTCCTGACCTGAGTGCCACATGTCGGATCACATATTGGGTCGGTCCCATGACCTCAGGTGTGCCTACTAAAATTCCTGCAGCTACTAACTAGTGGGAAAGGTTTTATTAGTCAATTATTGGGATACTATACCCTCTTTTATACAATAATATACTAGTGAAAATAAACCAAAATATCATATGAATATATAACAATAAAAAAATTATTCTCTGAAGATATCCAATGAAGGAAATTTAGTATCCTTCTAAAGAAGAAAACCTTCCATTCTAACGTATTCTCCTTGGGTGTAAAATAAATCTCAAAATTAAGATACTAAAAAATCCCAAGTAGGCCCTGAATCATGTTTGGTTCCCTAAACAATGCACTATCATGACTCATCCATCATCCACAGTCTCCATTCCTTTAACATGTCCTACATCCAATAAATATATTCGGGTTCTGATCAGGTAACCTGAGAGGCATGTGATTATATCTCAGTTGTCCACCTCCAGTGATGAATAAAACAAATATAGTCAATAACAAGTGTATTCATTTTTATAAATAAACAATTAAAATGAATAACTAAGTAGTTATCTCCTTATCAATTAATCATTATTAAACCACATATACCACCAGCTTCTTGAGGACACTCTAACCCCAATAAAAACCACATTTTACACAATATTTCTACCATGCTTCTTATTTGATTAATAATACATTTCAGAAAAGGGATTTCATTATCAATATAATTTTGCATTTGTTAATACGTCGATTTAGAACCATAGTCCAATTCCATTGTTTCTGGTATATAACACTACGTCTAATACCCCATTTATCAATCATACATATTTATAATGGGTATAGAACATCATTCCTAGAACCCCAAATTATCAATCATTAATATACATCAAGGGAATAAAACTTAATTTCCAACCCCGAGTTCTCAATAATGTGCATATGTCCTTTGTGTAGATCTCCATGTATAATTACCCAATTCACAACCATAACAATATATCTATCTTTTTTTATAATTCAATGTGTTCCCCCACATTTCTAAATTGTGAATATATATCACAGGTGGGGATATCTATGTTAAACACCCCAAATATCTATCATTTATTTGAATCATTATTTACATGAAATGATCACAATGTCTAATAAGAAATTTCAGAACCATGATTGAACAAACATAATCATCTTATAAAAATTATCCAACACTACATAAATTATTTAATTCATTAATTAAATAATACCATACCATTAACCGATACATCAATTAATTAAAAAAATCAATTTCTGTTAATCAATTTAAAAATAAATTAACAAATTCTAAATTAGAAAAATCAAATAATTATTTCACTTATTAAATATTATTTCGAATAATTCAACCATTTTATACTCAACTCCATAATTAATTATCCCAAATTTCCTAATTAATACATTGATAGATAATTCACTAACTAATTAACTTAATTACAAATTTAATTTCTCAATCCAAATATAATAATTCCATCATAATTAGTTCCGAAAATAAAATATAAAATCACCAATCCAAATATCTCATAATTAATTATCTCATTAATTATCTTATTCAAAAATACAAAAATCTCAAAAAGTCACAATTATCTCAAATAATTAATTTTTCAACATAATTAATTTAATTATGTATTTTAATTTCTAAAGAAATATATAAAATGTAAAACATGCATGTAAGAAATAAAACCACGAATATGGGATTTGGAATTTATACCACATACCTCAATCCATTGAAGAATGATTTCTTATATGAAATACAAAAACCTGAGTTTCACAACGACATAAATTAGATTTGGATAGATTATAATAAATCACGATTTAAAAAGTAATGATAGATTCGATCATGACATAGATACACAATACTAGAACTAAATTCATAAAATTTAGATATAGGTCTATAAAAAATATAATATTTATTCCACCAAATAAATGAGTGATCATATTAGGCTGAACATTAACAAAACAAGATAGTATGCACTTACCAGTATAGGATAAGATCTTTGATCATGGAATCTTATCGTGAAGAAAAAGGTGGGGAGTGCATGAAATTCTTATGGAGGTATCCAAAATCATGAAATATGACCGATGGTTGAGTGGGGGTCAACATGGATTTATTTTGGGGGTTTAAGAAAATTATAAAATTATTTTTGGGCTAATTAAATTCACCTGCACCATGTCTTGGTTAGGGGAACACAATTTTCTATAATTGTTCACCCACTATGTTATTTCTATTTTAGGTGCACATTTTATATTCGTAGGTCCCATGGTTTGGAAAACTAAATACCATTATTGTGAACCCCAACAATCTATGGATTCTTGATTTTCTATGCTTGGGTGCACAAATTTATCTAACTATTTTCCAACCACACACATCCAAAATTTGTTCCATTTTTATAGATTTTCACCGCCAAAACAACAATAATTAATAAAAAATGTAAATTTATCAACAAAATAAAACAATAATCCATGAAATTATGTTTGAGTCAACTACAGAAGAGGTTGGGGTCATTGATTCCTTCTTTAAAAAAACCCTTATTTTTAATGTGTCTCTCGGTTTAGTTTTAAAACAACTACTTGAACATCAATGAATTCAATTACGAATAATGGATTCAAGATTTTTAAACATAATAAATTAAATAATCTAATAATTTGAAATAAAATTTTGACCATCATGAATAGTACTAAAGTATTAATAATTATTTACAATTTTAAAGGAAAAATAGTTTTATGAAGGATTTACAAAAAAATGATTAGCGTTAAAATGAAATAATGATCATAAAAACCATATTTTAATGTCATATTGAGAACTTATTATCTCTATTTTTCTACAATTGTCCTTTTTATGGGTTTTTGTAATTTTATAATCACAGTAGAAAGCATTGTTTTAAAAAATTAGATATTTTTTATTTCCAAAACTCATAAAATGCCACTAACACCCTTAATATATTGAGACCATTAAATCACATTTGATAGATAAGAAAACTACACAAATATATTAACAATATTTGTATCCAAATTTTAGATCGAATAGAGATTAAAGAATACCAACCATAGGTTCCATTTATATATTCGATGTAATTTCATCTAAGAGAAGATAACTATCTTAACGATGCTCTTTTATTTTATTTATTATTTTTCAGGATTTAATTAAGTAATGAAACCAAAAATATAATAAAATAATTATATCAATATTTTTAAATTTTATTATTTTTATGTAATAATATTTATCCATCTCCTCCCCCAAAAATGGGAAATTATATTATAGTTTGTATGTACATTGTACTACCTCTTGTGAACTATTGAAACTCATTTTCAATAAAATAATGAGCCAATTAAATTTAATGATGTATTATATATATATATATATGATATTTATAATATTATAATTATTCTATAATAAATTTATAACATGTACTTTATTACATTCCATAACATTCCATTCAATACAGGATAACATCGCTCGTGTTTACGATGGAATAGAGCCTCACAAATAGATTTGATTCATTTTTCACGTATTAATTATGATTAAGATAATTAATATAATATAATATAATATATTTTAGGTAATGTTGATTTTTATTAATTAAAATTAAATTATCATTTACATAATTACCTTAAGATTATTAAGATAATGATATCATCACATATGTGTATGTACATCTTGCTGTCTTTATTAAGTGTTCTGGTCCATTTTCGATGTTATTGTTTAATTAATGATTAGAATTGATTCATATAATCAAAAATAAACTTTATTAAATAATTAAATCCATATTATATGGACCAATATAATATTCTCAGGATCATGAACTTTCACATCAAAAAAATCACGAGAAAGCACAGAAAGTAACACAAACAATTGTAATAATAATGATTGAATATTAACAAGCATATGAAAATATGTTATAAAATAATAATATAGGATGTTATAAATAATAATATTGTTATCAAATAAATAAAATACTAATTTAATATAACTATATCAATGTTTTTTTATTAAACTAATGTTTGGCATGGGATAAGGGATTTCATCTCAATTTCAAATTATTGAGGCATATTTTAATTGTATGCCCCAGATTAATTTAATATTTTTAATATACAACACCATTTATATGTAATATCATTATAAATTAATATATACTATTATTTTTATTATAAATTTTAATTATATCATCCATGGGGAATATATTTATTTATTTACAAGTGGTAATGAATTTTATAACACAATTTCATTTCATTGGGTTATATTAATTTTTATTTTAAATTGATATTTATATTGAAATGACCCGGAATTGAAGTGGGAATTTTTTTGTTAAATACATGGTAATTTTACAAGATCGAGAAAGCTGATAGCGCGTGATTCCGAGGCTCGATGTTCCCGGAATCAATTTCTGATGTTTTGTTCTGGCACATTAAGGAAACGTTCGAGCGGGTTTTTATAACATTTGAACCGGTGCTCAGATGGAAATTCGAGGGGCACCATTCAACTCACAGTGTCGATATTTTCTTAGGAAGGCTTTCACCTCGATGGAAAATGGTTGGGAATGAATGTTTGTTTTTGGGATTAACATGGGAATAATAAAATAAAATACGTTCTTGTCTTAATTTATTTATAGTGGGTTAAAACCTCCAAGAGGAGGTTGGAGGTGGGTTCCACCACTCCTTAACCTCCAATGGGAGGTTATGGTGGTGCGGACCACCTGAGTTCTAAAAACCTATTTTTAATTTATTTGGTGGGTACCACCCAAGGTTATAACCTCTTGGATCCCCCATTAATTGGGGAGAAACCCCATTGAACTCCCCATTTATGGTGCCAAACCTTTCAATTAATTAATTTAAACATTTTAATTATATTCTGAGAATTTAATAAGATATCATAAACTATTGTTTTGTTAGCATTTGTCTTTTAGGTTGTGTTTCGAAGAAACAAACTCTCCAATGAAGAAGACGTCTTCTGCCAACGAAGAACGATCATCAACAGGGGAAAGGGGGAAGGGCTGTCCTTAAAGAACGCTGACGATGTCATCCTCAACTTCTTCATCTTCTTTCCCAATGTCAAGGAATCGACTTCCGCCTTTCCATGACATTGTTAATGAACAATGAACCCAAGGTATGGGATTTAATTTTGAATTTATTCTTGATATTAATCATTCAAATATTGGTTTACAATTTGCTAATTGATTACAACGTAACGCGAGGGCGCGGGGTGAATGAACATGTCCCAACCCTCCCATCAATTTTTATCGCTTTTTGATGACATTGGTGGTGCAAAAGATGCAAGAATTGGGCCGGCCGAGATGGAAACCGGTGGTGCAGGGTCGCCGGGTCACTGGAAGGGAACTGTGTCGTCGGGTAGCACAGAGAAAAAAATCATGGCATCTGGCCACGACGGTGAACACGGGTGGCCGCCAGGCCACCGGAGGGGCGCGACGTCGTCACACCGCACAGAAGAAGAAGTTGCGGCCCCATGGCCACATCATTGGAGCAGAAGCGGCTAGTTGGGCTGGTCACCGGTGGAGCAGACCGGCTGGCTAGTGGGCCAGCCGGACGAGACGGGACCCTCTTGGGTCTCGTGGGTTATCGAACCTGTTCCAGGCAGCAGCTTAGTTCTGGAGACGGGGAGGGGGGGGGGACCCCCTTACACGGCTAGGGTGGGCCCCACAAGCCGCTATCCACCAAGGCCACACAATCCTTCATCCAGGTCACATGAGCTACGCTACCCACTGTCCAAGGCACCTATTGTGGGCAGGGCCGCCCATCGCGGGTAGGGCCGCCCAGCGCAGGTTGGGCTACCGTCACGGGCCGATATGCCACCGTTGACCAGTCCAGTTCCGGAGGGCCGGGTCCAACCCATAGACAAAGAATGACCCTAGTACGGACCTCGGTAGGGTCAGGTCGACCCGAACTGGGACAACCCCGGCCTGTTCGGCCCAACTCGGCCATACCCGACCCGGACCCGTTTGACCCGATTTCACCTTTTTTCCTGTAACATGGGCTACGATTGTCCGATTGATGAAATATCTGCAGTGACGGAAAGCGTTGAGAGAGATAGTTATTTTGGAATACCCCAATTGAGGTTTGGATCCTGTTGGTGTACATTTGGTTTGGATTGAATTTAAATCCAACCGGGCCCGGGGAATGGAAATGGCAATAACTCTCAGACCGGGCATCTAATTGACGCACCGTCTATCACGTTGTGTTCCTTTTGATGAGACATAAAATCAGGATACATTAACTTGGGATGACATGGTAGTTGAAGTATCAACTCTTGGCCTGAAGAAGATACCCTCCTGGAATCAAGCATGCTAATGGAAACCTTGAGGCTGGCTGTTCACTATTGACTGTTTCTAGATCCTGTGTTGGTCCGACAGTTCTGATGACTATTCCGGGATCATGTGTTGGTCCGATAGTTCTTACATCTGTTCTTGGATCATGTTTCGGTTTGACGGAATAGCTAGTCCAAGATCATGTGTTGGTCCAATAGCTCTGACCACTGTTCCTGGATCCTGTGTGGGTCCGGCAGTTCAAACCGCTCGTCCTGGATCCTATGTGGGTTAGACATCTTAGATGATTAATTAGATATATATGATAATCTCTATATCTCTACAAAATTTTTATACATGTGTGAGATGATTCAGTAACTTTTATGTTTACCTCATGATTGAGATTATTTACTTGATAACTTAGGTATATGTATGGGCATATACCTATGTGGGGTCATCTGTTGATTTCATTCTTGGTGGTTTATCATTGTTGGATTTTGTGAGACCTTGAGGGTCTAGGGGTCCCTACTGAGTATCTTTATTCCCACCCCTGCAAGGTCTATAACCGCACCTCGTTTTGTTGGTTGCAGACGATAGAAAACGCTGATTGAGGCTGAGGATAGTAGGACTACACTGTACTCGGAGGCAGACCACACAGTGTGACGATACACAGAGGAGACAAACATATGTTGAATGCTACAGAGGCTATCTATACCTACCCTTTAGGTAGGATTATCCGAAGGATGTCCTAACAGTTGTATTACTTTTTTGCAGTTGTACATGTTTTTCAGATGTACTTGTACTTTCCTGTAGGGCTTGTATTTCTGGCCCCCTTTATTTTTCAACACTCATTTTTTATACAGTTTTATTCAGTGTTTTACTTCTTGCTCGTACTCTGTTGTGTGTATTTACACTCTATAAAAGAAATATCTTCCCAGTTTTGGGGATTTACACCTTTGGTTCTAGTCGCCATCCCCTGGCCTATGGATGGAAGGATTGTGGTAGTCACGACATGAGCAATGGGGGATAGGTCATGACAAATTGGTATCTAAGGAGTCTGTTCTACCACATAACATAGGACACTGATCATTATTTCTTGTGAAGCAATAGAGTTAAGAGTACTGAGTGTGGTTTTTAGTCCAGGGAGTCCAGTGTTGGTGCGACGGCTGGCATATCCATACACCAGGACCCAAACTTCTAATTTCTAACTCAGTGCATGAAAACACTGATTGCGTGTATGTTTCAAGTGTTTTCATAGTGATATCATTGAGTCACCTCACCAGATATAACTTATTAACCGTGGCACACATGTTTTTTTAGGATACCTCCATGCAGATAGCCATCCATGGTTTTGAGATTTATACGAGATGACAACACAATGAGCGATAAGGCCACGGTGCAAGGCCATATCACAGCGGAGGCACCAACGGTACCACTACCCATTGGGCCACTGATACCACCAGCCCCAAAAATAGAGAGTGCGCGCTGATTGAGTGCGTTGCAAGAGTTCCATCGCCAGAGGCCACCCAGGTTCAGGCGTGAGACGGATCCATAGGCAGGTGAGGATTGGCCCGAGGCTGTGGTGAGAGTATTCAAACTAGTTGGGACACCAGCAGACCTCATGGTGATCCTTTCCGCGTCTATCCTTCAGGAAGCAACATGAATATGGGGGAGCATGATGCTCCATGTGCATGATGATGTGACACTTCTCTGTGAAGACTTCAAGAGCCTATTTCGGGCAGCGTTTGTCCCAGCCGCCCTACGCGCAATACGGATACGGGAGCTACTTCATCTGTAGCAGGGTAGTATGACGGTGGCACAGTACTCAGCGAGGTTAATTGACCTCTATCGCAACTCCATAGATATGGTTCAAAACACATTATTCAGGGATCAGACCTTCAAGGAGGGGATCCGGAGAGAGATCATATCTTTGATGATCTCCCTCAGCATTCTGATATATGTGGGTGTGTTTTAGAGAGCCCTCATAGTGGAGGAATTCCTTGCCGAGCAGTCACCAGCAGCAATACCCATCACTAGTTGACATGATCCGGAGTCTTCTGCAGCTGGCCGTAGACAGATGTCACAGAGGTCCAAACGGACCAGGCCATCCGGTGGAAGACCTCAGGATGTAGGTTCAGTTGTGTGGGGCACACGAGATAGAGTCAGTCATGCTAGGAGCATGCAATATTACTATTACGGAGGGCATGATCACATGGCTCGTGAATATCCGACCCGCCATACTGATGATCAACAGATATTTGAGAGACCCCCAAGGTAGAGGCAGAAATTCGATTGAGGTGGACCATAGGGAGCAGGAAGACATGGAAGAGGAGCTAGATGTGCAGCTAGTGGTGGATGATGATTCGAGGTGTTATTTCCACCACCACTTGTAGATCCACCCCAGCCATATGGAGCGTGTGGAAAGGGGCGAGCTCAGCTCCAACTAGTTGAGGCATATGATCATAGTGCTCTGGAGACAATTCAAGGTACAATCTATGTCTACTCCACCATAGCTGCAGTTCATATAGACACAGGTGCCAGACACTCATTCATTTCCACTGCTCTCGTTCAGAGCTCAAAGAATCCAAAGGAGCCGTTAGATGGATCCTTTTGTCAAGAGACTCATACAGGAGAAAACTCGATGATTACACACTGGTGCCAGTTGTGTGAGCTTACTCTTGGTGGTGAGAGCTTCAGCGAGGATCTAATCATAGTGGTGTTGAGGCCTTATGATGTCATCTTGGGTATGGACTAGTTATATACAGTCCATGTTCAGATTGACTATATTAGGTGTAAAGTGTGGTGTGTCCGCACGGATGGGACAAGGTTCACCCTCACTGGCGAGAAGGGAGAATTTGCAGAATAGGATGAACATTATCAGAGGAGGGTGCAATAGATCACTCATCAGTTGGCATGCCATACCCTCGGAGCAGTTGATATGGAGAGTCTGAGCTATCCTGTAGTGGTGGACCAGTACACAGATGTTTTCCCTGACGATGATCAAAGACTACCTCCTCGAAGAGAAGTGGACTTATGCATTGAACTATACCCTAGGACGACCCCAATATCTACACCTGCATATTGGATGGCTCCAGCCGTGCTTCGTGAGCTGCGGGTATAGCTCGAGGACTTGTAGGTGAAGGGATTCAACTGCCCCAATGTTTTTCCCTTTGAAGCCTCGATTCTAATCACCAAGAAGGTGAATGGGAGTTTGAGGCTTTGTCTTGACTACCGTCACCTGAACTAGGTGAATGTGAAGAACAAGTACCCACTCCCAAGAATTGATGACCTCTTTGATCAGCTAAAGGGAGCATGGTGGTTCTTGAAGATAGACCTCAGATCAGGCTATCACCAACTCAGAGTTCCAGACGAGGATGCACAGAATATGGCCTTCAGATGTTGGTACAACCACTATGAGTTCTTGGTTAATCCGTTAGGCGTAACCAACGCTCCAGTAGTGTTCATGGGACACATAAAAAGGATCTTCTAGCCATACCTTTATTGATTTGTCGTAGTCTTAATCGATAAAATTATGATCTACTCAACTACTAAGGAAGAGCATGCCTACCATTTTATGGTAGTACTGGACACACTCCAAGAGCACCAAATTTATAGAAAACTCTAGATGTACCAGTTCTGGATACGAGAGGTTCACTTTTTGGGAAATTTCATCTATAAGGCTGGAGTTGCATTGGATCTTGAAAATATTGAGGCAATACTTGCTTAAGAGACACCCATGAGTGTGATGGAGGTACATAGTTTCATGGGTTTGGCTAGTTACTACCAGAGGTTAATACCAGACATCTCTGGAGCTGCATCACCACTATCATCCTTGACGAAGAAGGGGAAACCCTTCGTGTAGTCGGAGAGATGCCAGCAGAGCTTCTAGGAGATGAGGCAGAGGCTGACTAGTGCCACCTATCTTGAGACTTCAGAGGACGGCCTAGGGTACATAGTCTACTGTGACGCATCAGTGACTAGACTTGGGTGTGTCCTGATGCAGGAGTGAGTAGTGATCACTTATGGTTCTTATCATCTGAGACAAAATGAGAAGAACTATGCAACCCATGACCTAGAGTTAGGAGTATTGGTCATTATCTTGAAGATGTGGCAACGCTATCTGATGGGTGAACATTTTATCGTGTACTCTGATCATAAGAGTCTCAGGTTTTTCTTCTCTCAGAAGGACTTGAACCTGAGATAGCGCTGATTGATTGACTTCTTCTAGGATTATGACTTCAAGATAGTCTATAATCCAAGAATGGGTAATATTGTAACATATTCACTCAGCAGGAGAGCTGGTATACAGCTTCTAGAAGAGGCGATATATCATATTTCTTCCATAAAGATATCCTTTGTAGATAGAGACAGATCAGCCTTTCTACAGTCTATTACAGTCACTCCCTAACTCCTTCCCCGATTTAGGGAAGAAAATCATGGGGACGCTGACTGGGAGACACGACGTGCCCAGATAACAACAAGAAAAGGCACCTAATAGATTTTCTGAAGGTGGGGAGCACGTCATTCTCTTCAGTGGACGTACAATGGTACCAGTGTCACTTCAGAATGAAGTGTTCAAAGAGTACCACACATCCCCTCTAGCGGTACATCCAAGAGTGGAAACGACGTAGAAGGACCATCTGAGTCAACACCGGTGGCCAGGTATGATGATGGTGGTAGCAGAGGTTATCTCTCGATTCCTCACTTGTTAGAAACTAAAGGCGAAGAACTAGGTACCAGCAGGCTTGGTATCGCCATTAGAGGTCCCAGAGTAGAAGTGGGATGGGATATCCATGGGATTCGTGATGGGTCTTCCACAAACATTGAGGGGTCATGACTCGATTTGGGTGATTGTCGACCGACTCACCAAGTCGGCCACTTCCTACCGATCTGAGAGCAGGGTTCAGTAGAGATCTTGGGACGCCTATATGTGTAGGATATTCTGCGGCTACATGGAGTAACTTTTCTATTGTAACCGATCGTGATCCACGGTTTACTTCCCAGCAATAGAAGGGGTTATAAAATGCTTTCGGGATGCAGCTACATTTGAGCACCGCATTCCATCTTCAGATGGATGGTCAGACTAAGCAGACCTTTTAGACCATTGAGGAAATGCTACGTGCTTGTGTCATCGACTTCGATCGCAGCTGGGAGGATCACTCTCCTTTTGTTGAGTATTCATACAACAACAGCTATCACTCCACCATCGGTATGGAACCTTTCAAGGCGTTGTATGAGAGACCTTACAGATCAACCTTGTGCGGGACAGACCCTAGGGAGTCAGCACTCGTGGGACCAGAGATGGTACATGCTACCACATAGAAGGTGCAAATCATCCAGGAGTATATGAATACTGCACAAAGCAGGCATAAGCCGTATGCTGATAGGAGAAAGAGTCATTTGGAGTTCGAGGATGGTGACCACGTCTTTCTTACGGGTCTCACCTCAATGAGGCCTATAGAGATTTGGCCAAGGCGGCAAGTTATCTCCAAGACTCATCGGACCTTTTTATTCCTCAGTAGATTTGGGGAGGGAGCATACCACTTAGCTCTTCCACCTCAATTGCATCAGGTGTATGACGTATTCCACGTATCTTAGATGAAGAGATACATGCATGACCCTTATCACATCATTGACCATGGATAGCTAGACATTGACGATGAGGTGACATTCATGGAGGTTCCAGTGGAGATTGAGGATCGATAGGAGTGGGTCCTTCGTGGAAAGTAGATACCTTTGGTTCATGTTCATTGGCAGCATAGGAACCTCTAAGAGAGCACATGGGAGAGGAAGGCTCAGATGCATTCTCAGTACCCCCAATTGTTTCCTTAGTTAAGTGGTATCTTACAGGGAGATATTATATTTATTTTATGATGGAAATAGTTATTTTTGTAGGAATACCTTGGGTTTTAGGGTTGATATCATAATATAAACTCACTATTGATACTATTAGCTATTCTAGTTAGTAATTTATATTTATTGAATAATATTGTGAATTTTTATAAATGTTATGAGTATTACTTGAAGTATATAATAATTATTATTAATTATATTTTATATTCGATGGAAAAATAGATTAAAATTTATTAATAAACATAAATAGTTATTTTACAACTATGTTATATTTTTTACGCATTTCAATTAGATAAAATGTTATTGAGGTATAAAAAATTTATAGGATAAATGTATACACAATTTTTACGTAATAATTAGTTCCTTGGTTTTTGAAATATTATTTTATATATTATTAACAAACTTGGATTGTATTACTGATTTAATTTAAAAATTAATAGGAGATATATTAGTGTTGCTCATATCATTTGTGGGATTGTACTATATAGCTACCTCTTTGTGGATATATGAAGTACTGGTTAATACCATTTGAGTGTGAATGTTTGAGTAATTTAGAGGATGAATATATGTTTTCAATATGGTTCAATGTCTAAGAGATTAATAATGAATTTTGGAAGATTATTTTTAAGATAATATATAATTATTTAATATAAATCCTATATTATATATTAAATGAATGATTAACATAGTTTGGGGAAATATTGGTATATATAAATAGAGATAGTGAGTAAGGATGATCTTATGTTAGATGTTATATCACAATTGAAAAATTTGTTAACAATACCCTTACCAACATTTATATGCAAGTATTTATTAAAATTACATAGATATAATTTTTTATGTTTCTAGATTGTAATGACCAGTGATTTAGAACCATTAAATTAATAATATCATTAATTGATTTTGTACCATATAAAAATTTACTAATGGAATACCCAACTAAAACATACTACATCATATTAAACAATCATGAAATATTTAATCATTAGTTGGTAAAATGAAAATTATTAGTTAAAATAATACAACATTATTATTTTTCATTCTTTATAAAGAAAATTATTAAAGATTAATTTTATTTATCCTTAATATAAATAAATTGATATTTATTCATTTTTCTATATTATTTCATATTTATATTCATAAAAAAATTATGTCTATATATTATTATTTCTAAATTTACATGAATGAAAATTTGACAGAATATATTTTTAAAATGGTTTTTTAATAAATATTATATTACTTATATTTTTAATATTCATTAAAAAGATAATTTTTAAAATATTTTAAATTAAAAAATTAAAGGTTAAAAACACTTTTTGATTTAAGTTTCAATATCATATTATGATACTTTTTATATATTTTGAAAAAATAATTTAATTTTAGATGAATATTGAAAATAAAGATTTAACTTAAAATCATCCCTTTATTTCATTTAGTGAAAATAATATTGAATTAGCTATTTATCAAAATTTTAATATATATATATATATATATAAAGTTTTATAAATAATTTAAAAATAATCTTTTAATTTGAAAAAACACATTTATCATGTTTTGGTATCATTTGTAATATTATTTTCTAAATACTATAGTTATTTGATTAAATTAAAAAACTATTTTTTTAGAAATGAAAATTAAATCTATAAAATTGTATTTAATATATTTTATCATCATGTTTATATTATTTAATATGGTCAATTTCATTTCTGTTAATAACATTATTATTACTAAGAAATATTTTAATCACCATGATAATGTAAAAACTCTTATTTTGAAATAATAGTATTATTAATATTGAACAATTTTCCTACAATATAAATTAAATAATATATGTTAAAAAATAAATTTATTAATTTATTTAAGCACTTGTAGAAAAATATTATTACAAATTCAATTACTTGTCAACACTATGTATATTTAAGAATAAATTATGGTAAAAATAACATTTTTCTAAAAGAATAGATTATATATATTAATTATTATATATAAAAATTTAATATTAAATTATTTATAAATTTTATTTAACTATATATGGGTAAAATTTAGTATTATAAAATGTAATATTATTTTATAATTTTTAACTTATCTGTTAATTGAAGTACAAATTAATAGTGTATAAAAATGATTCCACGGAAAAAGGAAAAATTGAAAACTGTCAAAATCACATGGAATGAAGGATGGATCATTTTCATAGCTCTTGGTATAGTGTGAAGTATGGGATTGAAATAAATTATAAAATTATATAATAAATTATTTTCTACTTCTATGTCTAGTGATTTTCTATAAGAGTCATTCAATTATTTAAAAATAATGAGGGTTGACAAAAGATCCATATTAGTCACAAATAATGGGGGACCACATAAACCATATCAATGTCAATAATTATCAATTTAAATTTCCTTAAAATAGAAAAATATTACACTATATGAATTATATTACACCGCGTAATGTCCTTGGACAATATAAATCACCTTAAGTCATTCATCTAGTATGAAAATTTCAAGAGATTGTTGAATAAATTCAAGTGAGTATTTTAGAATCCATATCCATTTGATAATGATTATTCTATTTCAACAGTTCATTAGAAATTTAAATATAATTATATAAATATCATCAATATACATAATTTTTATTATTCTGATTTATAATATTTTTTTTAGTATTAGATTTTTTAAAACAAAATAATGTTGATAATGCATTGTATGGTCCACCACCTCTATTATGCAATGGTTTTATTTTAAAATTTTAATAATTATTTCAATTATCCATTCAAAAAACAAAATATATAAATCACAAACGTAAGTGTATTTAAATTATATCACTATGGATCATTAATAAGGAAGTTCTGAACAACATTATCATTACTCTAAAACCAAAATTTAGTGTCTAAATATTTGTGTCAATTAAATCGCATACATGGACGATGCTATGAAAATATATAATAGATGATTAGGGAATCATTAATATAACTTTATTTTTAATTAAAAAATAAAATAATGATTTTTATGGTTATGTAATGGTAAATATATGTATTTATGATATTATCAAAATATAATCATCCATCAGTAAAATTACCAAATACAAGTTGACAACTAATTTATTTTCCTGTAAACCATTGAAGAAATAGAATAAACAATATCATGTGATACATCATCATCAATATTTAATGAAATATATAAAAATATGGTTAAAATGACATATATAAAAATCTTATTTTTTAGCATAAATTAGGCAGATGCGATAAAAAAATAGGAATTAGATAATGGTTTCATGTATTAATTTTCAACCCTTGGGACATATTTTCTTATGATAATACATATTATATTTAACACCCCAAGGATTTAATCATAAATTTAATTGAAAATGATATTCACACGACACTAAGTATATGTAAAACATCATTTTTTTTTGATAATTATCTAAAAAATATAGTTGTAACCTAGCCATGAAAATTAGTTTTTCCACCTTTGTGAATTGAATTTAGAAAAACCTACATACATAGTTGAGTTCAGTATGATATTTAGAGTCTGATAGGATCACCCAAATTTTGGTAAATAATAACTTACCATATTGAATAGTAATTTTACAATTATGAAAAATAATATACCCTTATGAATTGTAATTTGACCATTATTAATTGTAACTTCATTAATAAAAGTAAAAATAAAAATTATGCACATTATAAATGAATAGAATATGTTATAAATAAATATTTAAGTGTTAGTATTTTTGGAAGTATTATATATGTAATTACCATATTGTAAATAATAAATATATTAACAAGAAAAATTATTTTCATAAAATGTATTCATAAATAAAGATATTATTAACTTATGATTTTGTTACAATTGAAGGATAATTTAGTTAATTTTAATTATTTTATAAACAAAATTTAATTATAAAGACTAAATTTTTGGTGTAAATGATGATTTTAATTAAAAATTTAATTCATTATATTTATGAAATTATTTTGATAAAATATATTTCATTTTTTAAATCTACATGTCTAAAAATAATTGCTGTAAATGTTACGAATTTATTGAAAATAAATGAATTCTTGGTGAATATTAAAATATTGTAATTTAGAGTATAAATACATTAGACGATAAAAACAATATTACCTATGTCATTGCTAATTTAAGAACACTTGGTTCAATCTATCATGCAGTTATTACTATTTTTTTCACAAGAATAAACATTATTTCTTTTCTTGACCAATATATGAAAATAATGAAAAAGACATTCCAAAATCACCCCTCTCCTCTACTATAAAAAAACAACCATCACTATCATTTCTCCTCACTATTATATTCCTTGAATGTAACCCCCCAAGATTCCATGGCACAATTCTTTTTAAATATTTCAATAGCTAGCGCTACACGCAACACCGAGTTCATATGCACCACGACCTATAAAACTAGCCATTTTAAACGAAGTTATGATTATTGTTAGGAAACTTTTAGAATATATATATCCCATAAAATATTAAAATTATTATTAAGTTCTTATAAGACATAATATAATGATTAAGTGTATTTTCATTAAATGAAGTTTATTTCAAAAAATGTTTTTTTTCTATTAAAATGGATCCTTTTTTAATATAATATTTGACACTTTTATATATTCACATTGAAAAAATTAAATTACTAAATATAATGGGGACATAAAAAATTAGATTGAATATATTTTTAGTGTTATTCAAAAAACATTCATATTTTGAGGAATAATTAAATATAATGAATATTAATTCAAATATAATTTTTTTCGAATTTATTTATATTATTATATTTTACTTATAGTTGATTTCAATGTGTAATTATACTATTTATTTATAATTAAATATAATTTATTTAATTACAAGTAATTTCACTTTAAAATTTGATATAAACACTTATCAATCATTTGACGGATTTTACTTTTAAAAACTCATTTTCTCATTTTGACAACTTAGATTAATTTTAAATTAATTTCAAAAGAATCTAGGTTTTAATTATTTTAAACGGATTTCATATTTTGAATCATAATGTCAAAATTATATAAATAAGTCTCTTTCATTTTGTTGAATTATGAATAGTAGCTTCCATAATTAGTTTTATTTTCCATTGTCAAAGGGTAAATTTAGTGAATAATGGTATAAATAATAATATAATAATTTGAGACATCTGTAACACATGTCCTAATACTATTTTTTTAGTAATTATAGGACCAATAAAACACTTTAGATTCACGTTGTGTCATTGAGAGCCACTTGGTTGTGCTAATGAAATGTTATAATGATTAATTTAAAGTAAAGATAGATATAACATGAACATGTATCTTTTTACTAAAACAATTCTATTGTGGGGTTATATAACAGATTTCATTGGCTAAAAATATTCATTAAAAATCTAAATAAATTCATAAATCATGGTATATTATTTAATGTTTTTACACATTAAATAAAAATATTTATTTATGAAACAATAATGATGCAGTTATTACATTGTTAATAAATGATTGAAATAATTGATATTATAAATATTAAAATATATGTAATTTGAGTTTTTTATTCCATCCACGAATAATTTGGATAAAATTTAAATGTTAGGGATGATATAATTGTTATTTATGGAATAAATTAGTTTTCACATTAATGAAAATCAACTATTTACTAATGTTAAAATTGATATAAATGATTTAAAAAAAACACTATTTTATAAAATGATATAATGGTCCACAAAATTTATTATTCCACCAATAACTTATGTAGTGTTAAAAATGTCATTAATGATCCACTTGATGTACTCTTCTCATTTTTATAGAAACTATATTAGCCATAATGTATAAAAATACCAGAAGAAAAGATAATAGTCATCTTATTTTACAATGGGTTAATGCTAAAAGATAAAATTAAATTTGTGACCTAAACATATCTAAAACCTATTGGTTGAGAGGATTTAGACATATCATAATATTATACTCTAAATATATAACATTGGATCTATAATAAACTGAAAAATAATTTTTTATAAATTAATATTTCATGTTTTTTCATAAGGTTCCCCTCACCTCTCTTATAAAATGGCACAGATAGTACACTTTGTACTATAATACCATAAACCCTATTGATTTTATTTTCAAGTGACATGAAATTAAATTTTCAGACATGTCATCCTCTAGGTTTGATGTTATACTAGATGTAAATGTCCATATCACATGATGTATTTCTATATTATTCTCTATCATTCAACATATAGGACACCCTCCATCGATTTTTGTAATCAACCATACCACCTTGAGGAAAAATCCAATCCTTGTTAACCATTCTATGGGATATATATATAGATAGATCTATAATATCATGATATTCCATTGAGAAATATTGGGTTTCCCCTTGAGAATAGACTAAAACCCACTAATAAATATAAACATTAAATATTATTTAGTTCCTCAATGCATACAACTTAGTGTGTTGAAATCACCACAAAACACCTTTAGGCTCCCCATTATACGTTGAGTATTATTGAATTTGAATAATTGGAAACCCTATATATCAAATTTAGATAAATTAAATTAATATATCATCACCAAATAGTATCTCCAAGCATCCATGACATATTCCTAGAAGGATTCATTTTATACAACATGATATATACATTCTCTTGAGCATAGTCAAGGATCAATGTTTGTTTGTTTGAACCAATCCTAATGATAATCATATGGAATTAATTATTCCATGAGAATACCTATAGTTATACATTAGAAAATATTCCACCTTTTTTATTCACATTCTAGGATTCAAGAATTAGTTTCTCTTCATCCTCCTCATTTCTAAAGGAGATTCAATGTTTTTAGAGTTTACATTAGAGTATCTACATATGTTGAAAAGGAAATTCAATGTCGTGGGAACAATCCCAATATGGATTATATTTTTCTATATCAATAATTTTCAGGTTACTTAGGAGTTCACCTATAACTTTATAATTTCCTGATCATCGATGAATCACATAGATTTTAGAATGATGGTGCATTGTCTAAGACATGATTGATTATAATAAAACTACAATGTATTAAAAACATTGTATATAATTCAAGAACATAAACTATTATCATTTCATTAATATGATAATCATGAACATAAAATATTTTACCAAATAATATATTCATTTTGGTATTATATGGTTTCAAATACGTTAAATGAACATTGGGCTAATGGTACCCTTTATGTTTCATGACATCCTATGTTATGATTTTGGTATTCCTCACATTCCCCAAAAATGAAATAAACTACTTTCCTATTTCAAATAGCCATTAAATGTTTTCACCCTATTTGATCAAATATATGTGACCATAAAACCCAGTGATCCCTAAATGTCTGATTTGAATGTACAATGAATTCATAATGAGAAGAATACTTCATTCTCTCTAGGATGAAAAAATAAGTCTATCATTATCAGTGTTAAGGATCTATTCAACATGTCACCCATCAGAAAAGTTTAGGATCATATTTTTTACCCAGTAAATTCATAAAAATTCTAACGTATCCCCCATGTTCATGAAAAACATAGAGTTTTACTTCCAATATGATTCCCCATATTGAGGTCTACTAGCATGAACTGGATTATCTATCTCACATCAGGTTTTGTTTATACTATTGAACTGTGTGATCTACCGTATGAGGTTTTTAATTCTATATGACCTTAATATCTAGAAAATGACCAATGGTTCTCAAAAATATATGTTTATATAGCTGATTTTTTACATCATCATATGATGTTTCATTATTTGATCGACATCCATACCATATGAATTCCAATTTAATAGATACATCCCAAACAGATGACATAAAACATTGTAAATTTCGATCCATCTCTTTATTGGTTGGATATGTTTAGTGTATTTTTCCTACTAGACCTCCTTGTAGATAATCCTGTGAATTTATTTCAACCACATGGGATACATACTGATTCCCAAAAGTCACACTCAAGGACTGATCATAAATCAACCTTCTACAATTCCTTGTCCTGATATTCAACATTTAATTATGGATATTTCACAGATCCTCTAATTATACATCTATACCCTCCATGAATGGAAGAAAATTTGAGGGAATATATCAATTATTATATTCCCAAGAGTTAATGATGACTATTAAAATGGAATAATGAGTTCTAAAACCTTTTAACTATGAGAATTTTCCCACTATTATGTTCTTTTATGCAATTTTTAACTAATGAAATTATTTTCTACACTAATGATTATACATTAATATTTCAATAATATATTCTTCTTAATAAGATATTCTCTCATGAATCTTGAATTAATTATCTATATTACATACTATTAAGACAAATTTAATTTGAAATACTAGTGATTTATTCATTAACCTGTAATTTATGATATATTAATGACATGGTATGAAACAGATATGCTAAGAAAAATTCCTTATACAATTATGTTTATACAATAATTAAATATTATTATTGACTTATATCCACCACAATAATAGTTTCTAGGAATCATTGTTCACCCATTATTATTTTTATGTTTTTAAGAGGTTATATGTAAATTTTTTAGTTATAATAACTCATTGATTTTTACATTTAGGGATAAATTTTTTGGGATAATTAGAATTTCTTTTATGAGAATCTATTGATTTTTTCCCTAGTTGTAAAATTTATTAATCATGTATGGTCATCACAATATTAAAAAATGTGATCAATATTCATTAAAAAGTATACAATATATATGTATTATATTCATTTGATACATCAAACCATAAAATAAGTGAAATACATATAGTCCCTATACCAGAACATATATAGAAATGAAAAAATTTGACACATTAATATTGATTGTAATGAAAATTTTTAAACAAATATGTAATTTTAAATTTATACGATAGTGTAATATTTTAAGATAAATAATATTATGGGTTTTTGATGATTTATACTTAGTGATAATTTATTATAAATTTGGTATTAAGGATGTAATGAAATTAGTGACATTAGGATAGGGTTTATGATAAATTCTCAAAATTAATAACAATAATTTTGATGGAATTTACATTTTATAAAATTGAATGTCATTTATAAAATAAATCACACTCATTTTATTATCATATGATTATTATTATTGTTTTAAAATTTATTTTTGTGATACACTATTTAGTATATAAAAACTATAAAATGATGTTTTTAAGAAATTGTTTCTTTATTTTTATTATTTTTGTCAGGAATATTCTTACTATATATATATGTTCTTCAAAGTTATTCTATTAGTGTTCATGTACTATTTTAGATGATCAGAAAACATGTTATTTTATTTTCATGGAATTTATTGACAAATATTTTAAAGGAAGCGTCTTGTAATTTTCTAAATAGTCATTTTTTTGGATTCTATTTAAAAATTGTTAGGGGAAATATTTTTGAGAATTTTTTGGCGGAATTTTTTTACAACATCATTTTAATTCATTTGGATTTAATATTCCATGACATTAGAGTAATGTTCATAATGAAATTATTTTAATAATATATATTATTTATAGATACCCAAAAATTATAGTTTCACTTGTATTTTAAATTATATTCCTATGTAATTTTTTAAATATTTATTTATTTATATAAATGTAGTTCATGATATTTTATCATTCAGTTTGGATAAGATCATATTATCCCATCAACTTCATTTCATTGGTTGGTTAATGATGTTAATGACTTAATTTTGTTTCTTTAAATACATTTATCTCTAACAGGTTTGTTAAATACTTCTGAAATAATTAATGTTCATATATTCTAATTGAAGATATAAAATTTGAATACTCATACATTCTCGGAGAGTTAGTTATATTCCTCAAAAGTTGTGTGAAAATTTTAATATCTCATTATTTTAAGGGGCATAAGAGTGGTTTTGGGAATATTAATATGATACATGATATTTTATTCCCAATATAGCTAGGGTACACTAGTGATCATCTTGAGCCAAAGAGGGTACCCTAGTGTGTATGAAAATATCAAGAGTGTAGATGGGCTTTGGACGTATGGTCAAGATGGTACATGGGTAGATGTGTATATAATACAATGTGAGGAATTTCATGGTGACGTTCCTTAACATATTATTATATATTTATTTGAAAGGTGACTAAAAAAATCCCTTAAGGGATTCATTCATCAAAAGTGGTAATGGTATTGATCATAAATATGGAAGTTATTTTCTCAGTTTTGTTTATCAGAAAAATATTTTTCTTATATATTTTATGGGATCATATGGATTTTTATTTTTTATTAGTGATGTTGTACTGTTACCACCAATTTTGTGTAAAATAAAATTTTTCTTTTTGAAATAAGTTTTAAAAAATAAAACATTTAAAAAATATTTGGAAAATATTTTTTATTTAATGAGAAATCAGAATAATAAAAATGATTGTCATCGAATGTAATGGAAATGATAGTTGTAACATCTATTATTCTCATAAATATTAAGAAAACATGTTTAAAACATTTTGAAACTTTTATTCAAATGTTACCGATATGGAAGATTTTAATATATTTAATTTTAAAACATATAAATGAAGGTAAAAATATACTGTAAAATGGATTTATGGGGAATTTTTTTCTTTGAAATGAACTATTTGTAAACAAATTTAGAACCAAATTATATGGAAGATAATGATAACAAAACTATAGGTTCATTCAAGATCGGTATCCCATAAAAATTATTTTATTGATTTTTATTGAATCAATGAGTGCAGAAGTGGAAATTAATCATGGAAATAAATTAATTAAATTATGATAATAATTTATATATTGTTCAATAATATAATATCACATTATCTCCACCAATATATTATAAAACATAATATGTCCAACATGTTATGATATTGAAACCTAAAACCCTTAAAACATTGGTAATATTGAATCTTAAGTCTAATGAATGAATAATGTTTTATTGAAGATAAAATAACATGATAATAAATAAATTAAATATATCACATGTAAAACGGTCAATATACACACCTTATAAAAGAATTTAGTTTCCAAAAATAACCTATACCACAAAGAAGTGAAATAGAAAAACCAATTGTACCACTTTTGTACTTTTTGAAATATATTACTTATGAAATATATGTATAAAAATGTATTTTTAAATACTTATTATTTTCAATTTAATAATAATAATTTAAATTCATGATATGTATACACACAACATAAAATAAATTGGCTGTGAATATAGAATGTGAATCACTGAACAAAAAAGGGAGACAATGATTCCTTACCATGTGTATGGTTTTCTATTATAAACTTTCAAAACTATAGTATAATTAATATAAGTTGATTATAAATAACTTAATGAACCATAAAAATATATATCATACAATATACGATTTATATATTACCACTTGACTCCAGTTTATTAACTATGTAATGATAAAATCACCTTTTGAGAAACAATGGTTCTGTATTTGACGAATGTTTTGATTTATAATTTTTGGAGCTCTAATATTAAAAATGTTTAGATAATTTGAATAATTCTTAAAAAGATATAAATATCATATTATATATATATATATATATTTCAAAATCCTTATAATATTGAGATAGAAAATTAAATACACCATTACTGGAGATGGATGTTCATATGTCAACATGAAAGCTATTCCCATTTTCTCTATGAGGAAAACGAAAGAAAGCTAAATAAAATATTTAGTTTAAAGAGTAATTTTTATATAATATATATCCCATTTTTCATAAAAAAAACTCATATTTCATAACATAAAATATTGAATGAATCACATCACTCCACGATGTGGTAGTCCACCGTACATAGGGGTAAGGTTATCATATTCTAAAATATTGAAAATTGAGAAGCTATATGTGATAGAACGATTTTATAAATATTATATTTTTATTAATATAATATATATTAATTTAATTAATCAAAATATACATCTAGTTGAAGTTGTTTTTGGAACTAAATAGCATCTATTTGTGAGGCAGTATTATACCGTACATAGGAATTGTGATTATATATCCCATTTAATGAAATTGTATATTAATATAAGTTTTTAAAATAACATAAAATCATATATGTATATGGAATATAAAGAAGATATTTTATAATCATGATTTAAAATTAATCTAAATAGTTGGACGATGAATGAAAATAAAATACTTGACTACGAAAATTACATCTTCTTCGGACAACATCTTTGGATTTGATCCAAAATCCTTCAAAGGATGGATTTGTGAAGAAAATAATTATTATAATATTATAGGAAGGAATTGAGGATGAAATTTTGGTAGGATTTTTCCAAATTAAATGGGTTATGTGGTGTGAATAGAGGAGGATCAGGGGCCATTTTATAAGTGTCTTTGTGACACACTTGTCATTTTTGAAGAGTAAAAATTGTAACCACATTATTCACATTTAGGAAGGAAAAAATCAGATATTATTTAAAAAGAAATGTGATAATTTATAATTATCTCTATCCATTATTGTTAAAAATGATTTTTATCAATTTATTTTAACACCCAATAAAAAAATGTTCACCATAACAAGATAAATTAATTTTTACCAATTTTACTATTAATAATTTTCAAAAATTAGATTGAACTCATTATAAAAAATATAATATAATATTTTAAAATATTTACTCAATTTTCACAAATTTTATTTATAGATGTTTAAATTGATAGTTTGAAATTAATTAAGTTGATGTGATGAAAAAGAAGTTCACCAAATAGAAAACATATCATTAAAATGTATTTAGATCAGACATAATATTGAAATTTATAAAAATTATAGAAATTATATTAATAGATATATAATGGAACTTATATTACTTTAAAAAATTCTATAATATTTTTATGTTTTTAAAAGCTGAAATAGTTATATTATTAAGTATTTGTCACTATTCAATAAAATTTTTATCTCCTTAGAAAATTATAAAAAATTAAATCAAATATCATTTTAAAATTATTATTAAAAATCCAAATTTAAATTTTCAATTAATTTTTTTAAATTAAATAGAATTTATTTTTAAAATGATTAAAGAAATAAGAACAATACTAGTTTCAAAAAACAAAATCAGTTTTGAGGTCTAAAATTGAATTTATACCTATTAAATGTATTGAAAACAAATAAGATAAATGTTAATCAATTTATTTAATATTAAATTTATAAACATAATTTAAATTATTCAATATAAATAGGTTGTTTAATTTATTTGGGCAAAACATGTTTTTAAGAAAAACTTTTAAAAAAAAAAGCATTTTCCTTTTTATTCAAATTGATTTTATTTTCATTTATAACAATTTTTTTAAAAAATAATTATTTATTTATAAATGTGTAAACTTTTATACATTAAAAAAATAGTTCATCACATTCACACACATAATTTCAGTGGATATGTGATAACTATATTATTGAGTAGTCATATATTAATAGTACATCATGTCTCAATATGACATAGTGTGGCATGTAACCCAAGATAAACATGGTGATTATTGTAAAATAGTATATACCCATTTTTTAGTGTAATAAAAATATAAAAATGACGAAATTTATTCTAATGGAAATAAATTTCACAATATCATATAGTGTAACATTCTACAAACCATAAACTAAATTTCACCATTTAAATCCATCAATTTAGTTCAACAAAATGATCAAATATTTTTCTCATTACATTCCCAAGATCCCACATGAGTTTCTCAAGATGGTGCCTTCACCGTAGAAAATTTACTAGCATAGTTGATTTATTTTATTAAACATTCTATGATCCAAAATATCCATCAGTTAGTCACCATAATAATGATCATTCTCCAATGGTACAACATATGAGATTATTACATATGATGGATAAAGTATCTGATTCATAAGGAGAGACATATTAAACACATTGTAAAACATAGAAACATTTGGATGCAGCACCAAGTGATAAGCTATGGTCGTTGTCTTCTCATGTATTTCATAGATTACGATATAACTATGTATAACTTTTCCTTTCTTTTATCCATGGTTAAATCCATATAAATGCATTCTCACCAACTTCAAATTTTAGATCATGTCGAGAATTATCAAAATAAAATGTCTGTCACTTATTTTATACCTTTTTCACATTTCTAAATTTTTATAAACATCTATATCATTTTAGATTCATTCTCAGTTTCCTAGAGAAATCTTTATACAACATAACTCTAGTACATTTTTGTTCAATAATTCATTATATAATGTGAATTATAAGGATAATAATTATCATGTGAATGAAATTATTGTACGAAAACTAAACTAGGGGAATTTGTTTATCCCAATTACCATTTATATCCATATTATAAAATCATAACATATCCTATATGGGTTTATTTATTGTGTAATATGAATATTTTTATAATGACGATAAACAATGACCAAACTATACTATTTACCAAGATCATGTTGAATACATAACCAAAAATGCGAGGTTATCATCAGATCACATTCATATTGCATTAATATTTCAACTCCAATGAACAATAACACTTACTTAATATAAATTCTATAAATAATATTGATTTAGAATTATTCTATGAAATCAATGAAGTGTGATGAATTCATAAGGTTATCTAGTACAACTGTAAATTTTATCAATATCAAAGAGAAAGTAAACGGTAATAGTTACCAGTACCTTTAATTATATTCAAATAGTGTATAAACACAAACGCTTATTTAAAAGAATAACTAAGACACAAACAAAATAAATGGGTTTTAATCCAATAGATTTCTCTAAAAACACATTTAATCTTGACAAACTCACATCACAAAGATTCTTGAAAAACTTTTATTGGAAGATTTTATTTATATTTTTAATGAAATAATATCAAATTTTTTTAATTATTATATAATACACTAAATTGGGACACATGAAATATTAATTTCACTAATAGATTACCACTAATAATTTCATATTACTCATTCATAAAAAATATAACATGATATCATTATCTACAGATGGAAGGAAGTGTATTCCTTATTTATTAGGGTTCACAACATTTATTGTAATTGCGTAATCTTTTACAAGGGAACTATATTCAATGTTTGTTCTAGATTATCATTGAAATTATCCCTTTGATTGGGGAATAAATTTACATTATTCCCAATCTCCATAAACACAGACCACTGTAGTGAGTGTGGTGAATTCTTTTGAGGTCCCAGAAATCATTTCATTGATTAGAATCATCATGTAAAATTAGTTTTATTTTTATCAATATATTGGTTTAACACACTTATAACATCCTCATGTTCATTTTATGAATTCAACTTTTGGATTATTTTTATATTTTGTAATGTGGGTCTCTAAATTGTTTTGCACTAGTTGTCTTATTTGAGTTCCCAAGAGACTTGAAAATCTATTTATTAAAAAACCAAGGGGAATGTTCATGATATAAAATTTCAATTCCTACCATCAGTGTAAATATAATGATTTCTTAATAAAAACTAACATATATTATTTCAAACAAATTCTAAATACCTATTTTTAATGAAATAAATAAAAATCTATTTTTTATTAAAGACAATTGATTAAACTATATACAGAACCTGATAATCCTGTAAAATTATATTTTTATGTAAAAATTAAATAACCATCCTTATATATAAGGTCAAGAAATTAGTTATTCATAATGTTTTAAATACTGTGAGGGAATTACTTATTAATGAATATCCTCTCAAAATCATCCCATTACATGGAGTAAATTACATCCTTTTGGATCATATTATTAGTACCGTTCCCCAATTTAATTTCATATCCTTATAAAATGATATAATGTAAAAGTATTTTTCACAAACTGAAAACTTAAGAATGGAAAATATCATATTAGTGATACAAATAAATTTCACAGTGACTTATAGGTCAGTGGACCCACTAACAATCAGTGGATGTTTCCTCATGACAGACTCAATAGATAATTTTTACATAAATTAATCATTTTGATGTTAAACATGAATCATAGCATAAGAATGTAATGTGGAATAGAAATGATGTTTCACATTCAATATCCAATAAAATATGGTTTCCTTGCAGATAAAATATTTCATTCTATACTGATTTTATAATTAACATGATTCCGTTATGTTTTATCTATTTATTAGAACAATAGTAATTTTTTTAAAAAATCTTAATTATATTGGAAAACAACATAATCCTAAAAAATAAATTATTTGATGTCTAAATCATAATAGCATTTTTCAATAAATAACACCCTATAATTAACAATGGTCGTTCATGGACATTATTCAAATATGTCATGATAGATTATACGTTTTTTTTGAATATCGAAAACATATTTGTTGGGAGTATCAAACCATGTGTTTAATAAGACATGTCTTCATGAAAATTTTGATGATCAATTCAATATCAATTCACCGATATAATTATTATAACAACTAGTTACCTCTATACCAGAGAAACATCAACATGTAGTTTTCATATAAGGATGAAATTCCTTAGGAAGAATCATGCTGCATAATTTTCAATATATTATAGTAAATTTTCTTATAAATTGTCTTCTCCTTATCATTATCCATAAACATGTACCATGAATCATCCATGAAATATCCCTATGGATCTTAGTAATTGTCTCAAATCATTATTTCCAAATTTTAACTAAACAATTACCATCATAAAAACTATAGAGTCCTAATCCATTGATAAATAAATATTACACCTTAATTGAAAATTATCCGTTACATAATGTAATAACTCAGAATAGAATAATTTAGATATAGCGCCATTAGAAACATGAAAACATAATCCACGGGTCCATTATTATGATATGTCATATCCCACTATTTTATTTATAACAAAAAAACTTCATTGACATATAATACATCATGAATTTCATTATATATTGGGTAAATGAAACCTAAGAGAGGGTGGGCTCAGATAACTTGTAAGGGTATAAAGGGAAATATCAAAAAATAAATATCAAAAAATAAGAATAACAAATGAAAAATATCCCCTATATATTAATGATTATAGACATAAGTTATAGAATAAATATTGAAATTTCATTAGAAGTAAATCAAAATAGAAACAAAGAACATGCTCTATGAGAGAATAACATTGGAATAAGACAAAACGTTGTGGAATATACAAATGAATCGATAATATTATATCATGTATACCCACAAATACATTCCTATGATGATAGTAAATGAGTAACCACCCACGACCCTACTGTAGTCTTGGGATAATCTCCCATGTACCCACTTGTGGCCTTTGGATAATATCCCATGAACACCCTTTTTTAATTAGGATAACATACATTTCACATTTTTATATTATATAAAATTAATCATTAAACAATGAATTGTAGTTCTACATAGATTATAAGGGTCCGAACTTAAACATTGCATATTCTTGAATTAAGTTAATAAATCACATTGAGGATATTTTTAGGTTTAGAAATTTCGAGACTTAGGTTATAACATTTACATAACAACATGAATATTACATACATCTACCCCATTTCCATATTTTTTTCTCAAAATAAAAAATCTTGAAAAAAGATTCATGTTTAGTTCTATGTTTTAGACTGAATGACTTTTCCTTGATCTCATCCTTGAACCTATTCCACTTTATATCCTTTGAAAAACATTTCAAAAACATGGGATAATCATAAAAAGCTCAGTAAGGGATACAGAAAAAAGAAAACTCTTAGTTTTTTAAAACAATAAGTAAGAAATGAATACTTTATCATAATTAATACTTTTCACCTTTATGAAGTAGTAAATACTATTCACTGAATAAAAGATCATTGCCTACCCTTTTGTAAACAAAATATTACCTTCAAAGCCATATAAAGAATATATAACATATAAAGGTAACACGGGAGATAAAAAAACATAAATGAAATAACCATTCGGTCGACGTCCACACAAATCACTAAATTGAATAGGGATATGGTTGAATTCCATACCCAATGAATTAGAGGTTATAACATAACCTCCCGTACTGGTTTATCATGGCACCAAATATCATTTGGTTTATCACATAACCACCCGTCAAATGTCCATGTACCACTATAAAATCATAACACATACAACAAATAAAAACGAATGATAACATTTCCACATTTCAATCACAATATATCAGTAAATATATTGACATAACAAATCCTTTATCAAAAACATTTTCAATACAAAAATACATAAAATAGTATATGGTATTAATTTTCCTTTTAAATAAATACGACTAGTTATGGAAGCCAAAGATCAAATAATACTCGGGGAAGCTGAAGGTCATTGTCACCACTTAAGATAAAAGGTACATTCATTTTTTTTTCATTTAGTAAAACATTTCATAGAAAAATATTCCATTTAAATGAAATAAAAAGTAAAAGGTGTTAATACAACATATGAAGGATAGTCGTGTATTAAAACAAAATATTCCTCAATGAAAGGTGATTGAGACGAAGTCCCTTACCTTGTCTCCGACTTGACCCGTTCATTCTTTAATCTCTTGAATAATAAACTAATGTTAATTTCTACTAGCTTAATTACATTTTTCATGTTTATCATTCCTTTTAAATCACTTATTACCATGTTATAACATTATATAATAATTTAAGTTAATAACGGCCATTTTGTCGATATGTGGTCTTTATCTTCATAATGATATTCATGATGTAGATATAATATATATCATATATATCCAGTATATGTATGTATTTATAATAGTACATAACATTTAAAGATAAGAAATGAAGTGCACTGTTCATGGAGCCGGTAAGCTGTATGTATGCAAGAACTCTACTTTCATTCCTATTTTTTATTTTAATTGAATTAATACATAATGATACATAGGTATAATATAATTCATGTTTAATATCATATATAATATCATTAAATCCATTATTTATACTTTCCTCATATGAAATTAATGAGTCATATCACATTGGGGGCGGTAGTCCACACTTCCTCAAATGAAATTGTCAAGTCTACCCATAATGGAAACCATAAAGGCTTACTATAAATGGAAAATACAGAAGAATAAAGAAACCATAAACATAATATATATAATATATAAATATAGTGCCATCATAATAACCAACATTAGAGGCGGTATGAGATAATTGAACAATCATCATTTTGTAAGGCATTAGTTTTCCATCCATAGAAACAATATGTTCTTTTACCATTAGATAGAGGTGTGTCTATGTCTAGTTCAAATAATTCTCATAAAACATCATAGTATATTGAGGATACTGATTTTGTTTTAAAATAAATGAATAAAAAGAGTTTATGGGGTTGGAGAAGTAAAATAAAACAAAATAAAACAAATGAATTTAATAGAAACCGTTACATTTAATTTTTGTTACTCCCTATGGTTTGAACCAAAAGGACTTATTGGAGTGCCTTCTGCCTAAGGTAAGGCTTCTAGTTGGAATAAAGGGATCTTAAGAGCTTATTTTAGTGGGGTTTGGGTGATAAAAGGGGCTTGCGAGGGGTGAGGAATCTGTTAGAAGTGGGTTCCTTTTATAAGAAAGAGTTGGGGATCTTAAGGAATGATTGAAAATAATTTTTTACTCTATAATCATTTCAGGTTTATAAAGGTCCATAGACTATTAATGTCAAAGATAAAATAACTCACAGTAAAAATAAAACCATCTAATAAAAATTGAACATGTATTGGATATTATTTTAATCATTATAATCTTATTTATTAAAATCATTTATTAGAGAGATAAACACTATACCATTATTGTGTCATAAATAATTATATATATATGGTGTCTAAAAGTTATAAAAAAATACATAATATAGGAAATATTTATAAATTTCCAAATAATATTTATATTCAAAAAATATAACATAAATAACACTATTTTAAAATTAATCTACTAAATGGAATTTGTTTAAGTCATTTTTGTCTTCACTTTCTGTTTATTAAAATAAAGTGTCATTATCACCACCAAGTGGCCCCATGGGGTCCCAAAATCCACCCAAGGATTAAAATGGTCAGAAGTGTATCATCCAATTGGATTATGACACATGTTATGGTAAATTTTTATTATTGTAGTAATATTTGCTTACCCTCATTTACCAGATTTACCATTTAACCATTGTAAATAAATTATTTACTGATGTAACTATTCATAATTTCTAAAAATAAAAGTTACATATTTACACAATTTGGAAATATGGATTCAAAATATGGAATCTATTTTTCCAAACTCAAAACACAGAAGTGGGAGAAATTAATTTCAAATTAATTCATGATATTATAACAAAAATTGTGTTTTCAAAAAATATTAACTATCAAAAGATTGACACTTGTTTAGGTCCAATTTCAATGTGAAATTAATTAAAATGACAATTATTGGATTAAATGGTAAAAATATAATCTAATTACACATTAAAAACAATTAAAAATATAATCTAACAATATAAATAAATTAAATTAAAAGGCGTGTTTGAATTAAAATACTGTATTTTTTATTATACATAAAAATGCAAATTTTCCGAATAATACAAAACTATCATCCAATGTCAATTTTGATGTCCCAATCATCAATAATAATTATATGTTTTTTTAAATAGAACATATAAAAGTGAATAAACAATATTTAAGGAGGGTTCAACATCAAAAGGTGAAAAATCGACCTTTTAATGTAAATTATGATTAAAATTAGATTCATTCACATTTAAGCCTCTAACATTTATTGGATAAACGTAAAAACATTTTACAGACATGTATAATCATATTGTAGTTAGTTTTGTTTATTTCCACCAATAAAATGGCCATACATTAATTAACATTTAAAATAATAATAATATATTATTATTCTGCAGTGTGAGATTTCCAAAAAACCCACCGTTGTGTATCTGGTATGCCATTGAACATTGCAACCCCTTTAAAGTAAAATTAATATTTAATTCAAAAATATTAATAAATATGAAAATATCATATTTCTTTATTTACCCGGGATATTATATCATTCCCCCATTTGGAAATTATGTCCTCACAATTTTATTCAGTTATCAAATAAATGGGGGTATTTATCCCTCATAGCATTTTCAAATTCCCACGTTGCCTGTTCACCCATATGATTTTTCCACAAAACCATTACCTGGTGAATTACCTTCTTCTGCAATACTTGCTCTCTTTGGTCAAGAATCTAGACTGGTTGTTCCTCATAAGAGAGATTCTCTTCTCACTGAACTACTTCTGGGCTCAAAACTTGAGAGGGATCTCGCATATACTTTCTCAACATTGGATCATGAAAAAAATTGGGTGCCAGGGGAAAACATGGAGGTAAAGAAACTACGTATACAACTAATCCAACATTATATAAGAATTCATAATGTCTTATGATCCTTGGACTCAACTTTCCTTTCTGACCAAAATGTATCATTCTTTTACAAAGAGAATCTTTGAGAAAGACTTGATCACCAATATCAAAAGGGAGATCCTTCCTCCAGTTATCTGCATGACTTTTCTTCCTGCTCTAAGCTATTCTCATATGCTTCTGAATCAAATGAACTTTATCTGCCATCTTTTCTACCAATTTTGGTCCCATCAGCTTCCTTTCACCAACTTCATCCCAAAAAGCCGGAGTTCGATAACACATTCCATATAATACTTCAAACAGAGCCATATTTATACTGGAATGAAAGTTGTTATTATAAAAAAATTAAACCAAAGAAAGTTGTTGGTCAAAAATTCCATGGAAATCATGTGAACATGCACATAAAATATAATTCATGGTATGAATTTTTCATTCTGACTGGCCATCTGATTGTTGATGAAATTTTGTACTAAAATTTAATTCAGTAACGAACGAATTCTGAAGGCCTTTCCAAAAGTTAGAAGTAAACATGAGATCACGATCATATACAATGGAGTGGGGAACACCATATAACCTGAATATGTCTTTAACATACAACCAAGAATGTGGATCTATAGAAAATGAATCTTGAATAGGAAGGAAATGAGATGATTTAATCAATCGATAAACAATAACCCATATTTCATTTTTACCTCGAGATGTCTTCGGTATTCCCACAATGAATTCAATGGATATATTTTCCCATTTTCACTATGACACTGGTAAATACTGAAGCATCCCTTTGAGTATCTTTTTCTCTTCTTTAACCTGTTGACTTGTCAAACAATTCATAGTAAAATTACCAATATCACTTTTCATTCCATCCCACCAGTAATACTTCTGAAGATCTATGAACATCTTAGTACTACCAGGACGAACTGAACACGGGGAACTATGAGCATTAAATAACAACTTATTCTTCAATTGTGAATCACTAGGAACACTTAATATCTTCCCAAATATCAAAACACAATAATTACTGATGTTAAATTTATGCAAATTACCCTTCTGAACTAACTCTACCTTTTTTTCAACTCACTATCTTCCTTCTATAGTTGCTTTATTCTATCTGATAGAGACAATTTCAGATAAACCTGAAACAAAAGAGAGAAAATTCATGCAAAATAACTTATATCAAATTTCATCAAATCAAAAACCAAAGAGTCTCGTACCAAATGTTGCATGGATAATGAAGTATTACTTTTTCAACTAAAAGCATATACCCCATTATTTTCTTTTCCCGGATGGTAAATGATCATGCATTCATAATCCTTGATTAATTCCTGCCATCGCCTCTGTCTCATGTTTAATTCTTTCTAAGTTAATTTATACTTCAAATTTTTGTTGTCAGTATATATTTCACTATTTACTCCATGAAAATGATGCCTCTATATATTTTTAATGAAAAAACAACAACAACTAATTCCAAATCATGTGTAGGGTAATTTAACTCATGAGGTTTCAAATAACGTGAATAATATGAAATTAATAGATCAATATGCATAAGGACACAACCAGGTCCTTTTAATGAGGCATCGTTAAATATATCAAACTCACAATTTCTGGATGGCAGTGCCAAAATAGGAGCATTCACTGATATTTTTTCAATTCTTGAAAACAATCATCACATTCTTTTGTACAAATAATATTAACTCATTTTCAACTAATCATAGTCACTGGACTAGATAACCATGCAAAATTATCAACAAAACCTCCAATAATAACATTCCAAACAATGAATACTATAGATATCAATTATATTTGTGTGTCTTGGATATTCTTCAACATCATTTGTTTTAGGAGGATCAACAGTTATGCCATTATTTTGAAACAATGTGACCAAGGAAAGAAATTTGTTGTAACCAAAACTAACACTTTCTAAATTTCCCAAAGAGTTTAATTTCATTTAACGTTTGAAAAACAACCGTTAAATTACTTTTATGTTCCTCTTTTCTATTAGAATAAACCAAAATATCATCAATGAACATAACCACAGATTTATCCAAGAATTCACATAAATTTATATTCATAAGATCCATGAATACAATAGGTGAATTGGTTAAACCAAATGGCATAACTATAAATTCATAATGGCCATATCAATTATGAAACATGGTTTTCAGAATGTTTGTTTCCTTTAATTTCAACTGAATATACCCTGACCTCAAGTCAATCTTCAAAAAATACTGAGCTCCCTGGAGCTGATAAAAAAATGATCAATCTAATGAAAAAGATAATTGTTCATAATAGTGAGGTTATTCGATGCTCTATAATCAATGAATAGTCTCATTGAACCACCATTATTTTTAACAAACAATACAGGATCACCCCATGTTGATTTGTTATGTCGAATTAAACCTTTATCTAATAAGATCTGTTATTGCTTCTTTATATCTAAAAGTTCAATTTGAGCCATTCGATAAGGGTGTTTTGAAATTGGATTAGCATTAGGAAATAAGTCAATAGTAAATTCAACATCCCGATCAGGTATATTACCAGGAAACTCATCAAGAAAAACATCAGGACACTCATTTACTACAGGCACATCAATAATATGAACAGTTCCTTTGTTTTCAAAAACTATGTTCTAGGTAACATTAATTTCCATCTGTTTCATGTTTCTCAGCTTCCTAATATGTTATCAAAAGTAAGGGTTCATTCTTGTACACAAAATGAAAATCCTTCTGAAAAAAAAACCTCTGAAGCCATGCAATCATTCTTATCATGATAAACATAAATCCAATGAATACCCAAAATAACATCAAACTCTACTCAAGGAAAATAAATATGGTTTGCAGGTATATTCCTTCCACACACTAGGACTAGAAGGTTCTTATAATTTATTTTTGTCTCAACATTTCCTCAATGTGTTTCTACCATAAGTTTAGGATTCATATCTTTGTATGGAATTCACAAATGACAAGAAAATTCTCATAAATGAAATAATGTGAAGACCTGAATCAAAAAATAAATTGGCATAATCTGAACAAAAAAATTGTGTACTTAATAGTACTTCATTTTATGGACCAACATCTTCTGAAGTAGTTCCAAAGGACTTCACCACCCCTTTCTTATTGTAGTCTGTATACTTTCCCTCAGTTGTGTTCTTTGTTGTACACTCATTTGCATAATGACCCATTTCATTTCACTTGAAACATCTTACCACTAGATTTTCATTGCCTTCATGATCATCTTCCTTACAATTACGCGCAATATGACCAGACCTACCACAATTCTCCAGGATTCTTTTTACCACAATTCTCACAAGAATGATATTTAGTTTTCTTACCAATAGGCTTATTATTTGAATTTGTTCCCTTTTCCAGCCAACTGGACCACTTATTATATTGTTTTTCAAAGAACACATGATCATCGAAAAACACCATTTCCACCTTCTCCGCTCATCAAACAAGTTATTCATAACTTTGGAACTCACGAGAGGCTAAATCTCCATAATATCGTGGATTTAGTATTGAGTAAAATATATTTAACTTACTATCAGAATCTTGGATGAAATTTGGATCATACCATTACAATCGAGTGAACATTCCTTCGTAAATATCCACTAAGTCATTATCCTGCCCCAATTCCAAGAATTAGTTTTCCATCCTATGTCAAACCACACTAGGAAAATATTTCTCACAGAACATACCTTTGAATTCATCTCAATAAAGAGAATCAATCATCTAAATGTACCTAATATTTTTTCACCATCGACCACCACTGATCAGCTTCACCTTCAAAAAGGTAAAACATGAGACTAATCTTTTGATGTTCTGAAAACCACATAACCTCAAGAAAATTTTCCATTATTTAATCCTCCCTTCTGCTAGTACAAGGTTAAATGATCCTATGAATGATGGGGGATACTGCATCATGAAATGATCTACCACTATCATGTTCCTCTGTGGTTGATCTAGATGATATCGTGCATAGATACTACCACCATTTATATCCTGAGTCAACTGTACCATCACTGCAAAAAACTGTTCAGTTCCAATTATGACCATCTCAGGTTTTTGATTTTGAAGTTTGTCTTCTTCTTGATGTTGTCCCAACATAGCTACCATGTGTCCAATGAAGAATACAGTTCTAAACACAAACATATCTTAGGTGATGCAACATGGTAATCTGTAAATGCTATATCACTTCAATATTATCATAAATTTATTTTTGGATATTAATTTTACAATTCCCAAGCTTCGTAAGTTATTTAAACCAACATATGTTACCAACTATAAGGACTCTGCCTTAAATATTGCATATTCTTGAATCAAGTTAATAATTCTCATTATTTTTCTTTTCATGTTTAGAGATTTAGAGAATTAGTTCATAACATATACATAACAACTTGAATATTACATACATCTACTTAGATTCCATTTTTTTTCTAAATATAGAAATTCTTGAAAAAAGTGCCTTGTCTAGTTAAATGTTTTAAACAACATGACTTTTCCTTGATCTCAACCATGGCCCTATTTAAAATTTTTTCCTGTTAAAAACATTTCAAAAACATGGGAGGAGCATAAAAAAGCTCAATATGGGATACACAAAGAATGAAAACATTTAGTTTTTCAGAACAATAAGTAAACCATGATTAATTTATCATCAGTAATACTTTTCACCTTTATAAAGTAGTAAATAGTCATCACTAAATAAAATATCATTGCATTCACTTTTGTAACCAAAATATTACCATAAAATACTTATAAGGAACACAAAAAATATAAAGGTAACTTGGGACATAAACATACTAAAATGGAATTACATTACGGTCGACTTCCACACATATCACAAAATGGAACAACCATAGGACCAACTAACATACCCAATGAATTGGAGGTTATAACATAACCAACCTTCCTGGATTATCACGATACCACCCATCATATGGTTTATCACGTAACCACCCATCAAATGTCCATGTACAATTATTAAATCATAAAATATACTACAAATATAAAGGAATAAAAAAATTTCCACATTTCAATCACAATATATATCTTAAATATATGAACATAAAAAATCATTTATCAAAACCATTTGGAATACCAAAATACATAATAAAGTATATGGTATTTATTTCCCTTTTAAAAAATACATCTTGTTAAGGAAACCAATGATCAAATAATTCTCAAAAAGGCTGATGGTCGTTGGCACCGATTATGTTAAAAGAAACATTATTTTTATGTCGTTTTATAAAATTCTTTTTAAAAAAGATTCCATTTGAATGAAATGACAATTCAAATGTGTTTATATAGCGTATAAATAAAATTTTTGTATTAAAAAAATATGCATCAATGAATGGATATTGACATGATGTCCCTTACCTCGTGTCCAACTTGACCCATTCGTTCTTTAATCTCCTGAATAATAAACTAAAGTTTTTTTATACATTATTATGAACCCTTTTTCAAGTTTATAATTACATATAAATAACTTATTACCATGTTATAAAATTATGTAATCATTTCTGTTAATAAAGGCCATTTTTTAGATATTAGGTACTTCAGTCAAAAATGAGCTTCTTATAATTAAAAATTCTTCATGTGGTGAAATATCCATTATCTATAGAATGATATTCATGATGTAGATATAATATATATCATATATATCCTGTATATGTATTTAATTATAATAGTAAATAACATTGGAATATAAGAAATGAAATGCCCCGTGCATGGAGATGGTAAGCTGTACGTACTCATTAATGATACTTTCATTTCTATTTGTTATTTTAATGGAATTAAAACATAAAGATACATAGGTATATTATAATTCCAGTATAATATAATATATAATAACAGTAACTCCATACTTTATTCATTCCACATATGGAATTAACGAGTCACATCACTTTGAGGGGGCGATAGTCCGCATTTCCTCAAATGAAATTATCATGTCTACCCATAATGAAAACCATAAAGGCACAATATTAATGGAAAATACAGAAGCATGAAGAAAAAATAAACATAATATATATCATATATAAATATATTTCCATCATAATGGCCACCATTAGAGGTGGTAGATGATAATAAAACAGTCATTGTTTCATGATATGTTAGTTTTCCATCCACAGAAACAATATGTTCTTTACCCATTAGTTAGAGGTGTGTGTAATTGTAGGTCAAATACTTCACATAACAATATCCTAATATATTTAGGATACTGGTGTTGTTATAAAATAATGTAATAAAAAGATTTTATGGGATTGTAGTACTAAAATAAAACAAAATAAAACAGAAGAATTTAAGAGAAACTATTACCTTAAATTCGGGTAACTCCCTTTGGATTGAACCAAAAGGTCTTCTTGAAGTGCCTTCTGCCTAAGGTAAGGCATCAAGGTGGATGAGTGGGATCATTACAGTTTATTTGGGCATGTTTTGGATGTGTCAAGAGGCTTGAGAGGTGTGAGGAAGGGGTTATAAGTGGTGTCCTTTTATATGGGGGAAAATGGGCTCTTTAGGAAAGGGTGAAAATATTATTTTATTATATAATGATTTTCGGTTTCAAAAGGTACAAAACTTATTAAAGTAGAATATAAGATGACTCATAGTCGAAATAAACCCATAAAATAAGAATCAGATAGGTATTGAATATTATTTTAATCTTTATAATCTGCTTTATTTATATCATTTATTATTAAGGGAAACACTACATCATTATTGTGTCATAAATAATTTTATTTATTTGATGTCTAAAAATTATAAAACAAAAATATGTAGGAGGAATGTTTAGATTTCTAAAGAAAATTTATTCTTTAAATGATAACTTACATAACCCTGTGTAAAAATTATTTTACTAAAAGTTATTTGTTTATGTCATTTTTGTCTTTAATTTAAGTTAATTAAATTAAAGTGTCCTTATCACTCTCAAGTGGCACCATGGGGTCCCTAAATCGACCCAAGGATGTTCATGTTCGGAACTGTATCAACCAATAGGATTAGGAAAAATGTAATGGTATTTTCATATTATAATAATAATATTTTTTACCCTTATTTACCATTTGAACCCTTTAACCATGCTAAATAAAATATTTACTATTGTAAATATTCATAATGTATAAAAATAAATCATACCTATTTACACAATTTGGACATCATGATTCCAAATATAGAAATAATGTTTCCAAATTAAAAACATAATTGTGGTAGAAATAAAATTAAAATTAATTCATGCTGTTAAATCAAAAAGCATGTTTTCGAAAAGTATTAACTATCAAAAGATTGACACTTATTTATGCCCAATTTCAAAGTGAAAATTATTTTAATGACCAAAATTGGATTAAATGATAAAAATATAATCTAATTACACTTTAAAACCGATAAAAAATATAATATAACCATATAAATTAATTATATTTAAAGGAAATTTTGAATTAAAATAATGTATTTTCTACTATTCATTAAAAATGAATTTTATCAGAAAATACCAAAATTTCATCCAATGTTTATTTTGATTTCCCGATTATAAAGAATAATTTTATTTCATCAAATAGAACATATAAAAGTGACTAAATCTATATTTAAGGATGGTTCTACAACAAAAGGTGTTAAATCGGCCTTTTAATGTAAATAATGCTTAAAAATAGATTCATTCAAATTTTATGACTCTAGCTTTTATTAGATAAATGTAAAAATATTTAAGAAACATATATAATAATATTTTAGTATGTTCTTTTCATTCCCGCTTATACAATGGTTTGGCGTTAACAACCACTAAAAATAATAATATTATATTATTATTATGCAATGTAAGATTTCAAAGAAACTCATTGTTGCATATCGAGTACTCAATCGAACATAGCAACCCCTTTAAGGTAATATTAATATTTAATTAAAAAATATTAATAAATAAAAAAATGAAATATTTCTTTATTTACCAGGAATGTTACATGGAAGTACAAATTTTATATGCAATATGAAGAACACCATACGCTCTCATGACATAACCACCATTTAACAATGTCCATGAAAAATTAATTCACTACATTGAGAATGCATCTCATAACATAAAATCCTAAAAATAAAAATTATTACATGCATAGAATAAATCACCCCTGTAAAATAAATGGTTTCTTTTAATGAATATTTAATACATGATTAAAACTTGTAAAATAAATTGGTTTAACAATAATCTGTTTGAAATGTAAATAACTTGTCAAAGAAAAATGTATATAATAAAAATATATTTGGAAAACTATTAAACCTAGAAAAAAAATATCATACTTTTCAATCTAGTAATATATATAGAGAAATAATTAAGTAGGTATCAATACATCATTTTCATGCTTGGGTGTAATTAAAATCATGTTTTTTATAAATGTATATAAAATTAAAATATAACTTATAGTATTTTATATGAAAAAAATAATTTCATTTTCAAAATAACATTAAAAAATAAAAAATTAGCAAACTATTTCAATAAGTATCTTCATTGAAAAATTAGAACAATATAATGGATACATCATGTAATGTAATGGATTAGATAGTCTGGTAATTTGTTCATGTATTAAATGTTAAAAATAAAAATTCTTTTCCAAGCATTTAAAATAATGGAGTCAAACGCTTCCCATTCGAAATACATTTGGAAATTTAATTATGATAGTTTATAATATAGATAAAAATATAACTTATATTGAAGTTAGGAAATCATTTACTTTTATAAAATAATGTTTTTTAAAATATTTAGAGAACATGTATATCTATAAGAAATATACCTAATCTAAATGATGATATACTATTAGTATCACTTATAAATGACATAAGTAATCTAATTAAATAATTGAGGTGTAAATAGAAATAATGTTTCTGACATACATTAATTACTATATAATAATAAATAATATGTCTTTGAAGAAAATAATATCACATTATTCCCTAAAAAAGAAACATGATCATAAAAATCCCAATAAAAAAACATAACATCCCTTCCTCAATGGTAAATTTAAATTGTAAGATCCATGAATGAATAAAATTCAATTAAACATAAAATATCATAATTATATATAGGTTAATGTCAATTCTTTTCAATGGTTTTGTATATAACACTCATTAAACTAGATAGGTGAGTAATAAAACATATATCTCAGAGAAGGTAAATTGAGACATAAACCCCTTAGAACTTGGATACCATTATATTAAAAAAACCTTAAAAAGTAGATACTAATATTGATGTGTAAATCCACATAATATTAAGAATAATAGTCATTAAATTCATTTATTGGAATTATATTCAATACATAAAATAAACAGGTGGCGAACATGGCATCGGTCTCACCCAATTATTAAGTGAGACCGAATTCCATTACTACAAGTGTTGAGTTATTTCATACGAATTCAATCCAATTATAAAATAATTATATATTTTTAAAAATATAATATATAAAAATATACCATAAGGGTTCAATAAGATCCATAGTATTAAAAAATAAAATTCAATTACATGAAATAGAATGATGGGGTCATTCATGAATATTTCCCTCATGCTAATAGATACTAAAGGATATGAAAAATCGTAATCAAAAATTCAGGAATCAATATAATCACCATAAAACATGGATTCTTATAATGGATTATAAGACCTGGTAAACATATTTTTCTTGAGATAGGAATAGTCTTTCGTCGGTCTAACTTTCATATTAGGAACAAGTTGAGAACATTCATCTTTCACAACTACATTTTCATTTTGAAAAATACCTGACTATATTATTATTTTTTGGGAGTCATCTTTAATGTCATCCAAATATTCATGGATTCCCTGAGGTTCCCTTATATATTGATTCCCTCTATAATTCCCGAATACTTGAAATTTTCTCAACTTTCCCAGCCAGCAATGATTAAGACTCAACTTTGCCTACTACTACCAATGTAGAAGGCACATCTATTTTCATAGATCGATTGAACTGGTCTATTCTGGTGGGATTCATCTTATGAAACATCATAAACCAGTACACTCTAATCATTACACCCACACCAAGAACCACCACCATGATTTCATTTCATTTATTCCCCACCATTGCATTTCCATCCCCAAATACAAAAAACACTGCCACCCCCACAATGTTATGTGTCACTGTTGTAAGTCGTCCTATGCCATCTGCACTAGTGACCACTGAAGTCGTGAAACTAGAATCATTGGGTACCACCATCATGTATCTAAATGCACCCAATCTCACTCCACTCAATCCACTTCTAAACCTATCAAACCTGTAGTGGTCGATATGACCCCCAGGAAAGTGATATGCACATAACGATAACTCAAATGACATGTCCAAAACCCTAGAAGTGCTTAGAATTAGAGAGAAAATGACTCACATATCTCATCCAGCCTCATCTTTATATTCATAATATATAAAAATACAAAAAAAAATTTAACACAATTTATAATTTACTTAGGACCTTTTATTACCGTTTTATTATTATTTCTGTCTTAAAATCACATTTCTTGCAATTTATTCTTTTTTCTATATTGATTTGATTTATAATTTTTAAAATCCTTAATTTGATAATGGATCTATAATCTCCCTAATTTTATCTATTGTAAAAATATTTTATAACATTTTTATATATTTATTTTTAATAATCCATATTTATTAGTTATATAATATTATATACATTGATCTTGGAGATAAAAAGTGTTAGTTAACCATGAACGTTCTTTATATTTTCCTGATTAAAGGAATGACTGAATGGTAAATAAAATATTACCATAAAAAAATAATTATTATGTCATATATACCCTTATATTAATTAAAACCATCGTTTATTAGCTTCAGTTTATTTCATGAATAAATCTCGTCACTTCATGAGGTGATAGTCCTCCGTATAATTGAGCTATGTTATCATATAACCAAAAAATACATGAAAATAATATATCATGATATAATAATTTAAAAGGTATAATAATAGAATAATTATATTTTATAACCATTTAATCTAACAATATATCCCTCCTTGTGTGGTGGTGATGGAAAATTAATCACATCGGTCTATGAGGTGCTAGTATATCATAATTTAGAATGATGATTTAAAATCCAATTAGATTGAATTGAAGAATATTGTAGGAAATACCAAAAATAAATTAAAATGTCTCAGTATATTGAAAAATATTATAATATTATAACATCATGGGTTATTATAAATTGATATATGTGGAAGATAAAGTAAAATAAAAAGATCAATTGGAGATGTTACCACTTATTCAGACAACTTCTTTTTATTTTCACCATAATCCATCCATGGTTGGAATTATAAAAAAATATAGTATCATGGATGGGATGAGGGATTTATGGAATACATATGTTCTTGTATTTCCTTATCCATTGGGGTTTGGATTTTTGAAGAATAGAGGAAGTGGTGGGTTCTATATATCATGTGAGTGCCACAAATTTTATTTTTGAAAAGAATAAGGGGAAACCAAATTTATCCCATGCAATATGGCTCAAAAATGTTTCTATATCGATGCATATAGAAGATAAGGTATAATTATATAGTGGAAATTTATGAATGAAAATATTATATGATATTTTACATAATATATTACTATTTTAACCCCTAGTAAAACAATTTTCACCAAAACTACAATAATTAAATTTTATTTCTTCACAATTCAAAATTGTCAAAAATCAACATAAAATTATTTGGAAATAATAATTTTTCTGATAAATATGGCATCAATTTTTTAAAATCCCATTAAAATAATTGTAAAAATTTAATTGAAAATTATTCTTTCAAAGAGAAATAAAATTTAGTTTCTAAATAGTGTATAAATAGTAAAAACATATTTTCATAAGAATAACATATTTAAATAGTTCAGATGAAATAAATTGGATATATATATATAATTTATTTAATTATAATTTCATAAAAAAATAAGATATTTAATTTTAATAAAATTAATAAATGAAAAATATAATTATTACAATATTTAGTATTTTTAATTATTCACTAACAAAATAATTATTATATAATTTAAAAAAATTACCCAGATTTTATTTAGTAATGATAACATAAATACTTAATATTAATATTTCAAATAAATTATTTAATTTAAAAATTCTTAATTTTATATTTAGTTTGAAAAATGTGAGAAAATTATATTTTAGGAAAAATGTTCAACCATAAAATAGAATAATTTTCTATGAAAAATAATGACTCATTTTAATCATTTAAGTTAATGTATAATATTGTGAATTTAGTAAAATCATCTACCATATATTACATGTTAAATTTATTTAGGTAAAACGTGATCCTCCACATGAAAATTAGTTTTCAAAATTTGTTCCATAGCATGAAAATAGTATGTTAATTAATTTATAATTAATATGATACCCAATATGTCATTACATATACGTCTGTAAACAGTATATTTTAATAATTTAGTTAATCCAATTTATACCTATAATTCCAATTTCTAGGTGAAAATAATAATATTAAATCATAACATTTTACTAGTATCTTATCTTTTTTTAAATCGCAATGTTAGAAGTATCTGAATATTATATAAGTGTGTAATCTTACATAAGATAAATATATTGTTGAATTTAATGATTAATATAGAAAATATCAAATTTATATTTAGAAAAAATTGTAAAATCATAGCATGTTACACTAATGATCATCAATTTATATTTTCCATGTATAATAATGTAGAGTACATTTGATCACACATTATTTTTTGATTTTCATATTTTAGGAAAAAAATTTATTTAAGAAATGATTAGTGATGGAAAAGTCGTAGATGAAATATTTTTGTGATTTGATCATTCTTTCATAAATAAGTTTATTATATATATTGTATTACAGTAAATTATATGATTGTAGTTTTCTATAATGTATTATTATGGGATACTATGAATATTTTCCTAAATTATTTAATATTTATGTATGTTTTTTTGGAAACCTTTCTCTTCCCTTGGATTTAAATTCCATCTTAAAGGAAATAATATAAGAAAAATACCATATTTATATTCTTTTTGTTTGGAATAATTTTCTTACTTTTGAAAATTATTCCATTTTTTAATGGATGACATTATCAATCCATAAAGGATCTACAAATGACTTTTCTATGAACTTTTAAATTCCTTAATTATTATTATATTCAGTCAATTTAATTTTTTATGAATGTGCTAATTTTCAATTTCATTATAGAATCTTGATAATTTTTAATTTCAAACTATATGGAATGAATAGATTATCCCTATATATTTTCATTTCATTAATAATTTAATTATTTTTCATATTTCCATTGAGTATTAATGATATTTAATGACATAATATTTAAAATACAAACAAAAAATTTATATGATATTTATAATTTTTATTAAAATAATATTTACAATTATTATTATATAGGAGTTTTGTTTCTATATGAACCCTGTTTTGGAAAATTTTCTTGATTACTAGATTCATTTTCATTTGATACCATCTTATTTCATTATATGAATTCCTTCTAATAGTAATTTTAAATTGATAAATTATTCCAATTCTTTACCATGGGTTAATTAATCTGTGAAAAAATGTTGAGTGGTTTAGTCATGTTATGTAACAAATATATATGGTTTCCATTTCTAGATGAGATTCCCTTGAATTATATATCCCTCTAATTCATTGACTAAATAATGATATATCATTAAAAAACATTATTTGAATCTATTGTAAATGCAATCCTCTATGCGATAGCTTTAATTATGTTCTCCAAATTAGAGAAGATACCAATTTTATTATTGGAATACGTTCATTAGGAAATAATGTTTAGTATAATTTTCTTTAACTATGGATTTTTTAAATTCTTCTGTAAATGGAAAAGGCATGTTACTTCTTTATGGGAAATAATATTGGTGATCATTATTGTTTTTTATGAATGAAAATTCTTATGATTTGTTTTAATTATTAAAAGTTCCATTTTCAATTACATATTATTTCTAGTCTATGACATATAAAGAATGTTTTAAAAAATATTAACATTTTATCATACCATTGTTCTATTCATATTATCTCATACGATCAAAATTTGATATATATATATATATATATATATATATATATTGTTTTTCCCCTTACTAAGTAACTATTATCACCCTTTTTTATGTTTACATTTCCCATATATGTGCCCAATAATTTAAAAATATAATTAAATTTTAGATTTAAATAACTACACAATTATGTACTATGTCAATAAAAAACAAATCCATATCCTTTAATATATCCTAAATGTTTTAAAAACCCATTAGTCTTCATCATCATTTGTAATATAATGATTTATTTATTTATTTGATTATGATATATTAAGGGTTCTAATAAATTCTTATTAACATATGTAAATGAATTGATAGAATTAAGAAGCATAATCATAGTCTATAAAACCCATTGATCAATGCTTCCAAGGGAGTTAGATGCACTAGGATTTTCAATCAACTATTCCCAATCGAATTTTAAAAAATCAAAGCATTAGTGAAACCATTTATATGATATTTTCAATCTCATCAGGATCATAGACCAAAAAATGATCACAGAAATACCCCATGATAATCTCAAATTCATGGACCTTAATATTTGGGAATTTTATTATGAAGATATGTAACATCTATATAAAATATAACATTAAAATTTTTTATATAGTAGTTTTATTAGAATATTAATTTTTTATTCCTCACTAGTTTTAAAATTTTAAATTAGTAAATCAAATATTTTGATAAAAATGAGCTTTAAAAAAAACAAAACTCTAATGGTATTTTTGTATAATATGAAATTTTAATTATACATTAATTTTTATGAATTAGTGTATTTAGTAAAATTTTATGAAGTATTTTTTTAAATAGATAATGTTTAATATTAATGTAAATAAAATTTTACAATGTTAGAATGTATTTTTTATAAGTTTCCTAGAAATTATATTATAAACAAAATAATCTATTTAAAATAAATTATAATTTATTTTGAAAATATATGTTCTTATTTAAAGGGAATTATTTAAATTTGTTTAACTTTTATTAAAATGTTTTCAAAATTATATAAGAGTAAATATTTTATAATATTCTCATATAGTAGAATTTTGGGGTAAAAATTAAAAAAGACAATAATATACGATTTCTATTTTGTCAAAATTAGAACTCAATATTTTTTAATTATATTCCATTAATGTTATTCTTGTAAAAATATATTCATCCAATTGAAAATAAATAGTTTTAGGTCATTTTATAATTTTTTAATCCCTTTATGATTCATCCAAATCTGATATTATATTATATTTTTTGAACTGAATCCATTATTAACATGACATACATACACAACACCAGGGGAAATATTTTTATGTGATCAATTAATTTACCATAAAATAATAAAATACACTCTCCAAAATTATATTCCATTTTAAAAAACCATGGAATATATGTGTTTTTATTACATGAGTGAATAGAGTCCAAAACCTATGTTTGGAAAATAACACAAAACACCCATGTCTTTTCCTATAATAAATAGTTCAATATATCATTCCTCTTTCATAAAACTCATTTGATAATTACTGTACTTTTCATTATCCCATATAGAGTCCTCCAAAGGATCCCCATGCTCCCAAGATTCTTCTCTCAATATTATGCAAACAACCTCTCAGGGTGAGGGTCCATTTCATTCAACCCATTACTAAAGGATATTATCTCTATATTCCTTTAAAATAAAAATAGATCATTATTTACTATATTAAAACATATTATAATTATTTCACTTATAATTTAGAATGATGATATTTAAATTAATCAATAATTAATACCTCCAATGAAACTTTTAGTACTCTCGTTATGATTTAAAAATTATCATATATTTCATCGTGATTCTTTTTGAATACATACGAATATTTTCTAATCATGGTTATTCATAATTATGTAATAATCCATTATTTAAATGGGAAAACCATATATATCGTATAATATTGAATAATTGGATTAAATATTTTTAAATATGATCCTATTTTTATGATCATTATAGAGAACATGTGGATTTTAATGAAATGAATGTGATGGGTTATATTATAATTCCATATTCATCCAAATAAGTGCATATTTTTTAGTCTACAGATTCGTAATATTTGGGATTATGATGTAAAAAAATTCCATTACGGGACATTGTCCACAAGTTATTATTTTTTTGGAGTTTATCCTTGAACATTTTCTTGAATTCACGATTAATGTTGTTTCCACATTCCAAGGCTTATATTAGGTTATAATCTAATATCATACTATGATGTTCATGTTTATTATTATCAAGTCTTTTATGTCACAATGAAATTCCAATTTAATTAAAAATAATAAATTATCATTATTTCATTGTCAATTACTTTATTGGGCATTATAACTCTCTCATTTCTTATGTATTTCAATAGGTTATCACTTACATTTTTTACAATGAACTAAATGATTTCTAGAATCATTTGAAACATATTTTTAATAATTATGTTGTATCCATGTATCATGTTTACTTGATATGTACATAATTTTAATATTTTAATAGATCCATTAATATTTTGGTTTTTTTAAATGTGATTTTATATAATAAATCCCAGAATAATGTTTATTAAGGATATACATTTTAAAAGTATGTATGAATGATAGGTTTCATTTCATGGTTTGTATTTAGAAAAATAAATATACATCCATAGGGATAATACTAAATACATTAAAATAACCATAATGTTGGGTAAAGAATAATGAATTTGGATTCCATGAAAATAAATCCTTATGTGAATACTACAAGTTGATGTGGCTTTCTCATAAAAGTACCTATGGGTAAAACCCCCATAAAACAATTCATTAAGAATGAATCTATTGGGAATTAGTGATAAAAAATGGTTCCTATTTCCGAACTGGTTTAACAGTCTTGGAGTATAATATATTATAAGTTTAAAATATCATTAGGATCCAAATTTATGTGAAACAATTTATATAATATTTTATAATATAAATTATATATTGGAAAATGAATAATGGATTATAATAATTAATTGGTTATAGAATAAATGTTATTTACGAGTTTCCCCTTTAATAGTCATAGTTTTACATTTATGTTTTCAGTAGTTTAAAAATTAACAACTCATATTTTACCTTTATTCTGGTAATGGGGTGGAAATAAAAAGAGCCACATCAGAAACCAATGTTATGGGAAATTAAAAGACATACCAAATGAGCTGTTTAATATGATATAATTATATGTAATAAATATTTTGACTATTCTGAATCATCTATACAAAAATGAGATTAACTGTTGAAAGATGGTTTAATTTCTGAAAACATAATAGAAGAGGATAATGGAATCACAATGATTTTAATCTATTATTAGAAATAATGAAAAGAAGAACCAATATATGTTGTAATAAAATTTAGATAGTGTAACCAAGGTAAATGCCATAAAAGAAAAGTGAGTTTTTTTATGTATAGAAATGTATTGAAATTTTTTTCAAATTTCGATGGAAAAATAAATATTGTGATTTAGGGAAATTAATTATAATGTAATGTACCATCTAAAATTATAATCCACGAGTTAAAATAATTTATTAATTATCCATAACAAATTTAATCTTCCATGGAATTATAAGATTGATGAGAACTAATAATCCCCAAGACCAAGGGGGCTTGGAATGTCTATTTTTAATGGATCATGATGACTGATGTACACATAACCTCATCTCCATATTTCTATATGTCATGTTTTATTTCAATACTTTCCATATTATTATATCTTTTATGTTTTCAAAGAATAAAGTGTCCCCATGGAAAATTATTTGACATCATTGAGGAATACTTCTATTATTATTATAAAATGACGTGAATTTTTTTGATGTTCCCCTTTAAAATATTTCAAATCTCCCATTAATAACTCTTTATGATATAATAGGTATTTAATGTTATTAAATTTTTAAATCCACTATAAATTTTTGATAGATGGAATTCACCCTATATATCTAAAATCGCACTATGATTCTGTACATTTTCAAGGTGGAGGATGTATCTACTTTGGATCCATTAACATGGGAATGAATATCATTAACCTATGATCAGTGGAATCATTCAAAAATTATTTAGAGTTCTGAAAAGACCATTATTGTATAAATTCACATTTTAATCGAATTATGAAATGTGTTTCCAAAATAATTTATTGGTCTCCCGTATAGATGATAGGTTATTCTCACAATCAAACGTATTCTAGGTCCATATAAACATTTTGGGCCATTGTTTATCCCATAATGGTATTTTTTATATCCTCTAAATATATGTATAACTGATGGGTGGCCTAGACCATGCTTTGTGATATAAATACTCAATTTACATGATTTATTTGTGAATTATTATCATATTTTCATAAACTCCTCATGATTTTAAACACCCTTAACCAATATTAGTAAGAATGGACACATTTTTTCATTGAATGGTAATGTTGAGGATTGTAATAAATAGTTATAGAATAGGCTTCTCACTAAATGTTTTCTCAGATTTCCCACCGCTATGGAAGTATTTTATATTTATATGGATAAATATAAGAATGGATTTTGTTATTTTCTTATTAATAAAACAATGTGATAAACTATTCTTCTGAAAAGATAATGATCCATGAGATGAACTTCCCAAATAATGACTTATAATTTGATTTTGCATTATTCACATTAACTATATTATGCTATTATTTTGTTAATAAATGTGTGTAAATATAAAATATTATAAAATCCTCATGTATATATAAATAAAAAATTACTAATATGTTTAAATAGATATATATTTATCTAATCTAGTGTAGTGATTTTTTAATTCATTACCAACATGGTAATGAAAAAAATCGATGATGCTTGGAGTAGAAAGGATCCCATGACTCTATCCACACAGAATATAAAAGTGTTGAACCCTTTTTGAACATGAAAATAATGTAAATGATAATAACAATACAATAATAATTGTAACTAACTAATATAAATGATATATATTCTGTCTTTAAAATAATTACATATGCCCAAAATGAATATGAGTTTCTATAGAATAAGGTAGTGATTATTCAAGTTTTCAAATTTGTGTAAGATAGTGTTATATGTTTTTTAACCCAGATATGTTTCCCATCAAAACCAAATCTAATTGGAAATATTTTGGAAGTGTAACATAGATCATCCTTCTATATTCTTCTTATATGAATTACTATATTTAGAGATGTTTATGAAAACTATCTGGATGGATAACTAGAAGTGATACATTATTGTGTTTTCATATTGATGGTTGTTATGAAATCAATTTAAATTTTAATAACATACTTCATAGTGTTTCATTCATAATTTTCTAATACTAGAATGATAATGGGACTAAAATTCAATGAATTTCATTAGAGGAAATCCCTGGAAAGATAAAGAAAATTATGTCATCTGATTTGTAGTTTATCTCATTATAATGATAGTGAAATTCATTTACATGAAAGAATATATTTCTATTGTCCAACTCAAAATAAGGCATGGAATAGAAGTGTTTCAACAACATTGAGCAAAATTGTGTGCAAATAACATTTATATATGATCATGATTAGTGGATTAGATTACCTTTTTGGGGAATAATTTGAAAATATTTCACTATAGAATTGGAAAAGTGATACTTATCATTGAAAATTGTTGGTCAGCCCAAAATTACCATTCATACATTAGAAGATATGTTGATATCATGTTAAATGTAAATCCAATTATGTTAGGATATGCAATATCACTTATTTGAGTTCTTATATAACAAAATTTTCCTTTTTATATTTTCAATGGCCCCTATGAGACACTGTAAGGGAACTGGTGTTGGGATCTAACATGAAGGGATGATATTACAATATGGATGATGAATCAACCATTTTATATCCCAGAGATGATAAAGAAGGATAAAACTATTAATATTTATATAAAATCGAAGAGAATATAATAAAAATGTTATTCATGAAATATTTGATGTTCCCTAGAGATTGAGGACATGTATAAAGTGTAATATTTTATATTTCCACATAATAAATTCACGAGGATTGGAAATTATAGAAAAATTATTCATATATACATTGATCACATTGATATCCTTGATTGCATCAAAGTGCATTCATGTCAACTAAGGAACCCATATAACTTTTCTCAAGAGGATTATATGATCTATATATAATCCTTTATAAATTACATACATGTAACACCCCATGTATCAAATAAAAAGTAATTACCATTGAAAAAATATCATTCGTAGAAGGTTCATCTTGTGATGTTAATTGACATTTAATATTACGTTTTAAGAAACATGATAACTCAACTACTAAATGTGTTATAGAGAATCAACATGTTTGAATGTGATGTATGGTAACTAGATTACGTAATAAAGGGAATGAACCTCATTTTTTCTAATTTAGGAAATGAAAACATTTATCATGAAATTTATAAAGGTGGGAATAATTTAAAGACCCAAAATTTTATAAATAAAATTGTCATTGTGATTGAACTATGTACACTATTATATCAATTTTTTATAAAAACATGAAAAAACATGGTTATATACAATTGGATTTAAAATACCATTGATATATATGATCATTAATACTATAGTGTTTCTATAGTGATGATGTGATTAGAATATATTATGGATTATGATAAATTCCAATTGACAATCATGAAAGAAGTGATGGCCTTAACCAGAAAGATTGTAATAAATTTATCAAAAATATCGAATCATATAAGGGATATATAGTCCTTTTTGATATTCACATGACAAAGCCCAAAATATGATTCAGGGACTAAATCAAAATCAAAACCATTTATGGAATAATTTCAATATCATCAAGATCAAATTCCAAACTATGTATGTAGTACCACCCCTTAAAAATCACATCCTCACGGATGATACCCATAGGTCGTTATCTTTTATAATGAAGGGATATGTTTATCAACAAAAATAGTATGAATATACATAGTTTTTATTTAAAATACTTGTTATATTAATTTCTTATTGATTATGACTTTATAAATGAATAAATAAATAATAACGAGAAATTTAATTTTTATATGAAAAAATGAATTGTATTTTTGTGTAACAAGAAATCTCAATTATTAAATTTTTTTGGTTAATTAACAAAATAATATTAATATAGAATATAAATAATAATTTTAATATTTTAAACATAAATAACAATGATTTTTTAAGAAGTCAAAATGTAATTTTTATAAGGGTCTGAAAAATATTATTGTAAAAAAACTAATATATATAAACAAGTTGTGTTTTTAAGAAAATGATTAATTATTTAATATATTTATAATTTTTATGATAAAATTCTTATATTTTTCTAACGTACATATTGAAATTATCCAATAGTTAAATTTTCATATCTTTCTGAGATAATAATTTTTTTTTGTTAAACTTAAATATGAAATAAATATAAAATTTATAGTGTTACATCATGATGAATGTAAGGGATGAAATATTTTCAATAAATGTATAAATGAAAATTTATATGAATAATGTTTAAAATACTATCTTTTTGTTGTTGTCATATTATTTTTATAAATTATTTTTTATCCTTCAAAACTGATAAGATAAAAAATGGTTTTAAAATCAATTAACTGTAAATAAGACTCATTTAGACATCCCCAAGGGTATTATTTTTGATCGATTGGTTCATTTAAATATAAAATAATGAAAACCACTGCTATTTTTAAGAAAAATGGAAATAAACATGGTTTGGTGTTTTATTAATATATCATATAAAGAATAAAACAATTGTTTTTAATAATATTGATTTTATATCTCATTTATTTCACAAAAAATGAGTGATTCAATTTATCATCACTTATCACCATTTAATATTGTATATAATCTTAAATTTAAACAAAATATCCCTCCCAAGGTTCTCTAATGCTCTAAAAAAGATCCTCACATGGGTTTAGAAACAACATCTCGATGTAGTAGTTGAATTCAATCTTCTCTTTACTCAAGAACCTTCAATCACCTTTTCAATTGAATTCCCAATTTAGAATTTTGATTATGTGATTAAATATCACTAATATGTACCATATTAGTTCAATCTGATTAGCGTACTATTTTAATCGAATTAATCTATCACTTGAATCATTCCGTTTCCTAGTCATACATCATGTAATTTTCCATTTGATTTTTTTTGTGAATACATCACCACATTTCAACTATTATTACTTAACAAAGATCTATATATTGATATATTTTATGATACATAGTTGTATGTATACCATATTCCATAATCTTGAGATTGAATGTGTTAAAATATTATCCATCAATTTATAATCGTTGTGAACACATATACAAGTTTGTTATATGAAATTAATGCTTGAGACTACAATTATATATCCCACCAATTCCTAGGGTAATGATTCAATCTCTGGAGACATAATCTATGTTATTAGGGAGTAATCATTATCAATATTGTGACTTTTTCCCCAATGTTATGATGTATTTGGGGTTAGCCTTGACATATTCTTATGAATTCATGTTTAATTTTACTAAAAAATTACCATATTTTCTTTATGTTATCATTATATAGTATTCATCAATGATCATTTTTATCATCCTCATCCCTTTTATATCCCAATAAATTAAATATTAATTAAAATTCAATAAATTATATAATTATTGTCTACCCCAATTACTGGGATATATATTTCACCATGTTCAGTTATATGTTCCTCGGTCATCCCATGTATTTTTTTAAAATTGGAATGTGATTTTTTGATCCTTTTTAATGATTATTTCAGTAATGTTTTTGTTTCAATGTATCAATTCCATGTTGTATATAACTAATTCTTGAAAAAGCTGTTATTATTGATCTCAGGTGTTATAATATGTTTTTTATTTAAAAAATCATAAAAAATGTTTATTAAAAACATGGTTTCCATATCTATAGGTTATATGGAAAGGTATAGTGAAGTATATGAAAAATAAGGTACTAATTTAGAAGAAATTGTTAAAGATTATGAATATCATTAATAAATATAATGGTTATATATCATACTTCTATATATGATAAACCACTATAGTTCATGCGTGTGTATTATATTGGGATATAATTAACATTTGTCAAAATTATGGTATATGAATTCAGGTTATGAATGGGTGGCCTCACATTTATTATCGATATGATACATATCAAAAATATTATGAGGGAAAATATATTTTTATAAAATTTGATTAAATATGATATTTCACTGAATAAATAATTCATATTTTTTTGATGTCTTCTTGTTAGAAAATTTAAAAAAGGATTTAAAATTTCTCAATATAATATTCCATGATAACTAAAAATTAAAATCATAATGAAGATATGTGAATATATATTAACTCTAAATAATTAACATATAAAAATAACCAATGATTAAAAATAGATTTAGTGCCTTATATATAGTATAGAAAAATAACTATTATTCTAAATCACATGATTTCAATACAACCAATTATCACATTTATAACATAATTAAAAATTATGTGTAAAATTTAGTTAATAAAAATTCATTTATTAGTAGTCATAAAAGATTTCTAATATATCATACAGATATTTTAATATTGCTTATTTGATGATAATTATAATGAACCTGGTATGGTCACTTTTACTATGATTAATATTGAAATATTATTTGGCAAAAAAAAATCTATAAGTAAAGTACTAATAATACTGTATAATGTGATTCTTAATATTATAAGTATGTTGTATTATTTTATTTCATCAAAAATAATGTATTAAAACATACACAATAATATAACACACTAGTTTTTTAGAATATATATTTGTTCTCTTGGATATTTTGATAATTTTGGGTGATCATTTCACAATTTAATCTATTTCGTAAAACTTTGAGTTTTCAATTTGATTTGATATGATATTTTATTTTTTACAATATTAATTCTATTAAAATAATATTTTCCCTCTAGGTTTATATTTCAATATAATGAATTGAGTTTTTTTAATAACGTACCAATTCTTTTTCCAATATGGGTGTTCTTTTCCTATATAATGTTCTTGTGTGGATCATTTTTAGATTTTCCCAATCATATTTTATCTATTCTTGAATAGAATAATTTCATGTGAAAAATTATCTCTAGAATATTTGGTTGTTATAACAAAACATTTGAGGTGTCTGGTTCTATTTTATCAAGGGATCCATTTGATTTTAAATAATCCAATTACACTGGTTTTACATATATATATGGAATGATTGTATGGGCTTAGTTTTATTCATCAATTTATATTTTGTGACACATTTTTTAGGTGATTATTGGGTTCTAAATTTATTTTATCTATAATATTTTTCGAAATCATTTATTATTGTTATCATATTATAAAATTAGACCTAAGAGGGATTATTATGTATGAATTTTACTTATTAATTTATCTGGATTATTTATAATCATTATTTTCATATACATTTATATCTATAGATTTGATGTATTAAAGAAAAACAATAGATTCAAGGAGGAAATGGGTTTGACTAGTTTCCCCAAAATATATTATGTTCTCATATTTCATTATTTTTTTCAAAAGTTATTATTCAAATGATAATATGAATCTTGGAAACCTTACAGATGTTCCTCTTGATTGACATATTGAATGTGTGGTCATTGTAAATAATAACTGTTTATATTTAGGTTCTTTAATGAAATAATAATTATTCATTAAAGGTATGATTCAATATATCCTAAGTGCAATGGATATTATTATTTGAGGGAATGTATATTATTGTAATATAGTTACTCGAATTTAAATATTTTTTTATATTATTAACTTTTAACCACATAGAATAGTTTATAAGGTCAAGAGGTGAAAATTATTACGTAGTTTTTAATATCCTTATGTGAATCAAAATTTATTGTTATCAAAAAATTGATAACCTATTTTATTCATTTTCATTAGATCAACCTATATTTATTGATAATTATAGGGGATGTCCTAAAATTATTCAATATGGCTATTTCATTTTTGTAAACATGGCTAATACTTCTTCTAATTTTTTATATAATTGTATTTTGGATTAGTTATTCTGGAAGAAGTTATTAGTTGTATGAAAATGTAATGTAAATAGTATGATGTATTTTGGGCCTAATAGATTCATAATATTGATACCAATTATTTTTATGGTAATCATGATAATGATTCTTGATGTTACATTTTTTAGATGATGTAGTAAGTCATTAATATTTATTATATAAAATGTTTCTAAAATATAAAATGTGAGTCATCTATCTAGAATAAGATATTCTATGAGTGTTCTAGACTTTTTCACACAGAAGGAATGTTTTTGAAAATATTTTGTGTGCCTTTATCATTAGATTTATTTTCAAATAATTAGAAATTGGCCTGGTAATACCCTTATGATTTGACTAATTTTTAACTATTGTTATGTTTTTGTTTTAATGGGATATAATAAGATCTATATATACTAGTTTGATTTATATGTCGTGTTGGCTCTGAGGTGTGTTCACTAATGTTCTTATATAGATTTCATATGAGTGATCTTTTTATTTATGGGGACCATGAGTTTCAATTGGTATTTATTGTTATTATGAGATCTACTGTAGAGTGGTTCAATATTATAATTTCAATTGATTAATTTAATTATAGGTGAGTCAAAAATATCAGTGTAGTATGCATCTTACTAGTTGATAATTTTAGTAGTCCTTTCTCCTCAAAATAATTATATTTTATTATTGATCACTATACGTTTAATATTGATGATAAAAATTGATACTGAGTTCGTGCCATGAAATTTGATATTGGTAATAGTCTACTAGTATCATGAGAGTTATTTTCAGTGCATGTTATTTTGATACTTTAAGTGGTTAGAATAATATATATTGTAGAAACTTATTTTTTATGGAGTGATTCAATACTAATATATAAATTATCTCTTGAGGTTTTATAATTTCATTCTAATTAATTTATATCTTATGATTATAACATGTATAAAAATTAATCAATATTCCCTTTTCAAATATATATAGTAGGTGGATTAATCTAAAACGTGTGGTGCATGTTTATACTCACACAAAATTTCCATATCAAATGTTCAAATAATTGAGAGTATTTTTGGGGTTTTTATAACAAATATTACCTTTATCAAGTTCAACAAGTTTTGTTATATCTATTTATAATTATACCATGGTTGAGGTTTTGTAGTTTATTTTCTTTATACACATTTATAAGGTTATAAAATTTTATTTTTCCACCTTTATTTTTTTCTATATTATAAATAATGTAATTGAAATTCCTTTCGTGATATAACCAATATTTTACATAATAAATTTTATTATTTGTGATAAACTAAATCAATTAATTATAATTTAATTTTAAATTTGTTGTATTAATATAAATTCTCCATATATGTATGAGTTTTATATCCTATAGTTCTAAAACCATCCCGATCAAATATTTTACTGGCTAAGGATTACATAATCTATCTTAATTTTAATACATTGTGGGGCCATCCAAGGATAAGATCATTCTTGATTATTATTAAGGAGACATATTTCATAACTAATTGATTATTGGTATATGGGATGTATCTTTATGCGGTGTAATATTAGTATGTGTAATCATAATACAAATGGGATTATAGTGAAATCCTGATATGAATACAAATATACAATATGATCTTTCTAAAAGACCCAAATCATATAAAAATACATTACAATGGATTGTTTATTTTCAATGTGGATCTATTATTTTTGTGGGGAAATCCCTATATAGTAATAAATTAGTCATGGTGATTGATTTTTAATAATGAATAATGGACAACATGAGATCCCTTTTATGGAATTTATTTTTATTTTATAGAATGTATATCATTTTAATATGATTGATCATATATAATTTGATTTTTGTAGCTATTTAGTGCTACACGAATGTAAGGGTTGTGTGATAGGGATAGATATAAAGGCTTAGGCTATTTTGGTAGAGTTTTGAGAGTATTAGTCTTATAGTAAAGGATGTATGGGATATTTCATTGGTTGATTTTTATGGTGAATATTAATTATTTTATGATTTTTTTTTCAGTAACTATGAGACTAAATGTTATCTAATGTATTTATATGAAACATTTCATATTTTTAATATAATAATATGTAATCATGATTTTGTAATTATAATCTTAAAGAGAGATCAAAATCTTAATGAGTGAATTTATTACATATGGGATCATATCATGTATTTAATTTATCCTTCTAAATTTTATATTATTATTAGTTAATGATTATAATGGGAACACATTGAGATGGGATTGAGTATATTCCATTAAGTTTTCTAAATTTTATAGTAATATAAGGTTTTAGTTCCATATTTAAGGAATTGTGTTATTATTATCATTTTATTCAAGGTAAATATGAGTTTATAGAGTGAAATTCATATTTATTCATCTACCTAGTGTACTAGAAGACGAAATATATTCATTTGATTAGAAACATTATTGAGGCAGACCCGTGTATTATAAATTAAAAATTATTTTCTTGACTTGGAGGAGTTGTTTTGTGATTTAAAAAGTATATTACTCAATATATATTTGGGATATTTATTTCTTTTTCTAAAAATATATTTACTAATTTTAAATGATTTTGAAAAAAAATTATATACATTGTCTCAGTCCTCAATAGTGGATAGTATTTTATTATCTAGATATGGCAGAGTTACAATGAGTTTATCTTATTATTGTTTTTTATTATCATTTGTAAGAGTGTCTATATTTTTGTGGGAATATGTCAATATAGAAGAATAATATGATATTGGATGGTTAGTTTTGTCAATTTCAGAGACCATAGTATTTATACAATATATATTTTTAAAAAATTCATAATCATTTTTCTTCCACTAATTTAGAGAGTGTCTATTGGATAATATACTAGAATATGAAAACCTCAATTTTAGTAATTGAATCTGGTGGGGGTCAAAATATAATGTCAGGCCATAATTGATGACAATTAATGGGAGGTCATTATCCATATATTTATGTTAATAGCTTAGAGGTTTTAATTACTTTGAGATTGAAGATTTTTATATATATGGAACTTTATTTTATACTGATAAAAATTAGTGTTTATCATTATTTTATATTTCCAAATCTTGAGAAAAAATTGTGTGTCAATATTTAATTTAGAGATCATTTGATCATTTTACAGAATGTAGTTTATGGTTTTGATATGTTTCTAAATTATTTTTTATGAAACTAGAATTCAATGAGGTATATGTTTTTTCCTGTGATATAAATATATTCTATATTAATATGTAATTTAATATTGATATAAATTATTTTTGGAATATTAAATTTTTATCTTGTATTCGTATAGGTTGTTTTATCCAGAACTATTAAGAATGAATTTGTTTTTCAATGTGTACTTAAATTTTTATATAGAATTGTTTTGTTGTTTAAAATACTTAATGATAGTTAGAAAAAATATAATTTTTGATTAAAAAATATTTAGGCATTAGGGTTATGATCTTATTCTCATAATATTGTATATGTATTCAGAGATATGATTTATATTTTTATTTTATCATTTGAGGAAATTGGTAGATTTGATTTCTATACATATACATATATGATTATATTATTTTAATTAGATATATTAATTTCTCATGGGATGGGATTTCATATCAATGATTATTTATTAATTATTTAATAAAAAATATAATCCATATTTAGGGTTCATTTGTTCTATTTTCATTAAAGAATAATAGAAAAATTACAATATTTATAGAATAACATTAGTTGAAAAAGGTGATAGAGAATAATAGTTAAATTTTACAATGTATTTATAAAAATTTTAATCAATATCCTTAAATCAAATACATTTATATAATTATACTTTTCTACATATAATTTTTTTAGGAATATAAAAAAGTATATTTGAAATATAGACCTTTTATATAGTTATAAAAACTATGAGTATATGTTGATTTTGGACAGTTTTTTCATTGAATAAAAAATATGATCATGGGAACTATATAATACAACCTCTAGAAATTATAATATTTTATTAATAATAGTTTAAATTAAATAATTATTTATATATTCAATTTAATAGGATGACAATAAATTGATTATTTTTATTTTTATCATTATATGAGAAAACAATAATTATATAGAATATATCTTACTTGTTGTTCCCAATAATTTATAGTCAGGTTCATATGCCATTTAATAAAAAATACTAGTTTTTTGGTTAACCATCGGAGGAATGAGGATGTTAATTTTTTAGAAGATAGATATGAATTGTTAAACTGAGAGAAATTTCCTTGCATTGATAGGCTTAAGATGGGTCACAAAGAAAATTTTTCTAGAGTTAAAATACATTTTGATCTATTGAGAAGTATGTTTTATTTATATATATATACAGAATGGTGTCATATAAATTTTTATATTAATAATGCACTAAAAATGACTGCATATATATTTTTTTATTTTTAAAAGTTGTTTTATATTGTTTTGATTCCTAATGTATAATTTTTTAACTATGTGATTGTGTATGTTTTATGGGTCAGGATAAATACTCCCATCCTGGAATATCATTTTAACATATGAGGTATAGTTGGTTGTTATAGGGAACACATTGAATACGTTGATGAATTATCATTTTTACACTCCTTTTATATTACTAATTGACTATATGAGCTAGTTTTATACATTTTCCAATGGGAAATAAATTTTATATAGGTTTTTTATTGATATATTTCTCTTTATAATTTTAATATTAGAAATAAAATAATATAAATTTATATGATTTGTAATTCATAGTTTATGTTGTTTTATTGTGATATGACATGGGATTTAATAGATGAGTGAATCAAGATAGAAGATATTATCAATTTTTTACTCAATGTATATCCAATGTACAATTGATAAAAAATTTATGATATATCATTAAATTAATATTTATTGAACCTCAACCACGAGCCTTAGTTAAAATAACATGATTTAAGAATTCAAGAATAGTTATGTTGTAGGGGTAACAATATTTTGATTTATGGGAGATTTTGTTATTTTATTTTTGTAGTGTGAGGTTATATTATAATATTCTAATTTTTTATCTTTTCCAATGAATTATTTTGTAATAATGATATAAAATTATTTAAGGTAAAATCGTTGAATCTATGTTTTTTGATCATTTTATAAGAATTAATTTGTAGAGTATATTAATTGAGTATGTAAAGGTTGATCTACTATTTCTAAATGGGTTATCAAAAACATTATCAATTTTATAGATAATGTTAATGTACATATTTTAATTTCTAAAGATACGAACATTTATTACTAGTATTTTTGAGGTCTTCCAATAGATCTAAATGATTTTTAGAGTAAATGGGTTGTCCTAAAAAAGTATTTATAATTGATTTGTGATATTTTTTCATCAGATATATCATTATAATTTTTATAACATCTCAAAATTGGGAAAAACGTTATGGAGGACCAGAATGTGTTTTCCATAGAATGACCATTAGACATGATTTTAGACTCATCTTATCAGATATTTTTTTGTTGAATTGTTGCCTTATATTTCATACAAAGTTTATTAAAAAATGTTTTCAATGATGTAAGAATTAAGTCATGAATTACATTTTTTAATGACTCCAAAATAATTAGTCATCAAAGATATCATGATCTAGTAATATGTATTAATGCATATAAAATCCTTTTTATGTACAAAGCATGTCGTACATTGTTTTATGGAAGTTATCTTGGCTTAGGAAATTATATAAAGGATTGGTAGAGAATAACATTGAAATTTATATTTGTTTTTTATATTATAAAGAATTCTAGTTATTTATAAGCAATATTATAATAAAGTTAATCATATCAAATCCAATTGGATTATATCCAATTAGATGATGACAAATAGATTCATTTTTTTTCCGCTTTACAATGTCCCATTATATGGAGTCCATCAGATAAGATGATGATTAAAAATAAATCTCTAGGCTATAATACCACATTAATTAGTTAAATTCAGAAAGAAATTTTTTTTGAACTATCAATTTTCAGGGGATTTAATTTGAAGGCAATAAAAAATGTTTTATAATATATTTTATTAGATAGTGGAATTGTTACACGAGTGACATATGGAATAATCCTATGATGTTTTTCTATAACAATTAAAAATATAATATTTTACATTAATGTGTTTCTATAAAAATATAGCATATAAATATTTTTTATATAGATATTATTTTATTTATTCATAATGAAACATTCATAAAGATATTAATTAGGATTAAGTTTATCAGATCATACAACATTTATTATATCATGGATCAAGATAGTGGTCCCTAAAAAGTGTTAACAATATTTTAATATGTTCATTAATTATATGGACAATATTTTGTTATAAATTACTTATGGAATTTGTTTTAATATGTTTCTATAATATTTTAGATGTTTTCACTGAAATAATTTTAGGATATTATAATTTTCAGCTTTATTTAGTGGGTATGAAAAATATGATTCCTTATTTTTTTAAACCCATCCATCTATAAATATGATGCATAAAAAATAGAGAGATATATTATTCACATGTGTACATGATTAAGTGGTTTGTAAATATTATCTCATTGTGGTATATAATGAGAATTTTAATTTAACTGTCTAAATATGAACAATTCCCACAATGGAATCCCTATGTTTAATACATTATTTTAGAGAAAAAGTAGAGGTCTTATTATAGTAATTGGAATGAACAACACCAGATAGAGTTTTTATATCATGTGTTGTTAGAAAGAACGTGTGACAAGGAGAAAAATATTTATATAGTATAAAAATTTGGTATCAATCTAAAAAAACCATATGGTGTTTCTTCAACAAAGATTATCAAATATTTAATTTATGAAAATAGGTGATAATAAATTTCTTTTACACAAAATGATAAAGAGGATATTATATCTTGTTACACGGAATAACTGTAATGAATATATATCTAATAGAATAAGAATTGATATGATCTAAAAAGGTAATATTAAAAACATTATAAATATTTATTTAATGGTTCCTAATATTTTTAATAAACCTACTTTTTACATATTTTGTTAGTATAGACTGAGAATGACTGTTGATTGATTATAGTGTAATTCTTGTGTAATGATACACCCATGTTGTTGTAACCACATAAAATAGATTTCTTATATTTTATTATGTTGAAATGTATTATTTAAAAACCAAGAAATGTACATAATGTTGTTGTTTATTAATGAAAATTTTAAAGTATTTTATTCTCATAGATTGTTATTTTGAGTTATTTTCAATAAATTAATAACTCTTTAACTGGAGGTGAATTTTTCATCCTATGTATTGAAATACAAAAAAGTAGTTCATTTATTCACATATCCCTGGATCAATGAAAATAGATTTTTATTGATAATTTCAAGTGGAATTAGGGAAATGATCCCATTCTCTTACTCTTTTATATATTTTAAAGAAACACCATTCTTCGATTGTTTTTAAGATTCTATAAATAGTATGTATATTCATATTTTTTTTGGACGTATCATTCATGTTTTTAAATATTCAATTCTTACATGACAATTTTTCATTTGTTATATTGTTATCAAATGTTTTACAGTTTTTTTACCTTCTAATTATCTATGATATCCCATTATATGTATTCAGAAGAAGAATTTGGAGTATTATTGTTATGGCCAAAATGTAATAATTTTTTCAATCTATGAGAGTGATTTTTTTTTCAAATTAAGGAGCTATAATTGTCAAATTAAGCCAATATTATTGAAAAAATGTTAGGAAATAAAATTGTAATTAAATTAATGTTATAAGTCATGATATTAATAAATAAAGATATTAATATTGTTATTTTATGAAACAATTAATGGGTTTTTTATAATCGTAGATAACATTATGTACTCCACGGATATCATTGTGAGACGTTTAATTATTCAAACATTATTGAAATGCAATTTTTAATTGTTCCTAAAAATATTCAGGAAACATTTTCATCATTGGAGTAGAGTGATCCAAATACTATACCTTTATAAAATCAACATAGTAATTTCATCACTTATGAAATGATATGAGAAAAGGTTATGAACGAAAAATTGAAGTCTAATCAAAATTTTGTTCTCCAAGCTACGATGAAAGGAAATTCCAAAAATATTCTAGGAGAATATTCTTTTGAATATGTTGTTTGTACCTAGTAATGTAAGATCATACCAGAGGGGCCTTCTATCTTGATATATAATCTTGGTATAAACAAAGGATAAAAAATATAAGTTCCACAAAAAAAATCACAAGTGAGGGATTGGTCAGAAATGTTAAATATATTAAAATTATGAATAGAACATTTTGAATTGATCCCTAGATAATCAATCTAGGATGTGTTTTTTGTTAAACTTGTAAATGAGTAGAGATGTTGACATAAGTGATGAAAATTGGAGGAAAAATTGTTTTTCAGTCCAGAAATAGAAAATAACATAGGGAATTGAGTATTAACCATACTTTTTAACACAAAAAGGGATTTAGAGATAACAATACCCTGACCATTCTAGAAACTAATCTTCTTTTGTACATATATTTGGAGTTAGAACCCCCTTTTTGTGTTTCTTGAACCCTTGTGCATAAAAGATATTATGACATACCTAGTAGTATTTGGGATCTTGTTCATTTCTCGACTACTTTTAGAAGTATTAGGCGTTATTTTTGAACTATCAGTTTTAATGCTACCCTTCACATGTGAAACTATTGTGCTTTTATTGTTGGCATTATAGTCATAAACATGTTGACTATTTAGATTCCCAATGTTCATAGCCAAAATTCTAGAATAAGTAGATTGAAAAATATATACTGATTTACTATCAATGTGTAATGAGGGAATAACTGAAATAGTTTCAGCAGAAATTCATGCTTAGAGGCACCTGTGTATTTATCAGGATTATGTTTCGAGTCAGGAAGAAATACTAGTGTGTTCTCTAGGTTCCTATGAATCTGTTACATAGCAAGATTAGTTGAAGCATCATATGTTCTGTCCTATAGGCCCGAGTCATCCAGATCCATGGTTATGTCCAAGGGTAGGGTATATTTTTCATCATCCAGAGTCTCACCAGTCTTGGGAAGGGTACTGTCCATGAAAATGGTTGTTTTGAGATGCCACTTATCTTACCACTACCCACGTCAAAAAGTAGTATAGATTTGGATTGAAATTTCTTATAATCATTCATAGAGGTCTTCTAGGAAACATGCAGTAGAATCACTTGTTTTGTTCTAGAGTCATCAGAGGTTTCTAATGTAGAAACTCCTATAGCCGGTGTTGATATAGAAGGGTTAGATGGGTTGTGAGGTCCACCAGACTGGACTATTATAGTAGAACTTGGATCCTTTCCCAGACCTAAGGATTGGAGCCAGTGGTTGCATGACAGGGTCTCATGTTAGTGTTTTGTTCTTGCATTGAACAGTACACTTACAATATTCCTAGAATGACTTACATTTTTCTTACATTCAAACAGAATATAAATTTTGTACAAGGGAGTTTCAATTGAGTCAAAAGGATAAGATGTTACCAAACCAATGGAGTGTAAGGAAACCTCACATGTTCCATTCTATCACTAATCAATTTCATTCTATTTTTTACATACCTCTATAACAATGCAATGTAGTCCTTTAAGGAGGTGTTGCTCTATTTTTTCATCCTCTTCTAGTAGATCATCCAACAATGTATTCAAGGTGTTCATTGTATTTATTATTTTGTTAGTTTTCATCACCAATACCTTATTCCGCTTTTTTGATTTTTTTTTGAATATCCATGATGGGTGGACTATTTTTTTATTATATTTCATTTCCTTAAATTAATTATTTAGTGGTTGGACCACTTGTTTCCTAATCACCCAATAGCTTTCTATTGTATGGCCAATAAGTTTTAAAATTTCAATGTATGGTGGATATTTTTCATATTATATCCTACTTTCTATTTTATATTTTTTTGGAATTGAAGTTTATTGAATTTGGAAGATGGGAAAAAATATTTACATCTATCAATCCCCTCCCAAAGTGGCCCATATCATCATTTGGAGTTGTTTGGTAAATTTTTAGCGGCATTCCAATACACGAAACAGCATCATTTAGGATCATTGTTTGCTGAAAATTCTAGTTTATTCCATGAAATCAAATAATAAAAATTATTCAATTAATATTGTTTACTAAACATTAAATGTTTTACAATGGAAATTTTCTCAATCTTAAAATTATTTACAATTTTTTATAATATTATATTTATAAAATATTTCTGGAAAAGTATTTTTTAGATTTATACTAAATAGTAAATAGATTACGCTTTTTAACATCGTTTGAATGAATATATTATCTCATTGTAATAAAAAAAATCATTGAGTCATACATTAAATATATCTAATTTTATATATATATAATATTATATTATTAATATCAATTTTATTTTTTTGAATTTAATGATACTGAAGGAAAAACAGTTTTTAAAGTATTTTACAAGAAATGTTAAAAATAATTTTTTATGGGTTGTTTCATATATATTAAATTATTTTAAATAATTTTATCATTTATTTGGAATGCGATCATGTTCTACCAACCACCATCATTTTCATAATTTCGTATGATTTATTTTTTAATTAATCAATCATGAAACCCATTTATTCCCCTTAATTAGATCAATCTATAATGTAATGATTTTTTTAAAAATATTTATGAATATAATATAATTATGCATTAATTATATACATGTAAGGTACAAGGAAATTAAAAATGATAACGGTTGATCCTCATACCACATATATAATTCATGAGACTGATATAGCATATACTGTGAGAGAGGCTGATATAATACTACAAAGCATTGAGTAATTATCCTTATCATTAATTTAAATAATATGGTTTTTAACGTGAGGGATTAATATAATTTATTTAATTCAGATAATGAAATATATAAAATTAGTTAATATTTGTGATGAAGATAATATTCGTTTTACGTAAATGCTTTATCTATGATTTAAATGAGTATTTAATTGTTAATTTGGTCAATATTTACACCAATATTGTCAGGATTGATGACCAATATGAGTATGGTATTATATTAATGATTTCAACCATGTACCATGAAAGATGATCCATGCTTTTGTGGGTATCTTATTTTTATATCATGAACACTGATAATATCATCATACCCTTATTCTCATATTCTGATGACTAAGAACTTCCAATTAGAAGTTCATATTTTGAACTTTATTAATAATTTTAACTCAAAATGAAAATGTTTTATTATTTTACATGTTATGAATATTGATTTCAAATGATTTGTTTTGTAGAATAGATTCATGTTTAAAAAATATTATTACAATGCATAATGAATTAAAGTGGAAAATAAAAATATGGGTATAGTTGGAAATGACATGTGAATACATGTGTTTTACAATTAAGTGCCTTTCGTAAATCTCTAAAACTATAAAAATAAATTATTCATGGGACTTTTGGTTATCCAATATGTATGTTTCATATTTTATAAACATTATATATAAATTGGTATCATTTTATGGAATCAAAGACTGAAATACAAAGAGTATAATTTCAGTAGTATACCTAGGAGTATAGGTTTGTGGTTTTAAAACTAAACAAATACATATAAAAATTCTTCTTTCAACTATGTGTTCATAAATTATTTTATAAATATGATAAATGACGTATCGAAGGGATCAGTGGACCATTGTGAGGGGTGTGGTGAATCACTTTCATAATAAATATTTTCTTAATTATTATTTTGAAATTCATTATCCTATAATTATTACACGATAAATACAATATATTTGCCTCCCAACAATACATGAGTTTGTTATTAAATAATGGAATGGCCAAAAGTGATATAATACGATTAAAAAAGAAATTCCCACTGAATTCATAGATTTGTTGTTACCCCCAACAAATTATTTTCCACTATAATCAATCATTGACTAGAATAGTTTGGTGCATATCATAACTACCCATGTTTTCAAGCTGCATTGACATGTTTTCATTTAGATGGACCTAAAAAGACACATATTAAAGCATTGTTTTACAGGAATAGACTCTGTCTCACAATTCCCACATCTTCACACCATGTATTTACATGTTTTATCATTTGAAATAGTTGTAAATATAGTCAATACTCAACCCAAGTTTGTCTGACAATATATTAGACTGAACCACTTTGTAATTGGAATGTGGTGGATATTCTTGAAAATTTTATTGTGATCAAAATTACTAAGAAAAATACCCTAAACCAGAAATATAAATATTTAACTGTGTAAACCTCATAGATTGAATGATGAATTCTTCCCTTTAGATATTATGTACCTGTTTTGGATTCATGGACTCAATATCATTTTATGTATTTTTCCATTTTGGATTGTCCCTGTAAACATTTATAGCTACAGTACTATCATTTTTTATCTTTCTCTATCATCCATTACAATTCTAATTATTATAGGTTTACAATTTTTTGTAAATTTTTCAAATTCTAAAATTAATTTTGTATATTGACTCACTTTTAGTCGAATAATTCTCAATAGACGTCATAATTGGTTTTTTTATTAATGTTTATATGGAAAAAATCATAAATATAACAACTTCGTGTAATGTATTTTTATACCTTAAACACTCACTTTAAAAAAAAATTAAGACATGTTTTGGTTAAAATATTATCTTTTTCATAATGAGTGTAAAAACTATTCAAATACAATTATCAATCACTTAGAATCATTCCTTCACAGACTCCTGCTTATTTATTGTCATATTAAAATTCATTAAAACCATGAAATATTCGATGATATAGACTATATTTCTAGAATTGAAGATTTATTTTTCTTAGAGATTTACTATCCTGTTTATCTTTCTTAACTTTTCTTAGTTGTAGTCTTCAATCAAAAAAAACCTCTTTTGAATTATTTCCCAAGGAACTATTTATAAAATTATTATTTCTTTTCACATTCAATGTTTTCTCATTTAATAAATACATGTTTAGAGTCTGTTGGTATATATTATCACTTCACATATATGATGCCAATTTGATTAAATAATCGTATATTATAATCAATGATTCAAATATGATCTAGTTATATATATTTTTATGTTTTTACTATGTATTTTTATATTCCTAGAATCCCTTAATATTTTATTAACATTATTTATATCATTCTGGAATCTATGATGCGGACACATAATTTTATTATTTGAGTAATGAATATACATGTTGTAAAATTATTAGCCAGACCAAAATCTGAATATCTCTCTTAATTTTCACTTTAGGTTAAATTTGTGTATATTTATAAGACTCTTTATTCGGTTGTAACATATTTATTTTATTTACCCTTTTAATAGATCAATTATTTGTATACTGCTACACTAACCCTTAATGATGTAGTGATTTGTTGTGATTTTCGATCCTTTTACATTAATTCAAAATTTATATTTTTTCCTACACATTAAAAAAAAATATATTCCATAATAAATGAATCAATATTATTATGGGGAGAATTTTTTATTTATTATGAGTTAGAGGATTACACAAATGATCTATGGATCTCTTTACCTCCCACATACATCTGTTTGAGGGAGACCATTATTTGTCTATTATTGGGGAATATATTCATTTCATGTTTCATTTAGAAGTTCCAACTTTTTTAATTTTAGTTAATTCACATTTTCTCTATACTATATGAGATTCATTTCCATGTGATATTTAATTAACTCAATTAATTTTAGTATATATTCCCAATTTCGATCCATGTTCGGATTTTTTAACTATTCATCATCCTATTCATTTTACTGAGTTGTGATGTTTTTATCTGTTTTTAATTTAACATAAAACAATGTATCCAAAAAATTAATTATTATATAATGAATCAAACCTAATTCATGGAATTATTTTATTATATAATTTATAAAAATACTTCTCTAGAACTACGTTTTAAAATTATTTATCATTCAATAACATGATATCATTGCATTGTGAATATATTTTTCCCAATGATTTATCCAGTTTTTATGGAGTCATGTACAAGAAAACTATTATCCAATGCCACATCCAAGGAATAAACATCCCCCCGAAATAAATGATTTATCCTAAAAAAACACCTTGATAAATTTTTGAATGTATGAATAATACATTAACAGTATCCTTCATAAAATAGTATCCTATTAAATTTTAGAATTATTCAACTATTTTAATACATTCAAACTCTCTAATAAATGTAATATAGAAATAAAAATTCCCTTATTAAATACTCACATTTGTCAAATATTAAACATTTTAAAAAGATTCATTTATTCACTGATCATTCCCCTTAACCATATTTTTCATTTCCATGTTTGAATTTTTATTATATCAAATTGTATGGGTCAAAATTGAATCATACATTTATGATTATATGCCAATATTGAAATTATTAATGATTTTAGGTTATTGTTAAAACTTCTCAATTATATAATTAATCTACAGGTATCTTGTATCTATTTAGAGGTAACCATGATTTTCTATGATACCACATAATAAATACCCGTGATTAGTGGAATATTAATAAGAGATAGATAAACTAGAGATCTCATCAATATTTTTGGAATTATAGTTTTGTTAATTTATCCTTCAATATATATGGGTTTTATAGAAATAATAACAATATTCAATGATTGGTTATTTACCCTAAATAAGGATCTTTTACTCTATTATTCATTGATTATAATGTCTTCAACTTTCTCACACATGCATTATATCTCACAATACATTCACTATTTAAATTATCACAATACATCATCAAATAAAATAAAATCATCCATTGTATTCCCCAAATAACCCATGTATCAAAAGATCCAAAACCTATAACAATATATAAAAAAGTATTTACATTGTAACACCTCTCATGAAATCAATCATTGTTGAATAAAATGATTCAGTTTTATATATAAGAATTATATCATTACAAATGTAATTAATTTCGTGAATTATTATAATCTTTCAAGTAAACTATAAAAAAATTATTACAGTAACAAATATGATAATATATATTTTATTAATCAAGTTCACGTGAATGTATCACTTAATCATGAGCTACAATCACAATAAGAAATATAGTAGATTCTCAGACACTAAAATTCTTAATAATAGAAATAAAACCATGTACAACTGTTGAGATACTCATATATTTTTCATTCTTCTTATTCTCACAATATCCCCACACTGATCATACCAATATATTATAACATAGTCCTTCATTTTAAATAATTTTCAATACAATGATGATAAAACTTCATAGTTTTAGAAAAAAATATAAATATTTTATATAATTATAGTGTTCCAATTATTCAAAATACATTCTCACATATCAATGAATATCTATACTAGTAACAATTTATTATAATGATTTAATTAAAGATATTTTTTCAAATACTTTCATCTTGATTGGTATCCTTTTTTGGGTGTTTTCTCATATTTCAATAATTTGAAATATTCATATAGATTTATTAAGGTAATTCATATTCATAGTTACACCTCAGTTTCCCATTCATGTAGTCTATAAATGGGAAATTTTCCAATATTAAACTTCTATTTTCATATCTAATATTTATAACCAATGTATTTCCAAATATTACCCATGAATATTTATTGGCTTTCCTTTATCATCATCAGTGACTATAATACTATGTTTTTTTATTAGGCCAATATATCTTCTCATATCATCCCAAAATGTATACAATAAAATCTAGTAATCAAATAGATATGCACAATAATTATCTTTTCTGACATCTCTCACGAATATGATTGAATTAAAATTTAAAAATTATTCTTACTAAAATGATATTCAATTAAATAATAATTATGTTTAATTAATTTAGAATTATTTATACCTATATATTCAATTTTCACAATAGAAGATATAATACGTTAAACAAATCAACTTTTTACATAATATTGCTACAAAACTCATATTTTATACACATTAGGCCAAATTATAATACATCAAAAATTACACACACACACACATATATATATATATGTATATATATTCATATAAATATTCTTTTTTGATAATGAAAATTCTCTTATTTGTAGATCAGTGTTCTTATATAGTGGAAAATTATCATCTATATAGATAGTATATATAATGTAGAGGAAAATATTTATATAAAGATCATATTGATTACAGTAATTGAAACTATTAACATGATTAGAAATTCAATATAAATATTTAACACCATGTATCTCAATCCAATGATACTATTTCTAAAATATATTATATATTTTGAAAATTATTTAACAATTATTCTAATCCCTTTCTCTAAAATAATAATTCCAAAATTTTCCCAAATGAATATTCAACACATAATTTTTTTTTCATATTTATCACTCAACTCATGTCAAATAATTGTAGATTCAACTAAATATGTAAAATTTGAAAATAAACCCAATACCTTTACTCATATTTTAAAGACATATATGATAATAAATTATGATGATTGGGCATTTCCATGGATGCTTATAAATTTTCAAAACCATATTGCTCTTAAATTATTATTTAATCAAACAAGTGATATTTTTCACTTGTTTAATGGTTCTTCGTGATTATTAATCCAATGATTGCATCATTAATGTTTAATATAATTTTTTTCTTATTGAATTAGGGATATATAATTTCCCACATAGATTACTGATACTATGACTATTGTCTTAATATTTTAGAATACATTCTCACATATCCATTATCACTTTCCATAGTGTTTCTGTAATGATAAACTATATAAATAATTCAAAATTAACCTTTTTTAGGAAATCACCTTGATATAAAATAAACAACATTAATTGGTTTTGGTTGATACTCAATCTGTTACATATGGAATTTATCATTTGATAATTTCATTAAAAATAAAATAATAATGAATATTATTGAATTAAATTTATTATCTATAAAATGGGAACTTAAATAACATCTCTATAGATGGTGTAACTATATAATAAATGTAAAATAGCTTATAAAAAAATATAACAACATGAACACAGATATATATCAATGAAAGCTAACCCATTGTGATATTATTGAATAAAGGATTCATAATAACATTGGAAGAGGTAACTGATAATAATTACTCGGCCTACCACATAAAATTAATTCTAATATATTAATAACCTATAAAAACTCCTATAAAAATTTATACGAATTTGAAAAATATGAGAACATCACCAAACCATATCCCATGAGAAAGAGAGTGAGATTTCATAGAAGGTAATCACATGTAATAATAATTTTTTATATAATAGATAAATTTAAATCAAGTCATTTTTCATCATAATTTGAACTCATTACTGCATAAATAAACAACACATTTGGATAATGTACATCAATTATTGAAAATTATGTTATATTATATTCTATGTTATTTAATAAGCACATACTTAACACACTAACTAACTATCATATAATTTGAAATATTTTAATAAGAAAGAAAAATAATGACAACAGGATCACATAGTGGGGAATGTCATGGGGATAAAATGAAATAGATTTAGAGGGAATTCCTTTGTATATTGTTGATAAAATCAATTAATAATGATATAATTCCAGAATAAATGATTATTAAACCACTTAATCACCTTTATAAGAAACCATATAACCCATCCATTCCCCTTTTTCATTGTGTAATGTATATTCACCTTCAGATTCAACAAAGAAGGAAATATTCTAATTGTGTAAGAACTACTCCAAGAATAGATATATATTCTGTCATTTCATAAACCACTATGAATTTATCTGATTTGAATTCAGTAATATTGATGTTATTTGAAGTGAGAATGTGAGATACAAAAGTCCTTTACAATAGTTTCAAAATTGTAAAAGATAGTCTTCCACATAAAATTAATAAAAATCTAGAATAGTTGATCCATGATAGTTAAGGAGGATGAAATCACCATGTGAGATACCATTTATGCATGACCCAATCATGTTTGGAATATAAAAAGATAATGTGAATTAATCTTTACCCAGTTCCCCAGAACCCCATTACTATACATATTACTAATATAATACATGGTAATATCGTTTATTAGGGTCTACATAAGAACAAAATCAATGGATATATTGAGTAGACAACTAGTCATTATGCTAAACCTATATATGATGTATCATTCCATGGGGTTCAAAAAAATTAAATGATCATCATTATTAGCATATCAATATGCCAAAAGGATTACACTGACAATGATACATTTACCTTGAGAATTAATATATAGACCAACATATTAACTAAAAACCCATCCTGAAATAATTCCATGAATAAATTCCATCAATTGGTCAAATTAAGTTCCACAAGAGTATATAAAATTATGGATTCTCAATTACTATATGTATATTTATATGGAACATTATTTCCATGTTATCATTTACATAACACCTAACCATGGATTCATGTTTTATTGTATTATTTTTAATTCCATCATCATTGAAGATAAATATATTCTAAATACAAAAATCTATTCAAATGGGAGGTATTGATTTTTTTCATAGATTTTAGGTCTCTTAATCGGAGTAGAAATTTCTATGAATGAATATTTGACAAGAATAACTAATAAAAAATCTATATGGAAATGAAGTAATGGCCATAAGAACATTTAAATTATCAATGAAGAATACACATGTAATGTTCTTTGGGAAACATTGAGGAAAACATTAGTGAATATTTGTTACTCAAATACCTTTCTGAGGCTATTATATCAAAGATAATATCATGTGTTGTAGTGGGGGATCCAATTTCATTATCCTTCCTGAAATTGATATAATCTATTCAAAAAATCTATTTAGAGCATTCATGTAGGGTGGTAACATAAAATATTTTAAAAGGACATGTGTTTGAACAATTATTTTTTCAGTTATGCTTAATGGTTTGTCTATTTATTTTTTCGGATGAACATTATCATGATCTATCAACATCCAATTCCATCAATAATCGGCCATGTAATCATTTTTTTTAATAAAATATATACTCATTATTAAAAAATATATATATTTAATAATAAAATATTTTTCAATATTAATACTCAACATGTTTAGAACGAATCCTTTATGAATGTGCAAATGATAATTTCACATAGAATATAGGGTATCACACAATATCTTAAATATACAAAAGTTGATGAAATGACATGACACCCATTATATAGGATCATGTATAGTGGATTCCATGGTCATGAAATGAAATTTCCAAACTTCTTGTGTCATAGTTGAACATCACAAAATGTTGATTATGTTATTTGAGGACTAAATACAATAACTCTAATAAATATATTTATGACCATGTAATATAACAGAAGTTTATATATATAAGGATAACTAATATTTAAAACTATCTAACTATATGGATGGACACTGATGATAAAATCATAGTTCTTTAATTTCACTGTGAATAACATTATGTGATGTTTTAACACAATAGAATCATTGAAATAATTATAAAACATTAGGGATCACACCTCAACAAATGTATAATGTCTTATATAAAAAGGATAAAAAAATTATCATATTTCAATTTCTCATTTCAGTTATTACAAAATATATATCCATTAACACCATCATCCATAAAAATATGATTTAATAGTATCCTGAAATAATATAACTCTATTAGTACTTCATATATCTATCAAGAACAACATATAGTGTGATGAATATAACTATTTAATCAGCTGTTTTAAAATATGATGAATCATAGAATGAAATTTTACACAAGTATCATTTGAAATTACAAACCTCAAAACATTGGTATAAATAGAATAGTCAAGTAAATATCACATTTTCTAACTTTACACTCATCGACCACAGATCCTTAAATGTAGAAAATACATTGAATTACAAAAAATATTATTTAATATGTTACGATGTATTTATATACCTGTCACATGAGTTCATATTTTTTATTACTCTGAGTAATATACTACATAAGATTCACTCTCTTATTAATTATTTATATTGTCATCAATACTTCAAATAATGAATAATTTTATTAAATAATAATTTTATTATATATTATTTATTGGATTGTTTTAGAATATTCATAATATAAATAAAAGTCTATAGTGGTAATTCTTTATTAATTATATTAGATTCAATTATTACATAATATTTCATTTTCTCATCCCCATAAAAATTAATATTTTAGAAGAAAAGTATTTTTAATTATAAATGATGATAAAAAATAAACAATCCATTGTGGTCCTCGTTAAAAAAATTAAATAAATATTTTTCCATAATCTTATAGAGCCCGGTTTTCATAAAACAATATGTCAAAAAATCAAAAAAATTCATTAAATAATTACATGTCCACAAATTAAAATGAAAATATTAACATCGAAAAATATCTATAAAATAAAAATAAGTAATGTTTAAAATTAAAATTGATAAATAAAGTTCAAAAAAACTAAAATTTTAATGAGAATTTTTTTTCATAACATATTAGCAATGCAGTGTGTCTGTTCCACCTATCACCCAACATGGTCTGGATGTAACACCAATGGTTGGGAATTTTGTGTAAGGAATATTGAGGAAAATATTTATATAATGTTATTATCATGACCCACTATGGTTGTTTTTAGTTTTTTTATTTGACATTACAGACCAATAAAGCTTACTATTATACCTATATATTGGAATATCCAACTCTTTTACAATTTCCCTCTAAATAAAAATTATATAACGTTTAAAAAAACCAATATCCTCATTTTTTACCATATATTGTCTAGTTAAATGGTTCTTCCCATGTTATACCTATTGCAGCATGTCAAGGAGGTATCGGTATAGATCCTCTGTTCCAGTATGTTTATTTCCATTATAGACCCTCCACCATGTCACCTCTAAATTATATCCATGCATAGAAAAAATGTGTCTATAAGGAATAAATTTAATTTTCATTATAAACAATGAGAATAAAATTATTTGAAAAATATTCCATTATTAAAAATATTATAATCCATATATATATATATATCCTAATAAATCGATAATAATAAATAGAGAATCCCAAAACAATAATCAATAATATTGATGAACACACTTCAAGTATCAATATTTATTCATGTTTAAATAAATTAAATGAAGAAATAATAAATTACAATTTAATTAATATATATAATGATAATTCTTAAATTATTATGAGTTTAAGAATCAGGAGTAAATAGTTTTCATTTATTTATTAATTTATAAATGTAATCGTCAATCATTATAATATTTTATCTTTAACATTTTTATATTTTTCCGTTTTATCATTTGATACAAAAATTATTATCGTGAACATATTTCTTATATAAATTTTAATTTTGATAATTTTGGGAAATTTGAATAATATAGTTAAATTTGATAGCGTCGTATGGATATAAAAATGGTCGGGAAAAATTTCCAAAATTTTTTGTGCAATACTACAGTAATTTTCATATTATTAAACAATATATTTAGATATAAATACATGTTTTAAATTTGTTATACTTACATTTCATCACATTAAAAAAACCCCCATTTCATATTGAGATAATATTTTTACTACATAATAATGCTTAATGAAAGAGAGTATTACACATGTTTTATTAAATTTGTAGTTCAGTTGTTGGTTCTCTAAGTTGTGATTCTAATTAAAAATAAACTAAAATACTTTTAAATTGAAAATAAAATCCTTCATTCAATTCAACAAAAGATATAATTGGAATAAAAATAATTTTATTTGTGGAAATCCAAAATTAACCCAAGTAGATTTCAATATTATTCCATAAAAATAGTATCCTATTTTTTGTAGTTGTACTCATGTGACAAATTCTTTAATTTTCATTTATTTTTTTTATTTTCAAAAATGTCTTTAATTTTAAATAATGTTTTTAATAGAAAATATATAAGTCATTCTAGAAAGTATTCAAATCGTATGGATATGAAATTAATTAATTATGATTAAAAATAATAATAAAGTATTTTCATCACATCATATTGAAACAATATTTTTTATTTTTATCTATTTTGATCATGTGATGCGTGTACCTATTTGTAAATATATTTTTAAACTAAAAAAATGACTCTATTCTATTCCAACCAACCCTTATATCTGAATAAGTGGATATTTTCTCTTCCAATATTGATTTAATTTGTTATAATTTTAATTTATTTTAATAAATTTATTATCTAAATTTCATAATTTTTCCTTTTTAACATAATTTAACATAAAAATTTGAAATTAAAAAAATCACTATTTATCATTAAAACAAAATCTCAAATTTGATTGAAAACAAATGTTTCAAAAAGAAATAATTTACAAAATAATAATTTTATTAGAGTCTATGAACAAGCAATTTTAGTTTCCTTTTTTAGAATATGATACATTATATAGATATTATAAATTATTTTAAAAATAAAAAGATTAAATTTTTTTCATTCTAACAAAACCACCAATGATATTGACTATATGTTTATTCCAAAATATATAAAATAATTTATTTTTCATGTAACTAAGTATTCAATAGAATGATAATCTAATGAAATTTTTTTAAGTATATGATAAATATATTTATCATTGAAATCCATTTTAAATTTATGAAATTTCATTTAATAATCATAAACAAACCACATTAGATATTTTTATGAGGTTAATTAAAGTTAGTAAAAAAAATATTCATATATGATTTCTCAGTAGTTTTATAAAAGTATATCCATACAAATTTAATGAATATGAATTATTATTCTCATTAAAAATATTAATCTAAAACCCATATACTATTCATTAGAACAAAACACCACATGAAATTAGTGTACAATTTATTTTTACATTATAAAAAATATAACTTTTTCAGTGTTTCATGCCAATAATAATTATTTTTATAATTTTAGTGTGATATATATCATTTATTTTTAATATATATAAAATATAAAATATTAATAATCCACATATATATATTTTTATGTTTTTTATGTATTTTAAAAATAAAATAATTAGTGTGGAATCGTTTTAGTGTATCCGGATTCCCGTTAATTATTTCTTCATTTTTAGAATTTTATAGAATATTTTTTCATTAAAAGTAAAATAAATTTAATAAACATAGTTTGGTTATTTTATTATATAGCATGATCAACCCTTATTTATTGAATAAAATTAATGCTAGATATCCCTTAACCAAATGATCCCCCATGTATCCTAGAGGATTCTGACTCGGACTAAGGGTTTATGAGTGGGTAATGAATATATTTATCTTTTATAACTAATAAAACGTCAATATAAAGAGTGATGTGAATAAAAAATAGCCATATATTAAAAAAAACGATTATAAATATAGCATTAGAACACAGTAATTACAAGATGACTATCTACATCGTCACAGAATTCATATAAAAGTTACGATTATCACCCATAGTATGATCACATGGAGGTTGCATTAAAATAAAATACAAAAACATAGATTTTAACCATGTAATGACCTAATCCAACAAAACTATATATCAACATCTCATTTTTCAACATGATCCACTTCCAAAAAACTATGTAGTATTTTTTTTATTCTCCATTTACTAAATCACCATTCAAAATTTTTTCGAACATTGCAGATCTCCCTAACAGTTTGTGAGTTTAAATTCATTAGATACCCCCTATTAGGTTTGAAGAGAATTTACATACATACATGCCTATATGAAAATTTCAATATATGAAAACCCAATGAAACATATCTTCACACATCGGCTAATGGGAAACCATCCACGAGCGATCACTTTACTAACTTGAACCAGTGTTTGATTGGGATAACGAACCCAATGTCTAAATAACCCTATGGGTGATTGTAAAAGACCACTATTCTCATAACTAAACAAAATTATACCATTATAAATATTTAAGCCTTGTGATAGATAAATAAATGATAAAATTTCAATAGCATTATTTTATAATTTTTATCTCATCAAAGAAATATCAATTAAAAACCCAAAATGTTCACATTAATTACATTTCCCTACCCTAAATTATTTATTTATCCCACATATAGGATGACTGTTAAATTTTCTATATGTGCAAATTTTAATCCCAAACTTCTTATGGAAACTAATGGTGTTCCTCTACCCTAATCCAATGATTAACAACATCATCCTATTCCAATTCACTATATGGGTTACCAATAATACAAACTATTCAAATCCTCTATATGGGATCATTCCGAAGAGAAGATAACCCAAACATCCTTTTCATAATAAAAATATTCATCAATAAAATATAATAAACACAATGGATATGAATAAAATAAATTTCTATAACCCTAGTTAATGTTATATCCCCATCACACATTCATGTTTAAAAAATCAGTCAATTGTCACATGGGTAGAAGAAATTATGTTCGCAAGAAGATGTATAATGAAAGTAATCAAATAGTTAAAAGTATTACCATGAATTTTTTTTAGAAATTATAAAGGGTATCATGAAACCATGAAAACACCACTCACACACTATTCCATAATTACTCAAAATTTATTATTTTTAATCACATCTCATGTATAATGAAAATAAAATGTTTTTATATTATATTTTACATGAAATATTCTCAAACAATTATGTCTAATGATTTATAAACACTTATATAATATTAGATATAGCCATCTCCCAAGTATGTGGTACTATAATAGTTATAAATGTTGGATATCATTAGACAGTTTAGCAACAATATAATTAAAATGAGAAAACCAAAAAATGTTACGTTTTATTCAAAACTCACTTATCATTAAAAAAACAATCATTCTTTATTCAATAATTAAACAATGCAAAACCATGTGAAGAGTGACTAATGATTTAATGTAGAATTAAAATATACCACTTTTAGGATGATAAAATCGGAGAGGGCAAGTTGGGGATTATCAAATTTATGATGGGGACAATTGAGACCATACATTTAAATAGAATTATTTTATATAAATAATTAATTTAATTTGTATTGATGAACACCCTTGTACTCACCCTTAACTCACTCCATTTCCATCTATCACGTAATACTGAACTGTCTACCAATCCTCGCATCAATAGGCACTCGATGCCCTCTCCCAATGCATAGTGTGCCTCTTCATAGTATATGAGGTACCTAGTACAATCCCACATGTCACCTAGTGTTATAAATCATGAATGATAGATTTCACACATTTATATGGACTTACAAAAACCTACATTTGGTCCTTCAATGATTTTTAAATTCACTTAATTACACATTATTAAGAAAAAATAGAATGAAAATCACTAAATTTAATTAAAAAGGCCATTAATACATCCCCTCATTTGAATAGATAATCCATGAGTTGTCTCTGATTATAATATCCCAAACACTATTATAAACCCAATCATCTCTATCACTATAGTACTAAAAATAATATATATATATATATATACAAAACATTAGTTTACAAATTTTCACAATGATAGATAAACACATACAAAATGATTATATATATGGAAACTAACCACAATATGAGTCACATATCATGCCATAATATATCCAATTTACCCGACATAATGATATAAATATTATGTAAAACAATCACTAATATGGAACAATATTCTAATAAAATAAATAGCTATCCCACATTATACCAAATAGAAATACCTAAATCGTCATCTGGTTGATTAAAGTACAGATAAATCACATTGTGAAATGGTATCCACTATGCTGAACAGGTCTATAATAATACTTTAATACGTCCAATTATTGAAAACTCTATAAAATGGAATGAAAAATATATTTGATTTTTTTGAAACTAAATCGATCACCAACATCATAATATGTGACCTCCCCATATATAATAACACTATGTAACCTATATCCACATCTATAGATAATCCATTATTCCTTCCCAATAGAAATATGAAATCAAACACTATATACATCCTACTGAAACATTTCTCAATAATAACCTAGATACATGAGTTTTTCTACATCATTAACACCCATGTAATGATGAGATTTTATCAAAGTACCACATTAAGAATCCGATATATCCACAATAATTACATTAATTAATATTCCAATCACACATATTACTGATATGTCAAGTATTCATAAAATTGAACTATTTTGTAGAAAATATATCACTTGTTTAATTTATTATCCCATATTCAAAATTAGCTATATATTATACTAATACCCATAAATGTTTCTTCATGATGACCCCCCAATAGTCTTATCTAAAAACATTCACATCTAGGAATAATAAAATTCTTTATATTCACCTTTGTGATCACTTCCTAGTTTACATCCACAGAAAATGTGTCGAAATTAAAAAATGAAAAAATTTTAATTGATTGAATGTTATGTAATGTACTAAAATTATTAGGCCATATATATATCATATCTTCCCAATGTTGTGTATTACTATAATAAATCAATGAACATTGAAAAATAATCCACAATAAATTAAATGAACTATACATAGTGCTTGAACTCACTAGCTTAGACATCCGTCAATGTATCATAATAAATTTTCTCAATGTACATCACTTATATATGATTCAATATAAATACATAATATATGTAATCCATTAAATATAATCCTGAAACTGATTTATTGGTCCTCTCTAAACATACTTAATGTTCTCTCCAAAACCATTGGCTTGGACAAAATTGTAGGTGCTACTAATATAAGGTGACATCTATATGACACAAACAAAATTCAATAAATGACGGTGGTTAAAAAAGTGTTGGGGGATGAATATACCTTATGAATAAACATAACATATTTAAGATATAATTTTAACAAAAAAAACAAACTTTCTTATTCATTAATATCAATAATTCAACTCCAATGAAAAACCAATACAATATTAATATCAAAGTATTAGTGACAATGTACCTAAATGTTACCCAGGAAAACAAGAAATTGAACTAACATAGAAGAATTTTTTTATGATCACACCAATGAATAAAACTAAGTAACTAAAATATACAAATCAATGTTTGGAAACTGGTATCCAGATTATACTCTATAAAAAAAGAACATTACATGAACTATTTCATTAAGAAAAAAACATTTCAATACACACAAAATTGAAAACATAGGGGTTGAGTAATCAAAATTTGTCTGTATTCCCCAAGAATCATACAAACACATGATACTGAGAATATTATCATGATATCTCATAGATTTAATAATTAAGATAGTGAGAATATCAAAATAAAATATCCTAATAAAAAATATAAAATAATCTAAAGGAAAAATAATTTTCATTATTTCCTCTAACATTTCATGCACATACCATGTATATCACATAAACATACACATGCTTGAAAAATGTGACTCCAAAAATGTCTGAGTTTCGATTCGTCTATTATCAAATATTTTCAAGGAAATATACCAATCAGCCTCTATTCTAGAACATAGAGAAATGTTTTCAGAAGTTATCAATTTTAAAATGTAATACGAAGACATTAATCTTTAAATTCTGAGATAAAATTATAATTTAGTAAGTAATGTTAAGAAAAAAAAATTCACAACGTAATTGAAAAATATGTTTCAATATCAATAATTAAAAATCATGATTTCACAATGATAAATGAAATTAAATGAAACTAATATCTATTAAACAATATATAGTATTAATTAAATAATATAATGGAATTTCAAGAAAATATTAAACATGGGATTTTTATTGAAAATAAATTTCCTAACATTTAAAAATATTTGAATTCCAATTCTAGTAATAATTTATGGATACATAAGATAGCTACCTCAAGATAAAATAATAATAAAAAAACAAGAGGCATGGATGGAAAATACAACACCAACAAATTTCATCTAGAGTATTTCTATTACAGGAGCTATAGTGGTTCATGTAAGGATACCTACGAGTGAAATTATCCTAAACAAGTAATGTGTGGAATGGGATGGAATATAAGTGAAGTTTCTGGTTCCTGAACTATTTTTGAATCCTTTACTATAATATCACACATGGATCTACCATACATCATACAAAAACAAGAAAAAGGAAAATATTAAACTAGGTTTTACATGATAATGAAATATTAAATCCACCAAGAAAATGGAATATTCAACCAAGAAATAATAGAGAATATACAACAGAGGCATCCACCATCGATTAGTTAATGTGAATCACATGTTTTATACTCACAACACCCAGAACCATGAAATGTTGATGTCTCTCTATATTTGGATCAGAATGAACCTCCTAGAGAACCTTGAAAATAAACACACCTATATTCACATGGTTCCAACCTCCTACTACCATATATGGGACATTACTTATACAAAATTCCCATATCCATGGAATGTGGTTTCCCATGTTGGACCATGAAAATAACAAAAAAATATTAAATTCAATGTAAAACATACCTAATAACCCTATAGAGAACTTGATCCACGAATAAGTATATAAATATATAGTAGAATAATAATATAACTAATAAATTGAGCATTTAGATTATCCCTTCCATTAGTGATTGTGTCCCTAGAGAGATGGATATTTTTAATGATTTAGAGATGATCAAACCATTACATCATTATCTCTAAATAACATTCACATGGTTCACCCAGAATCTAAAAATAAATATATAATAATCATATTAAATGGAACATAATTACCAATAAGATTTTATACAATCTATATACTTTCTATATCATCATTTGATGAAATGTAGAATCTAGGGAATGATCATTTTTTTCTATACAACTCACTCCATTACAATTAGGATGATACTTATTCAACAAAGATTCATTAAATACATTATGTATGTAGAAAACCATTGGTTGTAAACTATCCAATATTCCAAATCACTAATTTGTTCTATCATTCCATAGTTATTTATATAATTAATAGAATATTTAACTTTCATTAACAAAATATGTTTACATATACTTAGGGATACATTTAATAAAAAATGAACCCACACATAAAATGATAATGGTCGATGATGATTATCTATATAATATTTCTATCTATGATCCATAACCATACATTAATAGAGAATATAAATACTCTCAGTAGCCTACAGTACAAAGGTAGGTCGCAAGAAAATTCTTTACTCTCCTCCTAATAATGCAAAGACATATAATGATGACCATTAAATTATGTATAATTATTCATATATGTCAACTCATGATAGTTTATATTGTACAAGAACTCTACTAATAGTATATGATCTTCCCTGATACATAAAAATCCATAACACACCCAAATATCATTACTTTTAGTGTTTGGATTGTCAATTTTCAATGTCCATATATTTGAAGAAGATAATTCAAATTCATTATCATCTTGGAACCTAAATATTATTTCAAATTTTACAAAATATGAGAGGTAAAATTTAGTTCTCGGTCTAATAAGATCAAAACATAAATTCAATGTTACATTACAACATTCTGAATATAGAGTTTTTTCAGGTTTTACACTATATTATAACAGTGAATGATAATGAAGTGATCCCATTTTGTGATATGATCAATAATCACCCGTATAACATCATTTTTTCTTACAATTCATGGTATAAATCTCCAAAAATATATAATTACATGTTCCCATTTCTAGATGGTAATATGTAATGATTACCACAAACCACTATGTTATTAATGATTTGTATTGACATAATAACTAGTGGGGAATCAAAATACATGGTTTTCCACATTCATTTATTTCTATTACACCCAAAAATATTTCAAAATAAAATACACATTTTATGAATTCCATGAAGAGAAAAAAAATTAAAATTTATTTTTGAAGAAATCGGGTTTTTAAAATTATGCGGTGGAATTAATTTTTTAACTTGAAAAATAAAAATTGATTTCCCAATATGTTTCAATTATTTAATAGATTTCCAAAAATTTCATTGTGAAATAATATTAGGAAAAAACATTTTGATAATTAAGAATCCTTGACTTATTACACTAATTTCATAATAAGATTATGAATATGGATAAATTAATATCCATTATTCTTAGTTTAATCCATGGATATATTGGAATTAGTTCTGTTGAATTGCTACAGATCATAATACATTGTGTCTAATTTATTATATAATTGTTTACAATATTATTCTCCCAAAAAATTCATTTTCTAATTTTTATAAACCTTTTCAGAGTCAAATATCTAATGATATTCCATCTGGTGTCTTTTTCTCCGGCTTACATATCATTTCAATAAGATCATTGTTAAATTTTAGTTCATGGTAAACACATTTATTTCATCATAAAATATATAATAGTTCTGTCATGACCCGTCCTCGGGGCCCGTGCCGTGACAACCCCAAGCCCGCCTTCCATAGGCCAGGGGCTGGCGACTAGCACCAAAGGCGTAAATCCCGATAACTGGGAAGGCATTTCCTTTATAAAAGTAAACAAAACACCACATAGTACAAGCGAAAGTAAAACAGTAAGTACAAGAGAAGTGTTGAAGGCTAAATGGGTCAGAATACAAACCCAAATGAAAGTAAAACTACAACTGAACAAAGTACAATAGAAAAAGAAAACAGTTGGAAGAACGGAAGAGGATCTTGGGTCATCCTCCTCAAATCCTACCTGAAGGGTAGGTATAGATAGCACAGCTCCTGGATCATCCACCACGGATCCTACATAAAGGGTAGGTACAGATAGCTTCCACAACTCTCTCACCCGTCAACCTCCTCCAAGTGTTGTCTCACCATGAAGTCCACCTCCGGATACCGAATGTTCGTGCAGTCCACCTCCGGGTAATGAATCATCATGTAGGCCACCTCCAGGTACCATCAAGTCCTCGAACACTAGACCTCCATTGGCACTGCCCGTCGCCTGCAACCAACACAATGAGGTGCGGTCATAGCCTGTGCAGGGGTGAGTATATAACGATACTCTGTAGGGACCCCTAGACCCTCAAGGTCTCACTAAAACTAACAAGGATAACCACAAAGAAGATCTTAACAGATAACCTCTACTTAGGTATATACCCATACATATACCTAAGGTATCATGTAACCCATCTCAATCATGAGGAAACACAAAGATTATGAAATCAATAGATAACCACTACCCAAGTATATACCCATACATATAACTAAGTTATCAAGTGACTCATCTTAATCATGAGGTAAACACAAAGGTCATAGAATCAGCTGAGACCAGGATTTTCATTATCGAAACTCTAACTGCTGAAGAGCCCCGTCTCTGGAGTGTACAGTTGTCCTGTCATGACTCCGAGGTACTGCTCACTAAGCTAAGACTGCTGAGTACTCCTCCTGTCGAGTAATGTGGTCCTACTGCTAAATCCAAGCGCTTTCCACCATGGGCCTGCCGCTACAACCAAGCGCTCCCCCTCACAGCCTCCAGAGGTACCCCTTCTATTGAGTACCGCGGGTCTGCCGCTACAACCAAGCGCTCCTCCACTGTGGGTCTACCACTACAACCAAGATCTCCCCCCTTATAGCCTCCAGAGGTACTCCTTCTGTTGAGTATTGGGGGTCTACTGCTACAACCAAGAGCTCCTCCACAGTGGGTCTATCGCTACAACCAAGCGCTCCCCACTAGGCTATCCGAAACACACCGAGTCGATCGGTCAAGAAGTTATCAGGTCTCAGCCAGCTACACGGTCTCCGTACTCTGCACGATCATATCCGGGAGGGTCCGCTCCACGACCCATAGGTCGATACTCTAAGTATCTCAAATTCCCACGAAGAAGTATCTCATGGACAGCCTCTTCAAAGTGGTCTCAACGCAACAGACGCCGCGTCAATCAAACGCCTGGTCTGTGAGTTACTAGCCTTTTCATCCTAGGGGCCCTGTTTGTTTTGTGAGCGAACCAACCCAGCTGTATCTCAACTGTACCCAGAAATCTCATAGGGTATACTCAAAGGGACCGTTTCTCAATGTGATCACCAACGCCGCTGACGGTTTGTCAAACGAATGTCCGGTCTGAAAGATATCAGCTTTTCCATTCCAGGGTCCCGGTTGGATTTCGGTACAATCCAACCCGACCACTATCCAAAAAAAACAAAAAATCGGGTGAAGTATTCCAAAAGTTCCGTTTCCTTAAGAGGAAATCAACGAGACAAACGTCACGTAAATCGGACGATCGGTCTGTGAGTTATTGGCTTTTTCGTTTCAGGGGACCGGTTGGTTTCGTGAGCGAACCAACCCGACCGCACTCTGACGGCATCCAAACCTCGAACGGAGTAAGAAAAATTTTCCGTCTCATCAAGAGGAATTCAACGAAGTCGACGGCATGTCAATCGGATGTCCAGAGCTCAAGATATAGGTGTTTCTGCTCTGAGGGATCAGTTGGTTTCGTATCCAAACCAACCCGGTCGAACCCAATGTTCTCCGAAACCATGAGGGTAATATACCAAAACGACCGTCTCGATCCAAGGGTTGCATTGCCGCTAACGGTACGTCGATCGGACGTCTTCAACTCATGATATGAGTGAAAAACCATGAGGGGTCCGAAAACGGGGGGTCTGGGCCCAGACAGACCCGACCCAACCCCCCGGGTCGACCCGACCCGGGTCCGGGTCCGACCCGGTTGGGCGTAGCCCAGCGCGGCCAGCGCGGCCCAACCCGGCCGGCGTGGACCAGCCTGGCCTGGGCGGCTCAGCGCTTGCCGAGCGGTCACACCCAAGGAGCCGCGGTCCCCTCGCGTTGGGGGCCGCTTCGTGTCACCGGACGCGGCGCTCTGTCGGGTCCCACATTCCCTGGTCACGCGTGGCTACAGGACCATCGGTCGCTTCCGCGGCTTTAGCCGAGGCGGATTCTTCCTGCGGCGTGCCGGCGGGGGCTTCCGCGGACCACTGGACGCGCTCCGGTGGTCCTATTCGCCTGCGGTCTTTGCTAGAGATCATCCCGGGACCCGACCTTCGCTGAAAAGCCTTCAAAACGCCAATGTGACCTGCCTCACCATCGTTCGTCGATCCGCACTTTGTCAAAAAAATGCGGGGTCTTCAAATCACCTCCTCGGCCCCGACTCCGCCAGCGGTTTCATTCGGCCCCAACGGCGCGGCGCGACGGCACCGTGCTTCTTCGTCGTTTTCATTATTCTCGTTTCCGCGCGGTGCAACGGCACCGCGCTGCCTTTGACGTGCCCCAACAAATTCAAAACAAAAGGGGGGAAAGAGGGTCGGTCGTGTTCGTGGGGTCCGACATCCCCCCGTTAGTATGATAACAGGCGACCCAAAATGAAACCAAGAAAGGCAAAAGATGAGATCACGATCAAAAATAAAATAAGCCCCCACAACTTCCCGCAACATAAATTCCCAACCCGCAAGGAAAACGTGCGCAGATCAACTAGATAATAAGTTGATCTGTTTTTCCTTGTTTTCTTTAGAATGAATGAAACGAGGGAATGAAATCATTCTCAAATAATTCCCTACATCAAGCGTTGTCGTCGAACGCCAGTTCGTCGCGGAATTATTCGTCACAGAAGAAGAGGATCGTCGTGGAAGAGAAGGAGCGTCACAGAAGAAACATCGTTGATGTCACGGTACACGGCGTCACGTTGTCGATCTCCGAGGGTTTGTCATTCTTCATCGGAGGTCGGAGCGTTCTTCGCGTTGTTCGTCAAAGAAGAACGCTTTCCTCCAAATCCTCTCCACACCACATGTTCCAAAAAAAAATAAGAGTTATCTTATTTTATTAATGCACATGACACGTTTGAAATTCAAAAGAAAATAAACGATCAATTAATTCAATGAATTAATTGTAATTATTTAACTGCCCAATTAACGAGGCGTTTCTTAACAAAAAAACGCACGGTTGACTTTCATTAAAGAGGGGGGGGGTTGCGGGTGCATTACGTAGAAGGAAAGAAACGGTGGGGCTCGTGTGGGCCCCACCTCACAAATATCATACCAAGTGGGTGGGATATTTTGGGTTCCACCCTATCCTCTTAACATAGCTTCAGTGGTTTTTAATTAGCTTTAAGTGAAATAAAATAAAGTTGTCGCACCACTTTATTTTATTTCTTAACATAACCCCAAAAATTAAAAACCACACCTAAGAAAACGTAACTCCCGAAAAGGCGTTTCTAAGAAAATACTGGCACTGCGATTCCATCAGTGGCCTCAGAATTTGATTCTGAGCACCGGTTCAAAAGTTAGAAAACCCCGCTCATTCGTTCACTGAACGTACCCGAGCTAAACTTCGGAAATCAATTCCGGTCACACCGGGCCTCAGAATCAGGCGCCGTCCGAAACAATGTTCTTGTAAAATCCCAAAGAAAATTAAAAAACAAAATTTCCCTTGAATTTTACGGTTCTTTACAAGTTCATTATAATCAAATCATGAACCACCAAAAAATTAAAATAATATATGGCTACTTCTTTTCATGAATTTAAAATTGAAATTATTTATATGATTGCATATGAACCAAAAAATGAGAACATAAATGATTCAGATATAGTTTTATTATAACAACCCAAATAACACTTCCCAGTTTCTGTAAAACTATTAATTGTCATTGAGTTATTTATTTTCACAAGATCTAAAAATATATGTGTTAATAATAAATCAAATTTAATACAGGGATTTTTCTTCTGAAAATTTTCATTATACCCTTAAGTCATGATATTTACATGAAAAAGGGATGTAAAGAAAAAAATAGTTCTTATAAGATGAATATCTTTAAAAATCTTAAGGGTTCCTAAGATACATTAGCTTTTATCTTAATAGGTTCTTCTGATACACCATTCTAAAAAGTAAAATTTATAATGAAACCAACATATTTAATCTAGAATACTCATTTAGATATTCATTCATATTACTCGATCTCATTAAAAATGAATATCCCCATATATTAATGTTATTTTGGATCATTTTTTCATTGATAATATACTATAATTATATATGCAATTTAAAAAATGGGTGATTCTTTATACCATTCAGAGGCATGAATTATAAATACCATTAAAAAATTTATTTCCTTCATAATACCAAACATCATGGAAACATATTCAAAATGGCCATAAATACTTTCAAAATCAATCTTTATAATATCTAGATTATTAACACAGAGTTAGGGTTAAACTTATAATAGATCAATATTGAAGGACCATAGGTTACCACTAAATTAATTAATAAAGATATAAATATATAAAAATTGATATTTTTTTACAATAACCTGACTGAGGAAATTAAAATCAACAATGTGTGATAACAAACCATATTCAATAATTAAAAAAATAATTTAAGAACATCATTTTTATGTAATTGGTTTTATAAAAATTTTAATTTCCAACTATTTTAATTTCATCCATATCCCCATTAACTCCATTAGTGGTATTTTAAAATGTGAATGTAAAATATGAAATATACTCCAATGTATATTAATAAAAATACATCTTCCCATTAATATTTTAAATTGGATAAATCCTTGTGAAACACGTCGTGAAATGATCCACAATGGTATGAAAATTTCATGTACAAATTATGTCATTAGTCCCCAAAGTGAATTGTGCTATTTGAAATGAATTTATTCTAAACATTTGTTAAAAAGGCCTTTTTTAAATAAAATTCATAAAAACATATCAACTAAAAATATTTAAAATAAAATAGATGTATATAATATTTTTTCTTGCATTACAATTAATATAAGCCTTGGATGAAAATAATTATATATTTCCATTATCAAGTTAAAGTAATACATCTTTAAAAATAACATGACCGAATAATAATATACTACACTGATCAATATGTAATAAAATACAGAAAATCCCATATACTATCGTTCACTCAGAGGTCTATAAAAACTCATCATGTGTGGTATCTTATGGATATGAAATCCCATTTGACTGATGACACATTTTAATACCTCGGCCTTTTCTAGAGATATATTAATCTAGTTTTCAGATTTTATTTTTTCTTATTTTTAGCATATAATTAATCAATTTTACCATTGGTGTGTTTAGTAGAATAATGGAGAATGATTGAAGGAAGAGGGGTTATACACGGTTGTTTCATAGTTTTATAAAATCTTGTTCCCATCCCATAAATCATTGGGAACCCAAATAGATGGGATTCGAATAGTTGGTCCTTTGTTTTTCAGCCAATTATTCTTTAAAAGATTGACCATGAATCCCCCAACTAGAAGTGAAATTTGATTTTTGGGGAAAAAAATTCATATTGTGTTCCCCTACATAGATAACTTTCCACGTGTTTTTATATAATCAAAAAAATAGATTTTATATTACTGAACCCCTCAAAATTCATCCTAATTAATCCCAACTCTGCAATTATTTATACCTATAATTTTATAAGGCTCCATTATTGATTAAAAAGGATTTTTACCTTGTTTCATAATGAATCTAATCGTGAAACAATAAACTACATATCTCTGAGATATAGAATGTCATCTGGATTTGATTCACGTCATTCTTTTGGGTTATCCTCACCATTTTAATTGAGAATTTACTCTATTGATTGGATATAGAAAATGGTGTGATGGAATTTTTTTTGATATTGTATGAATGAATTGGGTCTTTATTTATTTATTCATTGAATTTATGGTTGTTCTGATTAAAAATGGGGATTTCCATTGGAAATCATTTTGAACAATCTTGAGGTATGTGTTCAAAATTTCAATTCATGTAGTCTATATTACATTTGACTAAATGCATCATTATAATTAAATTTTAAAATAATCAATAGAATATTTAAAATATTTAATAAATAGATTAATTATATAATAGAAACATAGAAATTCATTAGTTAATAATTGAATGAATTAATGGAATGTGTGAATGGGAAATCTAATAGAATTTTGGGATTATCGAATTGGATCAATTTATTTAGGAATAAATTAGTGTAATTTTTTCTGATTATGAAATTATTATTAGATTAATTACTTTATTCATTAATTAATGGAATTTTGTGATTATAGAATGGATTATTTATAATTGAATTAATTAATGTCATTTATGATTGTGGAATTAATTGATTAATTAAATGTTGATTTTGATAATGAATTGGTTTTATTTTATCTTGTAATTAATTTTCTTTTTTATTTAATCAAATACGAGAATTATATGATGATAGTATTATCCATAAAATGTTAATTTGATATAACATTAAATTTTGGTAAATCAAATAATGGTGATATCCATATTATATCCTTTTGGGTAATGTATTCACTTTTAATTATAGGAATATTGGGATGGAATATAAGGATGTGAAATGTTATAAGAGGTTCAATGTTTTTTAATATTGATTTATGTGAGATATATGACTCTATAATACATGTGGTTTTGTGATATATGTGATATACATGTATAGGATATGTTCTATTGTATCAAAATATCATAGTGATAAATGACTGTGAGAAATGGTCTACTTCATCAAAATCCCACCCAAGTGATTATTTGATAAATGAGGTGTGGGTCATGAACTACATCAAAAATTACCCATGGGGGCCAAGGTAGAGTGATATTGGCCGATCATGATTTCATTTGAATATTCTTCAACTACACTGTAACATGAATTGAAATTAAATGGATAAAAAATCTCATGTTTTATAATAAATTTTGAATTGAATATGTGAAATGGTTTATACATTGGGAATGGATGAAGAAGGTATTGATATTCTGGTGTCCTATAGAACCAATGGGTTTATATTGTTTAAATAATGAATAATTTTACTTTGATAAATATTTAATTACGCTTTGTAATTTATCATAAATATAGTATCATACATTATTATTGACTAGATAATATTTTATACGTCTTTGGTAGTAGCCTAATAAGTCATACATTCACAATACTCGGGATAATTGATTTCTACAATAATTGATTTCATGGTTGCAGGATTGGTTATTGGAAAATTCCCTATTCTAGAATGATGCATTAGGATTAATCATTTATTATTGAACAATTAATGATGTCGAGATGATCTTGGGAGGTATCAATTTAAATATTTATTTCGAGTTCTATATATTTACATGTAAGAAACATTTCACATTACTTATCTACAATTTGTTTTTGTATATTGTATTCCCTCATTTTGAAATCATTGAATAGTAGATTGGTTTATTTATTAGTCATATAATTTGGATATTGTTTATTTATTTTCTCCATTTTCATACTTTGATAAAGAGGGTAATGTCTCCCAATGATTGATATTAAACCCTTGATATTTTCCATCGTCCTATAGAGTATGAGGTGGTACTTTCTAAGTAAAGTATCATACTAGATTTGGGTACCGATGTGTGGAACATCAGTCAAGATATCACAACATAGAATCAGATCATTTACATTTCATCAATATTGATTTTTATTACTATTTATGAAAGGTAGATATTAGAATATAAGAATTTAGTATTTGGTTATGAGCTTGTAAATGGGTTTACACAATCCATGTATGAGGGTAAATTCCATGAACCCAAAGTGGGATTGTTTTTATTGATGGGTGTGGATTGGAATGACACAATTTCACCATGAGTGAGGAACTATTAATTTGACGTTCCCATTGTTTCTAATGTTATACGATATTTGAATCATTGAAAAAATGGAAGGATATTTTTGATTTCATTCATCATTCATTGAAATCAGGATTATTATTTGACATTCATAATTTTAGGCATGCATAAGAAAATTATATTTTTGGGTATATTGTTAAATTAAATATCATTTCTCGTTTAGTGTAATGGAAATGGATAAGATCCTAATGTGATCATGCCAATTATTAAATGATGAAAAACTGTGGAAAATATTTCTCTAATTGGTCATCGATAGATTATAACCTTCTAATATTTATGACTTAGATGATAGATGGATATGGGTAGTGATAGTCCCACAATTTTGACTGTGTCGTAGGGATATATAGGGAATAAATTATTACAGATTTTATAAAATCGTATTTTTAAATGTGTTAATGTTTTGTTTTAGGTCGTGAGACATGTGATTGGGATTGCAGAGATATTCCTCCATGAACATTCTTGTTGAGAGGAAAAACTAAGGTTATGGGTGGGAGTTTCCCACCTGTAGTGGAACATGAGGGACATATATAACTGATTGATCATGTCAGAGAGAAGATTGAAGAGAAATTTTCTTACTTAATGCAATTTAGTAATACAAAACTGGGGTTTTTTGTGAAAAGTATGTATGATATTACAAATGATTTCATGTTACAGGACCACCCAACTTTTATTGGAGAGGGTGGAAATAAGTCAGCTGAGTTCATGATTAAGTCCATTAAGACTATACATGACCACTTGTAGACTACTGCTAAAAATATAGTCAACCTTGCAGCTTATATGTTTTATGGTGAAGTGAAGTGTTGTTCGGAAATCCAAACACATGATGAAATATTTAATGATAAAGAGTTTATGTGCTGTCAAAACATTTTACTAGTGAACTATTATCCAATGATACTATGGCTGGATCAGGAATATATCTTCATAATATAATAATAAGAGCGTATTTCCTTGATATAAAATGTTGGATTCCTAATATATTTGCAGGTATTTACTGCAACATTGGTAGGGGATGAGGCTAAATATGAAAAATGGATTTTGGATGGGATTAAAAATAATATTATGTCACATGTAAATATATTTAGGTTGAATAAGTTTTCAAAATAGGTGAATCATGCACTCACATATAAAGGGAAACTAAAGAAGGCCTCAAGTATTCTTTAATAGATGGTATCTTAGACCCAAAAACATTGTACTTCTCAATAGTGAGGTAATATCATTATTATTATTTTTCCCCACATTATATAAAGAGATTCACTCAAACCTAGTGATTCGGGTTGATCTCCTGATCATGAATCTCAATAATAGTGATAGAGTGCTTATTGGCGTGTCACAAGATTCATTAGATTACCATAGTAGCACTTGGATTTTTACATTTTGAACTCTCAAAAATTTCTATAGAACTTATGGATAATCTAAAGGAATTACCTTTCGAATTAATCGAGTAGCGATCACTGATGATGAAAATACTCTGATCACTGCTTCAAATATAACCACGCTTCGTTGTGGTTATAATTCCTCCAGCAATATCATCAAGTTGTAATCTATCAATGTTTCAGTAATGATGTTGAGATCATGTCGACCATTGGAGGAACAAATTTAATGTGCCCATTTGTGGATTCCACTATGTGCCTGGTACCTTTAATTTGGATCAGAGTGATGAATGATATATTTTTTTTCATTGAAAATATATGTTTCATTAATCATAATAGATGGAATTATTATAGTCACAACAACGTAGAAATATAGAGAATCTAGACTTAGATGGCCAAGATATGTTCATCTGATGTTTTCAATATATATTGAACACATTATCATCCAGGTAAATTTCATCAATATTTAGTTACAATATATATATATATATATTCATATATTTCACTATAAATAAAATATTTTTAATGGTGAATATAGACACCATCTCTTCACCATCGTTCTACAAACATGTAATGACTCGGACCTGAAAATCCACCCGAACAGTGCTAAACTGGTATGATGATACTACTTTTGGCGCACCTCCACGAACTCCAAATGATGCCCACTAGCAGCGTGGGACTTATTGGTATATTGGGGAGGCTCTACCCTCTCGGAGGAGAATAATGGTACTTGTCTAAGTATAATGATAAAGATGCAGCTGAATAAAAACCTCAACAAACTTGACCCAGACCCACAGAGTGGAAGCACATTCAATAGCGATAAAGAGAAGAAGAAATAAATATAAACAGCAGAAGTGGCATGTAAACACAACAACATGCAGATCACTAATATATACTATTTCACAACATACATGCATCCCAAAGCTGGTCATATAAATTCATAAGTAGAGGCACCAATGGCTAACCAATTGTAGCTACATAACAAGTAAGAATGCTGATATAGGAAAGAATGAAGGACAAAACGAACTCTAGCTATGCTGACCTCATGATCCATACCATCTCTATGCGATAGCAAAAATTGTCCAGCTCCTGAATTTGTTCTATTTGATTCATATAAATTCAATAAATATGAACATGTCCCGAAGGGCCCGTGCAGTGTGTGAGACAAATCTAAATAGGATACCACGGAAATGTGTGTACCTAATATAAGTGTTTAAGAATGCATGTAGTTATATGGAAAATACTAAATAGTATGATGCACAAATAAACACAAACCCACTGGTGCTCAACAGCCACCATAGAGTGTCACCTGCTTTTCCCAATTTGAAAATCTCTGTCATTTAACCCAGTACGATGTGCCCCCTGACACCACGTGTCTCATGTAACAATGTCTGAAAGACATGCCCAGGAAATAGTAACCCGAAGGAACAATGATACATGTCCTCAAATAAGTTACTGGAGGGACAACAATGTCTGCGCTCAAATAAACTAACCAAAGGGACATCAATGGCTGCCCTCAAAATAATGTAACCAGAGGGATAATGATATCTTCTATCAAAATAATGGTGAGACTCTACCCCCAACTTGATATCCTCAAGCCTATCCCCTGAAGGCTTCTCACCTCCCACATGGATTCCTATAGCAAGCACCCCCAATCCAATAGTACCTAAACCACAACTAACATGATCCTCTACCCACACTAGTGTTCAAAACCACATCATCATAGAGTCTCTCTGTACTCACACTACTCATAGTTTTGGGTGGGTGGTAATCACCAAAATAGTACCCAAGCCATAAAACGTCTGACACCTCTTGTCCCTATGACCATGCCGCTCATGTCTGGTGGCCTTTCCATTCGAGTAACCCAGGTCATGCTCAACCAGAATGTCATTGTGCCTCATGCTAACGTACATTACACCCAATCCCATGGTTAGAACAACCCAATGTAACGTAGTCCAAGCCCAACCAATGATCAGCTTCACTCCAGAATATCTGGGCCACACACGCCACAACTATAGGGGTTCCAGTATATGCAATTCAAAAATTACATATATACATATGATCAAATTAATAATTTAAAAAGTAATAACAAAATAAACAGTTGAATTTCACTACCTAGGTGTTGTCCTGTACTAGCACCATGGTCTTGGAAACATTTAACAATTAATATCATAACATAATGAATCAAACTCATTATTTTAATAAAAAAACAAATTATACTATTTTGGAACCTAGGGAAAAATTAACCATATGAGCGATGACCACACACCCATCCCCACTCACGAAAAACATGCAAAAGGGCATACCCAAAGGTATCCCATATGGCTAATAAAAAATTTAATATTTAGAAGAAAATAAATTAATGTCTCGCTCAAATACTGAAATCCGTGCTTTAATCCCCTCCACTCAATGGTCCGCAAAAACACAAATTAAGGCATGAACCACCTACCTAAGACTCGTAGACATAGGAATGTCTGATATCAAGCTCCAATTCCAAGACGATTTTCATAGATCAACATTTTAATCAATTCATTTTAATTCCACTCAGATGGAAATTGTGATGCATGAGGCAAGGAAACTTGAATGGAACATAGTGTGTGGGATTAGCCTCACTATTCCAATCATGCAGCCACCAAATGATTGAATAACGGACTTAAAATGATGATTCTAGGGTACGAAACATTTTTTTGAACATTGGAATAGACCTATTTTAATGGTGGGGAAGAATAATCTCTTCTCTGAAACAAGATGTGACACTATTTCATTTTATCATATAAAAAAGTACACGAAATGTATTTAATGATTATACACCTTATAATGTCCTTTTCCGTACTCCGACCTAAGCGGAGGTAGCCGCATGGCTTGGATGCTCCACATTGGATGACACATGTCTTGAACCCAGCCAGTACAGAAAAATGTGGATACACAGTATGTCGAGAAACACTACATTCCGTCTAGTAGGAAAACTATACACGTTCATCACATACCATGTACCCGGTGAGTACACGGCTGATACTCACCTATCCCATACATTGTGTGCACTTTAGAGTACATGTCGTGTAGTCTAGAAATATCTAGATTTTCCACGATTTTCCCAGTTTTCTCGGAAACAATTAAAAAATTCTAACCGGGTTGAGATTTTGACCCATTCTAAAAACCCAGGTTCTTACAATCTCGCCAAATTAACATATCTTGTCCCCGAGCTATCAAACGAGACCCAGAGATGGAACTGAATATACCTCACCGATTAAAATAACCAGGAATTACCCGGTCTCAATGGTTCTGGGTCAATTCCTCATGGGTCTCCCCACCTTAATAATTTCCTAACTCTGTCTCAACTATAAAAAACTAAAAAAAAAGGAATCACTAACCTGTTTCTAGACTCATGGTCCTCACTTGACACATCGTCACTCATGTGCCTCCATGGTGCTCCCATGTCATTTTTAACACCCCCATGAATCTCCCGCACTGCATTGGTGTCCGACTCTATGAGGTCGAACATCCTATGAATTCTTAAAATATTGGCTAATGCCATGCACCTCAGGTAACCTGCATCCTTGATGCCCTGATGCCCAAGGCACCTCATGTAACCCACATCCTCGATACCCCAATGCCCACAGAAAGTCATGTAACCTGCATTATTGATGCCCCCGATTCTATTCATCTCATACATATATATAATATATCATGCACCCAAAATGGCACCAATCCCACTAACCAGCATCTAGTCAGTCCACATAGATCTTTTGCATCACGTGCACACGAAACGGACATTCCTATACAGGCCATGCTAAAAATACATGGAAATCATGGCCACACATTTGGTGTAGCTCTAACCATATTTAGCATACCTACATGCTCAGCCTCTGGCAGCTCCACAGTGTGCACTTGTCCTGAAGTACAACTTCCTGATGCCTGACCTCTGTACGATGGTGCTCTAGCCACCGACCACTGACCCCTCAATTGGATCTCGTTGTCATTGTCACATCCTCTGCGTGCAGCTAAAACATGGATAACCTTTCCTAGTATCAAACCATGAAACAACTCCAGACTCCACTATCTATCCAGTACCCTTCCTACCGAATATTTGAGAAGGCAGCCTCTAGAACCTCTCCAGAAGCTTGACCTTTACACATTACTAAAACTCCTTTGGTAGCCTATCACACTGAGTATGAACACATCCTAGTTGTCCACACGAAAATAAATCCACTGAATAAATGTTATGAGGTTGTCTAGTTGAGACCTTGGCCTAAGTGCCCTGCTGGAACCCATCCAGTCCACTATTCCTGTTGTCTGAACCATCACTTGAAACAATTCCCTGACCAAACTAGGACATATCCCTATGGTTTCCCACTACTATGAGTCCCTGGTTCAATGCCTCTGAGAATGAACCCAACCTGAATAAATTCACCTAGAATGGAATGGAATTTTGTAATCCATCCTCGATGTGCCTCACTCTTGCCGCATTATCGCTTACCAAACCTAGTGGAATGTGAGACAACTAAGTGTAAGTACCATCATAGTCCATGGCAGACATGTCTCGCTTCTGAAGACTCAATAACTATTGATCTCTATCTGCTCTTAGAGTCTCTAGGTAGAAGTTCCCATACAACATGTCCAAGAACCCTTTCCATGCTAGTCCATCATGCATGCGAGCCTAAACCTGCACATCCCACCAGCGCTATTCCAGTCTTGGTATCATGTACATTTCTTGCTTGACCCTCTAACCTAGAGGCATCTCAAGCTGCTCGAAGATCATCTGCATGCTCTATATCCCATTCTCAGCCTCTTGTGGACCACCCCCTCCCTAAAAAAGTGATGGGTGCTACCACTGGAACTCCCACGTTAGAAATTCCATTGATGTCTCTATAACATGCACACCTCTGTCAATGCATTACAAGACACGTACCGGACTAGCTCATAGCTGCTCGTCAAGACTTGGTCTGAATGCTGCCAAAATCAGCTACTGTCTTATCTGCACTAGATCATAATCTTGATCATATCCCTAAGCATGTACCTACCTCTCCTTCTCTACTTGCACTAGATCCTGAACTTGATCCTTCACCAGCAGGAATGTATCATCAACCACCTCATGCTCCATTGAAACGTATAAGAGGAACATGTTGAATACAACAAATGGTCAGAAAACCTATATATATATATAAACATATATTCTATGATGATAAGGAAAGAAGTAAAAGGAATCACACAACTACCACCCTTACTCTCCTACACTAAAACCATGCCCCATTGCATCCCGACCTCATGGAGACCTTACCCACCCCCAACAGAGCAATGTATCAAAATTACCTCGGGCCATTCCCTTCTGGACAACCATTGTTGCCTCAAACCGATGACATAGTCGACCAATCCTAGTGATCAAAATCCCCTCTACTATAGTATCTACCTACCACATGCAATTATAAAAAAGTTTAAAGCATTGCATAACACAGTGAAATAAACCATCAAATCTATTAGGAATTTTACCAATTTACATTTCAAAGAATACAAACAATGAAAATTGACATTTTTCGCATTGAATTTTCACTTCACAAATCAAACGTGTAGTTATGAAATTGAAATACCATAAAAAGTGTCTATGAAAATCCAAAAAAACAAGCCTTTCCATACAGGTCCAAGGTCCAATTCCCTTTTACCGCAATGGGTCATAGGTTACATATCACAATCAATAACATCACACACCAAGTGAGCCACAGAGGTGGAAATCATATAAACTGAAATATGAGCAGAGGAAAACAGAAATTCCAACCCATGGAAACATGGCTCATCCCTCGTACCAGGGGTAGTAGGCACCCAAGAATGTGCTAGAAACCAAGTTTATATTAACTACCTTTATCCATTCTACCATTTACCAAATAGTAAAACCAGCATAAATAAAAAGGGAAGTATCAATCACATTAGTATCCAATGAAACACTTTCACTAAATCCCTATAAAGAACTCATCAGATACTACTTTTTAATTACCCATACTTGAATAGCCTACCGAAAAGTGTAAAATGGTTTAGATGTTACTTCCTTAGGTGCACATACCCAAACGCCAAAAGTTGTTGACTTGCTAGGAGGGTCTTATAGGTATAGTGGGGAGGCTATACCCTCTTGAAGGATAATAATGGTACTGGTTTGAGTATAATGATAATGATACAGAAGAATAAATGACTTGACAGACTCAAACTATACCCGCAGAATGGTAACACATTCAATATAGATAAATAGTGGAAGCAATAAATATAAACAATAGCAGATAAGTAAACACAGCAGCATGCCGATCACTTATAAATAAAATTTTACAACAAAATTGAATCCCAAAGCAGGTCATACATATTCATTAGTAGAGGAACCAATGGATAACCAACTGTAGCTACATAATATGTAACCATGCTGATATTAGAATGAAAGTGGAACAAAATAAACCGCATTTAGGAAAGACCTCAAGGTCCATACCATCTCCATGTGATAGCTAAAATAGTCTAGATCCTAAAGCTGATATCTTTCCTGCATGTAAATTCATAAAGTATGCACCCATCTCGAAGGTCCCATGCAGGGTGTGAGACGAATCTCAGTAGGATAACATCCAAAGGTGCATACCTAATATAACTATTTACACATGCATGTAGTTATAAGGAAAACAGTAAATAGTTTGATGCAAAAATAAACAAAAACCCACTAGTTCTCAATAGCCACCATTGAGTGTCACCTCCTTTGGAAAATGCCAAAATCTCTGTCATGTAACCCATCACCATGTGCACCCTGACACCATGTCTCTCAAGTACTGACTTTCTGAAGGCACACCTAGGAAATTTTGACCTGGAGGAACCACAATGCCTTTCCATAAATATATAATCGGAGGGACAACGACGCCTGCCCTCAAATAAAGTCACCAGGGGGATAGTGATGTCTTCCATTAAAATAAAGTAAGTAGAGGGACATCGATGTCTACCCTCAAAATAACGTTGAGCATCTGTCCCAAACTCGATAGCGTCAACCCTATCCCATGAAGGCTCCTCATATCCCACATGGATTCCTACGACAAGCACCGCCGAACCAATAGTACATAAACTGGAATTAAGGGGGCCTCTACCCAAATGAGTGGTCAAAACTACCTCATCACAGAGTCTCTCTATGTGCACACTACTCATAGTTCCGGGTGAGTGGAAATCACCAAAATAATACCCATGCCACAACACCTCTGACACCTTGTGTCCTTGAGACCATGCCACTCTAGTCTGATGGCCACACTATCCCTGTAACCCTGGTCATGCCTAACCTTACAATCACCCTACCTCTAGCCGACATCCATGACACCCAATACCTTGGTCGGAACTACCCAATGTAACCTGGGCGAAGCCTGACCTATGATCAGCATCACTCAATAGTATTTGGGCCACACCGAACACAACTGTAAGGGTTCTTGCATATGAAATTCAATAATAACACATATAAATATGATCAAAAAAAATACTTTTACAAGTCAAAACTAACTAAACAGATGAATTTCACTAGCTAGGTGTTGTCCCCTACCAGCACCAAGGTCTTGGAAAACATTAAAAATTATTGTCCTAACATAACATATCAAACTATATAGTATAATCAATCAAAAAGAAATTTCTAATATTTTGACACCCCGGAAAAATTCCCCATATGAGAGATGACCACACTCCCGATGCCGCTAAAGATAAACATGCAAAAGGGCATAACCAAAGGTATACCACTGGTATAATAATCAACTTAATATATAGAAGAATGTAAATTAAGGTCTCGCTCAAATAAAAAACATTTGTGCTTTAAGCTGTGCCACCCAAAGGTCTACAAAAACACAAAAGTAGGCATGCACCACCTACCTAAGACTCATAGATGTAGGAACATCTGATATCAAGCTCCAATTCAAAGCCAATTTTCGTAGTTCTATGTTTCCGTCAAATCATTGAAATTTAACTCTGAGGGAAATTGTGATGCTTGAGGAATGGAAGGTGGAGCAGAACTGGGTTTGTGGGTTTAACCTCGATGTTGGGATACTGCAGCCAATGATGGATTGATGAAAAGTCATCGGATGCCGATTCTGTGGTTGGAAACATTTTTTGGAACTTCGGAACAGACCTGTTCCGATAATGGGGAAGAAGAATATATTTTCCAAAACAAGACATGACTCCCTATCATTTAATAAAATAAAAAAGTACACAACATGTATTTATGGACAATACGCCATGTAGTGGCCTTTCCGTATTCCAACATAAGTGTAGGTAGCCACACGGCTTGGGTTCTCCACACAGGTTGACACACATCATGAACCTAGACGAAACACAGAAAAGAGAATACACTATATCGTGAGCAACACTTCTGGCTGTGTAGTAGAAAATACCTACACGGTCATCACACAATATGTACTCGATGAGTACATGGTTGATACTCACCTAACCCATACATGGCATGTACTTTAGAGTACAAGGCGTGTAGTCTGAAAATTTCAGGAATTTCCCAAATTTTTCATGTTTTCTCATAAACAAGTAAAAAATTCAAATAGGGATGGGATTTTCACCCGTTCTGAAAACTCCGGTTCTTATAATCTTCCCACCTTAACATTTCTCATCTATGAGATATCAAACGAGACCCGGAGATGGCATCGAACATACCACCCTGATTAAAATAACCCAAACTTCTGCAGGCTCATGGGTTTGGGGTGAATTCCTCAAGGGGCACCCCACCATAGGAATTGCCTATCATAGTCTCAACCTGAAAAAAACTCAACAAAAAAGGATTAACTAGCCTTTTTACAAACACATGGTCCTTACGTGATGTATCATCTCCCCTACGCCTACTTGGTGCTCTCAGGTCATTTATGTCACCCCCAAACATCTCTTGCACTGCATTGATGTCTGCCTCCATGAAGTTCCGCACCTTATGAACGCGCAAAATAATGTTAGATGCCATTCACCACAAGTAACATGCATCATTGAGGCCATGATGCCCAAGGAACCTCATGTAACCAAAATCCTCATTGCCCTGAGGCCCAAAACACCTCATGTAACTTACATTCTTGATACCCCTGATGATACACATTTCATACATATAGATAATATATCACACACACGATATAGTGCCAATCCCACCAACCAGCATCTAGTCAGTCCACATAGATTTTGTGCATCACAGGAACTCAAAACAGACATTCCCCTACTGGTCATGACAAAATAAAAAAATGGAAATCAAGGCCACAGCATTGGTGTACATCTAAATGTCATCGTCTCACCATCCTGATCAGCCTCCAGCTGCTCCACAATGTGCCCTTGGAATGACGTATGACTGTCGGATGCTTGACCTCCCTATGGTGCTACTTCGGCAACCAGACACTGACCCCTCAACTGGATCCTGTTTTCTCTGTCAGGTCCGCTGCGTGGAGATAAAACTGGGCTACCCTCTCTTGGTACCAAACCTGAAAAAACTCCAGATGACACCTTATTTCCTTGTCCCAACCTATCGGTTGTTTGAGAAGGATTCTTACAGAACCTCTCTAGATTTCCGACCTGTCCACATGCCCAACACTCCTTTGGAGGCCTATCGCACTGATTCTGAACAATTCCTAGTAGTCCAAACTGAATGAAAACCACTGAATAACTTCTACAAGGTCGTCTAGCTGAGTCCTTTTCCTGAATTCCCTACTAGAACTCATCCTGTCCATGCTTCCTCTTGTCTGAACCATCACCGGAAACAATTCTCCGATCAACCTGGGGAATATCCCAATGGTTTCCCTTTGCATTGAGTGCCTGATTCACTGTCTCTAAGAATGAGATTAGCTTTAATATATTCACCTGGATCTGAATGGAATGTCGTAATCTATCCTCGAAGTGTCTCACTCTTTCCGCGTCATCGCTTACCATACCAGGTGCAAAGCGAGACAGCATAGTGGAAGTAGCTACATAGTCCATGAGAGACATGTCTCCATACTGAAGACTCTATAAATCTCGAGCTCTCTCGGCTCTCTGTGTATCTGGATAGAATTACTTGAAGAACCTGTCCTCGATGTCTTTCCTTGTTAGTCCCTCATGCCTATGAGGCTGAACCTGCACATCCCAACAGCACTATGCCAGTCCTCTCAGCATGTATGTTTCTAGTTTGACCATCAACCCTAGAGGCATCTCAATCTGCTCAAATATTATCTACATACTCTCTATCTAGTTATCAACCACCTATGAACCACCCTCTCCCTGAATAAGCATCGGGTGTTGTGATTGGAACTCCCACATCAGATATGCCATAGATAGCTCTGTACCCTACGTACCTCTGTCGATCCCCTACAAGACATGTAGAAGGATAACATGGAGCTGCTCATAGATCCATGGTCTGAATGCTTCCAAACCCAACTATTGTCTTTCCTGCAAGGGATCTTGAGCCTGATCATGTCCCTAAACCTGTAAATGTGGCTCCTTCTCTACCTGCACCAGATCCTGAACCTGATCCTGCAACTGTGGCACTATATCATCACCCGCCTAAAGCTTCATTGAGATATATAAGGGGAACCCAATAAATACCATAAATGGTCAGATATCCCTTATATATATATTTATATAACAATATATATTCAATGAAAATAAGGAAAAGAGTAAAAGGAAGCACACATCTACCACCCTTAATCACCCACACCACAACATGCCCCACAACATCCCAGCCTCATGGCCTCCTTACCCGCCCGCACTAGAGGAATGTATCAAAAGTAACTTAGGCCATGCCCATCCTAACAACCAATGTTGCCTTAACCCAATGAATTTGTCGCCCAATCCTGGTGATCAAAATCACCTCATCCAAAATACCAACCTACCACATGCAATTCTATAAATGTATAAAGCATGGAATAACACATTGTAATAAACCATAAAATTTAATTAGTAGTTTCACCTATTCACATTTCCAGAAATACATATCATGGAAATGGACATTTTTCACATGGTATTATCACTTCACAAAGCATACATGCAGTTATGAAATTGAAATACCCTAAAACTGTGGCTATCAAAATCCAAACAAATAAGCCTTGCCATACCGAGCCAAGGTCCAATTCTCTATTATCACACCGGGTCAAGAGTAACATATCCCAATCAATTACATCACACACCAAGTGAGACACCGAGGTGAAAATCATATAAACTGGAATCTGAGAAAAGGAAAAAAGAAATTACCACCCATGGAGACTTGGATCATCCCTCATACCTGGGGCTGCAGGCACCCAAGCACAAGCTAGAAACCCAGTTTATAGTAACAACCTATCTCCAGTCTACCATATCTCTAATAGTTAAACGAGGTGAAATAAAAAGAGATGTATCAATCTCATTAGTAGCTACTGAAACACTGTTACTAAATCTCTATCATGCCCTCCACTGATACCACTTTGTAACAACCTGGACCCGAACAACCACCCGAACAATGCTAAATGGGTTGGATGTTACAACCATAGGCACACCTCCCAGAAAGATAAAGGATGCCGACTAGAAGTGAGGGTCTTACTGGTATACAGGGGAGGCTATACCCTTTAATAGTATAATAATGGTACTGGTCCATGTATAAAAATAAAGATGTTGTGGAATAAACGACTCAGCAAACTCGAACCCGACCTGTAGAGCAGAAGCACATTCAATAACGATAAATAGCAGAAGACATAAATATAAACAATAGTAGATGAAAGATAACACAACAGCATGATGATCACTTATAAATACTGCTGCACAACAAACTTACATCCCAAAGCAGGTCATACATATTCATATGTAGAGGTGCCAATGGCTACCCAACTGTAGCTACATAACAAGTAAGCATGCTGATACAGAAAAGAAAGCAAAACAAAATAAACTCCATCTAAGAAAGACCTCATGGTCCATACTATATCCAAGCAACAGCTAAAATAGTCCTTCTCGTGAAGTTGATCTCTTTCATACTTGATAATTCATAAGGTCTGCCCGTGTCCAGAAGGGCCCGTGCAAGGTGTTAGAAGAATCTCAGAAAGATACATCCCAAAGGTGTGTAACTAATATAATTGTTTTAGTAGGCATGAAATTATAAGGAAAACAATAAACAGTACGATGCACAAATAAATAATAACCCATCACAGAACATCATCCACCATGGAGTGTCACTTGCTTCATCAAATGCAGGAATCTTTGTCATGTAACCCGACACCATGTTCACCCAGACACCGAATGTCTCATGTACTGACATCCCAAAGGCATGCCCATGAAATAGTAATATGGAGGAACAATGATATATGCCCTCAAATAAGTAACATGAGGTACAACGATGTCTGCCATCATAAAAGTAACCAAATGGGACAATGATATCTTCCCTAAAAATAAAGTAACTGGATAGACAATGATGTCTGCCCTCAAAATAACGGCGAGCATCTGCCCAAAACCTGATATCCTCAAAACTATCCCTTGAAGGCTCCTCACCTCCCATGTGGCTTCCTATGACAAGAACCCCCAAACCAACATTACCTATGCTTCAACTAACGGGGGCCTCTTCCCACACGTGTGGTCAAAACCACCACATCACGGAGTCTCTCTATGTGCACACTACTCATATTTCCAGGTGAGCGGTAATCATCAAAATAGTACCCAAGCGACAACACCTCTGACACCTCATGTCCATGTGACCATGTCACTCATGTCTGATGGCCTCGCCATCCCAGTAACCCGGGTCATGCCCAACCTTACAGTCACTTTGCCACAAGCTGACGTCCATGATGCCCAACCCCATGGTCAGAACCACCCAATGTAACTTTGTCCAAGCCGAACCTGTGATTAACATCACTAAAGAATATATGGGCCACACCCAACACAACCAAATGGGTTCCAGCTTATGAAAATCAGCAATTACATATATACATATGATCAAAATAATACTTTAAAAAGTCAAAACACAATAAAAAATTGAATTTCACTAGCTAGGTGTTGTCCCATTCCAGCACCAAGGCCTTTGAAACCTCTAATAATTCATATCATAAACTAACGAATCATACTCAGTATCTTAATCAAACAAAAAAAAATTATACCATTTTGGTTCCCCGAAAAAATGCCTCGTATGAGGGATGGCTCCTCGCCTGACCCTGCTCATGAAAAATTGGGAAAAGAGCATACCCAAAGGTATCCCAGAATTCTAATAAGAAATTTAATATGCAGAAGTAGATAAACTAAGGTCTCACTCAAATTCCCAAATTCAAGATTTAAGCCACACCCCCAAAGGTCTACAAAAACACAAAAGAAGGTATGCACCACCAACCTGAGACTCGTAGACGAAGGCACATCTGATATAGAGATCTAATTCGAAGATGATTTTTGTAGATCTACATTTCTGTCAAATACCGGAAATTCCACTCAGATGGAGACCGTGACGCGTGTGGCAAGAAAACTGGAAAGGAACAGGGTGCATGGGTTTAGACTTGCTTTTGCGATCTCGCAGCCACTAGAAGATTGAAGAACAAATATTGGGTGATGATTATTGGGTAGGAAACGTTTTTCTGATCATCGGAACAGACTAGTTTCGAAGTTGGGGAAGAAGAATCTATTTTCGAAAACAAGATGTGACACCCTTTCATTTAAGAAAATAAAAATGTACCCGATGTGTATTTATGGACTACATTCCATGTCGTGGCTTTTTCCATACTCTGACTTATGCGGAGGTAGCCACACGAATTGGGCACTCTACACGAGCTGACACATGGCTTGAACCTTGTTGGTATAGAGAATGGAATATAAATGGCATGTCGGGCTACAATACACGACATGTAGTATGAAATCCCCATACGGTTATCACATGGAATGTACTAGGTGAGCACATAGCGGATAATCGTCTAACCCATACATGACCTGTACTTTAGAGTACACGACCTGTAGTCTTGAAATTTTTATTACATCATAGATTTTCCCAATTTTTTCAGAAAAAGTCAAAAATTCCAACAGGGTCAGGATTTTGACCTGTTCTGAAAACCTGGGTTCATACACAACTAGACCACACATGCTCCTTGCCAGTTTCGACATCCCGTATCCTTGAGCCATGTCCACCAAGAGCTCTTTACTAGCATCCCCACCAAATTCAGCAACACCCCGAGCACAGTCCTACACCCTTCCCCGATAAAATACTATAGGATCAGACCAAACACCTTCCCCCTGAGTGCAACAACCCACCACCCACACCTCACCAACTAATGAATTCATCTCGTCACCATCCCACGGTGGTAGTTGACTACCCAAAACCTCCCATCGGATTGATATGGGAGTTGTGGTTCCTCTCATTCCCCTAGAATGCCACCCGTACACATTGTTTGTGGATGTCGTCCTGCTCTGGAAGCCACTCGTGAGCCCCACGGTAGTCCCCTCTGGTCGACCGACACAACCACCAAATAAGGTTTTATCATGACTAAAAAAGTTCAAATAATTGATTCACTATTAAAAGGGGGTCCCTTTTATCAGTAATTAAAAATGAATTGATAAATGACCCTTTTATCATCATTAAAAAATCATTGTTAAAAGGGGTCTTTTATTAGTGCCAAAAAAGATCGGATAATAGGATCTTTTATCAATGAATTTTGAAAAATGATAAAAGTTTTAAAAATTTAAAAAAACATTTAATTACAAATCAACAAATAATATTGTTTTAATAGATCTTGAACACCATTCACCAGCACCTATGCTCTCCTAACTTACCCACACCCCCGACCCCACACCCCCACCCTTTAAAAATCCTAGCACAACCCCTTCACATGTGTGGACCCTTGGCACAACTCGGTTTTTAACCTAAGATATATCCTCTTGTGTGCCTCCACCTTTACCACTCACTAATCTTTTTAACATGTCCATTTAATGATATATATATACATGTATATATATATATATATTTATATATATTTATTCAAATATTAGATATTTATATTAATATATATAGTTATATCAATACATATTTAAATATATTTATTCATAGAATATATATATTAACATATATATACATATATAATTATATCTATATATTTATATATTTGTTCTTATATTAATATATATATACTTAGTTAAATTTAAATATTTATATACTTATATATTTATTCATATATTAATATATATTTTGATATATTTATTTATATACATTAACTTGTAATTTTTATCCGTATATTTATTCATATATTTATAAATTTTAATAATATCAGTTTTCAAAACATTTATAAAATATGTTTTTCTCTAGGTCTTTATAAATAAACAAGGTAATATATAATACATATGTATACTCGCACGCACACGCACACACACACACACATATTATTTTTGTATTTGAAAGTATAATAATGAAAATTATATATACTTATATATATTTACAAAAATTATATTCTATGATATATATAAATATGTTATATTATATAGAAAATATATATCATTTTGTAAGTATAAATACACACAAATACACACAGACACAGACATATTATATAGGTAAATAAATTCTCATATATTTGTATTTTAAATCATTTAAATTTTATTTATTAATTACATTATGGTTATATATTGAAAAATATATTATATATGTAAACATTCTAAATAATGTATTTATAAAATTAAGTTTTTATATCATAATATATTAAAAAAAGAAAATATATTGTTATAAATTTGATTATAAATAACATTGCACAGTGAAAAATGATAAAATTTCAAAACCATATTTTCAATATTAATGTAATCTCTAGGAATAATTAAATTCCTCAATGATAAATGTAAAAGGGTCATAAGGGCGTTGATCATATCACAAGCTTTTATTTGACATGTGGTAGTGCTCAAAAGGACACCTAAATCCAATGTTAAGGCCATCTGATGTTTGAGATATGTTTTGAACATATTTTAGATCATTCATTATAATTATTTATTTATTTTTTTGTTAAAAAGTTATTAAATGATTATTAATCGTTAATAATTAGAAAATTGTAAAATAATAATTTTTTAAAATTATTATATCTTCTTTTTTTCGTAAATATATTAGATTTTATGTGTAAATTCATATTTATACTTATCTAAAACATATTTTCAAAATATATAATATATTAATAACAGTATAATATATATATATATATATATATTATATTTAATTCAATTGTTTTTTGAAATATACACTTTGACAATTCTAGTAAAAAGTCATTGATAAAGAGTCCCCTTTGAATGTTCTACAAATAAATGCTAATAAATGGTTCCCTATTAACAGTGCTAAATAGCACTGATAAAGGGGTACTTTTAACAGTGTTATTAGAACTGTTAAAAAGACACTTAATTTGCAATTTCTGTTATCATTGTTAAACGGTAGTATTGTGAAAACCCTATCTTGGGCCCTCATATACCAGCCTCCCACCCATTTGGCACTGCTAGTTATTCCACCTAAAACCCCGAGTGATCCCAGCTAGGGATCCTACCACATGAACTAGCCACTGGATATCCACTATCTATCATCAAAATCGACAAGAACACATATATTGTCTTTAATGATGTACAGACATAGTCTTAATTCAATTCTTACTAGAGAAAAACATTGGCTACCTTGATCTGGTCACATCGTCATTTTCACGACCCATGTAGTTTTCCGAATTTGGTGGATCATGTTTTAGACAATTGTGAGGCACCCATCCTTGATTTGGTAGGATTAATCTCACCTAAAAAGTAGTTTGTGTAGGTCTCCCAAATCTAAAACTATTCCAGGAGGACCATCATGGCTCATAATATCCATCTATGGATCTACATGTCTTATTATAGATCTGCATAGTTTCAGTGCAACAAGTAATGGGCCTGAGTCAGGTATTCAGGGACAATGAAAATTAAATATTAAAAAATATTGAATCTAGTTATAGTTTTCAATTTAATTATTGAATATTTAAATTTTTCTAATTTTTTTAATTGGTTATTTAAATTAATTTAATTTATGTTTTAAATATATATATTTTATAATTTTAATATTCTAAATTCAAATGAAGTTATTTTTTTGAAAGAATGACATAAATATTAAATTATTGTATGATTGAATTATAATTCAATAAAATTCCCTCTAGTATAATTTAATGAATGATTAACTAAATTTTGGAATTATGTTTTATTATGGGAGTTAAAAAAGTAATAAATAAACATGATCCATATACATGCCAATGTATATTTGGTGAAAATTTATTTAATTTCTTATTATAATGTTTATTTGGAATATTTAGTTTCATAAAAGTCAATATGTGTGTCATGTAAGTGTTATTATGTCTATAAGGATCTATATGTCCATCGTTTGAGTTGTATTTTATACTCATAACACCACCTCACATTCATATGAATATTCTATAATAACAATTCCATGGTATAACGACACACTAGACATGAGTTTAACATATTATATGGGTGAATGATGCAACCCGATATGAAAGAGAAGTGATTCAAGATGTTACACCTGGCGTATAGCTTGATCCATTATTCAACCATTGGATCAAACATTATTATTATATCACAATCATTTCACCATTTTAATTTTTCATGGTTTATTATTTTTTGAATATTTTTTTTACATGTGATCATATAATAAACAAAAATGCACAGATAAAAGGAAAAAGTTAAATTATGGATTTTTTTATTTAATGCATGGTTAGGTATGACTGAGATAATATAGAACATTATTATCAAATATAAAATTGTTTCTTTTATTAAAAAAGACAAAAATCCTCAAGGATATATTAATTCCTAACTGCATTCCATTACTAAAATTTGGGAAAATAGGTTTTTCGGGGTGCTCATACAGCAAGAGTTGTGGGTGCCTCCTACCACTAGGGAGTTCATTTAATAGTGGTGGGTTGACATAACTAATGTGATTGTAATGATTCTCCTTATTTAGCATTATGTTATATTATATGAACAATTGATTAAATAAATTTATGATTTTAGATGATGATACTTCACTATGTAAATCATGGAATTGCGAGTTAATAAAGTTGTAGAGTTAAACACCTATCATGAATGCTCTATGTAATGGAATATCCATTTAATGTAGAATATAAGGGGAGTATTAGGGATCCTTGCGACAAGAATACTCCTGATATATAATTTTCCCATTCATTCATACATGGTTCCTATAATTCGATAAAATATCTGGAGATATTTAATGAATTAATTAACTAAATAATCAATATTTCAAAATCAGAAATAAAGAATAAAATACTAGCCTTATATTATTTTTGGTGGAAAATAAAATGTTATGAGACATGAATTAATACAATATTTACTAGACTATGTATGTACACAGTGGAATGAGTATCCTACAGTAGTAAGGGTGCTTGTACAAAATACTATTATTTTGGAAAGTCCTTGTGTGGGTGTCCCTATACCAGTTAATCATCCTAAATTAGAGAGAGTGTTAAAATTAGAAGATAACAATAACTTTTGTTGGTATATCATGGTTGTGACATAATGCTACTATCATCATCTGATTATAGTTGTCAGTAATACATCATGACATGGATTATATGATATTGAGTAACGAATTCGATATATTTGTAAGGAGGAAGAGATGTAAATATATGAATTTGAAGTAATAATAATGGATCATTATAAATGTAAAGAGAAATTATGGTAATTAATTACATCAAATTTTAATATAATTTTTCAGTAATTTTCATTGGATTTGTGTCAGATTACAAAATGAACAGTTTGGATAATAACACACTATTACCATATATGTATGTTTCTAAAATGAAATACGAATATGAAAGAAATTATAACATTTAAAACTTGTGGGGAACAAATTTAAATATAATGGAAAACATATAATGTAAATTTTCATGAAAAGGAAACATTCATAGAATCCAATAATGATTGTTCTATTAATATGAGGTTATTATAATTCCATATTAGAAAATAAAACAATCGATGATTAATGTTATAAAATTTAATTAAGGAAGCGAGTTACCATTTCTTCCTTAGGTATATTCATCAATATAAAATGTAATGTTTCAGTTTTATGTCATGGTTATTATATAAAATATACCTATCAAATATGTGTCTTGAAATTTAGATACCATGTATGTATAAATACATTAATAGAAGTCAGTTTCATTATCCCTGTAGCTGATAATGGGAGATTTAGAAGTTAGCAGTGAGAGGTACAAGACATCTAAATTTATTACTGAATTATTCATCCAAAAATATTATTGAGTATAACAGAAAACTCATATCACATGTTTCTATAAAAAAATACATCATTCCAGCTTTTTTAATGAATATTTTTTATGGTCTATAATATTAATGAAACAGTTCCTCAGTACACGAATCATAATAAACAAATGATCAATATAAAATGAAATACTTAATTATTTATTTGTGGAAAGATAATTATTAGACATGAAAAACTAATGTGGACATCAAGGATATATATATTATGATTTTTATACTCAACAGATCAAAACATATTTGGTATTATTTATGTATATACTATGCTTTAGATAACTAAATCTTTAAAAAAAATTGTAATCCACAATGATTTTGGAATGATTTCAAAAATTGATCATGAACTATTCCATTGGTAATCATGTGGTATGTATACAACATATGATTATGTTATGTTATCAAGGAATATAAAAGTTATGTATAATATTTTAGTAGTATGATGATATAAGTTTCCTAGGTTTGACATTCCATGGAATACCTCTTCCATACACTCATCAATCTTTATAATTTATTATGGAGATGTTCATAAAAACATATTACCATTTCTACATTATAGTGATGATTTTAATAATGGTGGATTCATGATAAAGTCTTATATATTAAAATTTTTAAATAAAATTTATCCAAGATAAATTTATAATTCATATTTTATACATTAGAGTTATAATGCACATATTATCAGTGTTACAACACCCGGAATCATCCATTACATATCATGACGTTCTTTGGATATAGCATTAATATCCTATGAACATATGACAATTATAATGAAAAATAGATATCATAAGACTTGTATTATGATAGAAATCTATACTGTCATCAGTACATGTGTTGAGATTGAATTATTTTTTTGGATATAAACAAACCTTATCAATGATAGAAACATTTTCCCCCTAAGTAATTCTACTACTCATTTCATATGGTATTACATAATCCACTAATTTAAAAAAGTTATAGTAAAGTTGAATAATATATTTATATAAGGTTAATCATAACTATTTGATATAAGGGGGAATTATTTACTTGGATTTACTCAATGATAGATATACTGATGTATTTGGAAAAGGATGTTCTACACGTGCATGTGGAACAGAGATGTTTCAGATACACAAACTCCATAGGATGGATAAAACCATGATGATTATTTTTGTTATCCTTGGACAGTGGTCCATTATTAATTGAGGAAAATAATACATACAATTAGGATATATATGGAAATAATCTAATAATGAAAAGTCCAATTAAATTTAAATAATAGATTATATGTGTCAATGTGTAATAAGGGTTTTCATTTTGAATACAATGGCACATAATCCGATAAGATATACATGGATCGTACTAAAATAGTAAAAATAAGGATTGGTCCGTAATAACACATTTATATTCCAAAATATAATAGAATTTTAATTTTTAGATCTAATAAATAATACATTTTTAATGGGAATTTTATTTCATTACCACCAATCTCATAAGTAGCATAAACTCCATAACATGAAATGGACATTGAAATCATAAACATAAAATAAGGGTTAATGTTACATAGAAGTATATTAGGATTAAAGTAAGTATTTTGATCATATAATATTCATTTGGATGTAATATTTTCCGTGATTATACTAGAGGTTTGTTAGAGAGTAATTATTGTCTAATTAATGTATATTCAAATACATATGGAAATAAATTATTGTACATTGAGTTATTTCATACCAGAATGAAAGAATATATTCTACAATGATTGCCTCTAGTTGATGCATATGTTATTGGGAACCATATCTATCAGTATTTATCTAACAATTGAATCAAACTATTCATTCATTGATGTATTGACATGGTATTGAAAAATACAAGATTAAATAATTTGGGAGAGAATTATAACCAATGTCAAAAGCTATATATCTCTCTAGTTTGGCGTGTATGGGGTATGGGTTGAGATTGATATGGAGAGTATAAATCCATATTCATGAGTAATGGATATATAATGTATGGAATGATTTGTAAAAAAATTGATATTTCTAGGATATACTTCATAATAGAAAAAAATTAGTTATATCCAGATGAAATTATTGTGAATTAGTCAGAACTATCAATTTTTACTTTTGAATGTTCAAATTATATATACCTTGTATGTGAAGAAGAAAGTATAATAAATTTTCAAGGGACAAAAACTAGTCTTCCATTCATCCATGTGAGTAAATATCACAAGAAATTCTATGTTTATGATATATACAGGATTGTATAAGCCATTGGTACCCATTCCTACAAATACCATGTACATTGTAACAGTTGATGAATCTAAGAAGTAGTCAAACACAACAATTTTTTCTAATAAATTGTATCACTCCTATTCAACACTGAATTTTTGTAATGTAAAATATTTTACTCTTATTATATAATATGTATTAATATAATATTGATTAATAGGGATATACTTGGGGATACATCCCATGAGAAGTTTAAATCAATGAGATGAGGTCAAATAAAATAGAATATCCAACTGATCGAAACATGAAAGCCCCATCAACTAAAGTCAGGACTCTACAGAATCATGTTCTTGATCTAGTGATATCTAACAAGGTTGGTTAATATGTTTTACCTAATGATAATTGGAGTGTTTTAATAGTGTGTTCCCTAAACCCAACAATAGAAAAAAATTACCATGTCTTGTATACAGTTAGATATTCATGAATTTTACATACCATTATATTATAGATATTTATACATTCACTATATAATTGTAACATCCATAGAATAAATTTTGTAAAAAATGGTTATAGAATATCCCATTATATAAATAGAACCTCTGGAAAACATGATATTAATCATATACATTTGTCTTATGGACTGTGTACATATTGATGACTAAAAAAAGTAGATGTTTTACTATCAATATATACGGTATCATAACTACTGAGATATCATCGTCTGATGATCACATTTTGTGATATCTACTGGTGACATCATAAGGAAAATAATACTAATAGGAACACCACATGTTTTTGGTTTCATCATATATCCATATTTATAGTCATGTGTAATGGTCTCTATAGACACTGAAAAATGCTGAAGGATTAAAAAGGGCATTTGTGGATAAAATGAAGGAATATTTTGACCTGTCGATCAATACCAGGAGGAGAAGAAGGGCCTTACAAAAAATACAAGATGTGCGTGAAAAACATCTCTCATGCACGAAAATCCATGGGATCTGAGGGAGCTTTTCAGGCAGGCGTGTAAAATTACATGCCACCGACCTCGGTCGCCGAATCTTTCATGTCACAGACCCCGAGCGCTAAATCAATCGCGTCCCGACACGGGTGCACAATCTTTCATGCAGTCTGACCATCGAGAAGAACTGGAGACCACGAGCGCCTATAAATAGAAGTACATCCCTTCATCTTCATATGAATGATGAATCTAAACCCTCTATTCTACAAGAAATCCCCCTCTCCCAAAAGAAAAAGTTGGCTTTTAGGTACATGATTCTTTACGACAGGTGTCGAAAGGGGCCACCTTTGTAAAGGACCAATTGGAGTTAACCCTCACGCAAATCCCTTTAAGTCACGACCCTTGTGTGAAATCCATTCCCCTTGTGAGAAAATCATCGATGGGTTCTTGTGCGCAAATTTTATGACATGCATGACCTACCATTCATGAAATTCATTTAATTTGCGTAGAAAACCTCGGACCCCCTTTGCATGTGAACCTCTTCAAATGTGCGCACACCGGGTCTCTTCAGCGCAATTGTTCTTCACCAATTGCATTCCAACCTCTCCAATTATTCAGACACCATGTTTTTTCTTATGAAACTATTCTAATTGCATAAAAACCTCTACAATTACACGCAAACCTCTAGGACCACTCAGCCCGGCTTTTTTCACACAGCTGCTCCATTTGCACGTGAGCCTCCCTCCTTGTGCATACTTTTTTTCACATGTTTGATGTCCCTCTTTCGGACATCATTTTTGTGCGCCTCTTACGCCCAAAACATCTGCAACACACACCCTTCTCCCGTACGACCCTCTAGGCTCACACGAAGTAACTTAGATGTCTCTTGGGCGACGATTTCCATTGTGTTGCTCCAACTCATGCTTCTTCGCCTAGGAATGATAAAGACTATTGCTTCTCTCACAACCATGATCATGGGGACCCCTCAATTGACCTATTAATAACACCACCTCCCCATGGAATTTCTGATTCCTTCCCTTCCCCAAAGGGTTCGAGGTATCAGTTATATAAGTCTTAGGGGAGTGGACTTCATCCACGTCGTCTGAGATACAAGATGTTAAACTTCTAAGCACCATCATCCTCAGCACACGACGTTAAGCTGTAACCTCACCCTCTGCATCGTAGGTGGTGTTCCCCACCTTGGAAATTATACATGCCTTGTGGTCTCTATTGGAGTGAAAAAAATTTCTCACATCGATTGAGATCCTCTCTATTAGAGTGGTGTTTATCTGTGGGGAAAATAAAACCACATTGGTGTAAGCCCCTGTCTTTTCTTGAAGGAGGTCGCATCCATGCACCTCCACTCTTCCTCGATGACAAAGGATAGAAGGGGGTGGGGGGATAGGCACCAAAGCCCTACTTTCATCAGTCCCAAATTGCTCTCCCGCTAGAAAATATCGCCACCTATGCCTCCACCCTGAAGTAAGTCCCAATATCCATCACCCTGGGCTTCTAACCACAAGTAAGCCCATGTTTTCTCTTTGGAATGCTACCCACGCATAGGCCCCTATTTCCTCTTCGTGCAGCTGACCACGCGCCTGCCGCCCTGTTTCTTTTTTGGTCTGCTAAATACGTGTAAGCCTCACACCACTTCCCACAGACTCACCTTTCATGATGTGATCATCAGGTCATTGTTACCATTTTTATCTCACACTGAGCATGACTCATGTGGGCTTAGAGAAAGAACCAACCATGATATCCTCTCTAGGAATAAAAGTGTGTAAGCCCCAAACTCTGTCCCAAACTATGTGGACTTTGATCCTTTCCAATGTAAGGTACATAAGAAGCCTCCTTACGGTTGAAGACCAACACCTATAGGTCCGGAACATATTCACTTAGGTTCACTAAACACTCATCCAAAACTATGTGGACATTGATCCTTGACCATTAAATGTATGTAAGAAGGCTCCCTGAGGTTCAAGACCAACAACCATTGGTTCTGACCCCCTTTCACTTATGTTCCCACTCCTACCAAATTACATGGGCTTTGATCCTTATCTCCTAGACCAGGTACCTTGGAAGCCTCCATGAGGTTCAATCCAATCCTACAGTAATCTTTTGTGACCCCATATAGAAGTAAGCCATTGTGACCCCATCTAGTGGTATGTTGTTGTGACCCCATCCAATGGTATGTCATTGTCACCCCATGCAACGGTAAGTCGTTGGGACTCCATACCCATCGGTAATGCGTTGTGGAACTCACGCAATAGTAAGATGTTTTGAGTCCATGTTAACGTTATTTCATTGTCAACCGGATCATAGTGGTAAGTGGCTATTGTCACTTCTTTTGGGACCCATATCGTTTGACTTTCTTAGTGGCATCAGAACAACACTCAAGCCACTAATCACGCATGAGCCCCAACTTTTCATCGGGTCATTTTCCATTGCACACACCCAAATTTCATGCCCCAACATAGATGTTACACTTCCTTTAGGTCCCATGCATATGGGTCTCCTCCTTAGGTGTCCCATTGTTTCACGAACAATGCAGACATTGATATCCTGCCATGGGGAACCGTAGGACGTCTCTTTGAGGCTAAATCCCAACATCATCGTCGCCCTCAAGTTGACTCCATTTAATTCTCTATATGCATAATTTTACCATTCATCATCCTTACCGATTATTACCAGGGATGCCGCATCCTGGTGAGATCATACCAATTCAACTCCTAGTATCAGTGTTTCCTCCATGGTCACACCCATCAGATCCATTCTGGTTAGTGTTCAGATTAGTCTGATCCATCTCCACTAGATGATAAACCTATAGCGTAGCCTGTGTTAAACATAAAAAGCTGAGGAAAAACTCAGATACATGCCTATGAAATATAATTCCCCACATCTGGTGTGGGATTCCTCGAGCATCCACTCCCTTGACATGCCCTATAATAAGGGGAAGAAACCCAGACGCGCTAGTGGTCCAGCGTCCAGACACTCCAGTGATGTCCAACGAGACTACTCCCCCGACCGAAGATTAATACCATAACCGAAACTATTGGAATGTCTAAACAGATGTAGTGTAATTAATCGGCATCCACAAAGACATTGAATTGGAATGAGTTTCATAGACAACGTCAAAGTTTTTAAAGGAGACACAGACTAGGTGACGATTTCCGAGGAGGAATCCACAGAATGAAGAACCGACATCCCATCATCCCATTTTGGTCAAGGAGAAAACTTCTCTGTATAAGAGAAGGATGCCACATGCCTTTAGAATGGGGGAATGTGTGGCCGCAGCTACACGCCCTCCACGGATGGATGCGGTCTCCCCGGTGAAAGCGTCTGAAACAGAAATAGTGAACACGAAGTGAAGATCTTTTCCACAATATAGAGATTAGAAGTGTTCGAGACATCAATGGATTAGTGTTTCGCCGGATCCAGCTATCTGGTGTTTTGTCCTACCATTCAATTATAGGTCCTGGCCTAAAACTAACCAGATGTTAGGGTAGTGAAAACTTTGGACATCATGGTCTACGACGTTGTCCCAATGTATCCATCTTACCAGCCATTGAAGATGGGATGGAATTGGGGTATTCGTGTTCGATTGATTCTTTTCAGCACTAATGGGTTAATATCACTGTATTTCAAGAACTAAGCTACTTCACGAATTAGATCACTCCTTGTCAACTAATGTAGGGGCATGGGCATTACCAACATAGAAATCTCGTGTGACTCCACCGCTTTTGTAACAAACTCCACATATACAAACACCGGGTACCCACGCCACGTATCCCTGTCAGAATTTATTTAGCATAGGGAGATGACTGACCTCTTACGCTGGTATGATGGGAGGGGATTATCCCAAATCAAGATATGGCACGCCGGGAGCCAGTGTCATCTGTGCCTCATCCCCACCGCCACCCAAGGACATCGCATAGAGCCACTGCTCCGCAATCCAACATACAATTGTTTCGGGAGCCTCTCCCCAAAACACCTCGACAACTCTCTCCTCTACACCGACGAGGTTGGGGATATTTTGGCAAGGCTATGTGGGATACTATTTCAAGGGCCCCCATGGAGGGCTCCAACTGGGCCACACTAGCACCACCGTCTAGTTCGACGATTCAAGGAGAAGGTATGCCATGCGGCTAAACCGTTGGCCGTAGTCCAGTTGACCCAAACGCTAGCGTCAGGAACATGCCAAGGAGGAAACCCACCAAGGGGTGTCAACAGCAGAAACTACTTTGGCTTGATCCACTACCAACATATATCATCAACTCCTAAGATATTCTGAGTAAGGGGACTTGTATACCCAGCCATGATTGAGGCCCCAACCACCCCACTGGAAGGTTGGGTCAACTCTCTCTGTCACCGGTGTAGGTAGTGGCCAACACCAGTACAAAGGCCCTCCATGTACCGACACCATGGAGAACACGGGTCTTCCCCACTTCCAAGCTCGGAATGGGGGGTATACCATTTTCTTCTCTCAGTCTGAATGAAGGACCTCCCCACGATGGTGAAACATATCATGAATGCCTCACTCATGCTCACTACATCGGGTGTGGAGTCATTCCTCCTGGGAAAGACAGATAGGGGGAGTCTCACACATTTCCAATCTCTAGAATGAGGGGCCTCCCCATGTCCTCAAAATAGCTTGCTATGGTCCTCCTTGCCTCAGCAATCAGAGGGGTGAAGGCCAGCTTCAATTCAATAGCACCCAACATGAATGTCCTACCCGTGTTCAGCTCAACCAGTACAAGGACCTTCCTCACACTGATGTCACTAGTGGAATCAAGCATAGAGGTCCTACTTGTGCTCCTATCATCTTGAATAGAGGTTCTAGCTACTCCAGTACTTCCCAAAGAGGTCCTCCCTATGTACCCTTTGATAACCATCCCGATGCTCCTCGCACCCCAGCTTACTCATGAAGAAGTCCTCTCCGCCCCAACTCCAGTACAGCCGAAGGTCCTCCTCATGCTGAAAATATACCATGTCTAGAAGAACCATCCTGGGGAAAGAGGTCAGGTCGTCCCCACCATAAAAATAACATTTTAAAGATTCAGACTGAGATTGAAATGGTTTTCTTCACAAAATATATGGTAGAATAAGACTCAGTGATGAAGCCATCGCCGAGATCCTTAGTGTCGAAGGACGGGGCAAGAACAAGGTGCATTAGACGCATACTTCTAGAATGTGAGGTCCCTCGAAATCCTTCTTTCCTCTTCATGTATATTCAAGAGTTGAATATTTGGAAACTTCACAGGTGACAACTATGCAATCACTGCCATCATTAATAGAGGAACTCTCTATCTCGACTAGAGATCATAGAGATCTAATCTATGGACTAATGGCGGATGAGCAGGAGTGTGGTCCACTTCCAGCTTTCGTAGTCCCTGTGCTGAAAATAGTGGTCATCAGCCCGTCTGAATGTGATGTCATGGCTATGTCACTACATACTTTATAGGATATCCTGATATGCAGAAGTTTGTCATCTCTCTCTCCATATTCTCCACCGGCTAGACTACCATCCCAATGGTATTCTTCGATACCACTACTGGTTCCCCAGCTGCCTCCCATAAACGAGTGGGATAATGAAGGCCCAGACCCAAAATCCGAGCCCATGATTTTATGGGATATTCACAAAATGGACCAATTCCCTAAGATGGTTTGGCTCATTGTAGTGCCGAAATATTGTGCACTAGAATCCCTCACCCAAGAGAATTTTGAGTGTTTCCTCCAGACCCTCTAGTTGACTCAATTCTGTCTTCTTCATCAGCAAGTGGATTACCCTAAGAGCCAAGTTCATTTCATGGAAATTGGAGAACATTGATGTCTGGTTGATTTGGTTGCACTTTCTATGACCCACCACCTTGAGTCACTATGTTTCTGTAAGGCCCTCCATTAATAGTGTTTTCAGAGTTTCAGGGTACACTACAAGATCATCAAAGATAATTCTCCCCACGTAGAGATCCATGGATGAGGTAGTATGTGGCCCACTTTTTCAGTCCTATCCATCATCAACGCTGATTTGTTGGGTGAAATACATGATATACCTCCACGAAGCATTGCAGTTAACATGGGTGACCTACCAGAGGGTGAGAACTATCTAGAGATTATTGTAGAGGACTCACCCCCCCCCCCCCCCCCGAGGGAATTTCACACTTATTGGATCCATCAGGTATGATTACTCACCAATAGAGGAATAAACTGGGTCTTTCTGTGCACACTGAGGCACTATCCCTCAGCTGAAATCCCAACAAGGACATGGATACTCTCAGAGCCGTCAGACCCTCCGACCTGTCTGGCTCGGTGTAGAAGTTGGAAGGCGATCCTGAAAAATCCATGTTGCGTTAGACATTTTCAAACAGAAGAATATGGTCGATGAACTCCTTTATAAATGCACTGCAGAGTGACGACCAGATGATGATGATCCTCAACCAGGGAAATAGGGGCTGCAACACTCGACGAATTGCCTCCAGGTGACCCTGACCATCCTACCCATGCAGATAGGGTTGTTCCTTGATCTTAAAGTAATAGGGAATGATATTTCATTCCAAATCATCATAAATGTCATGGAAATAGTAGGGACCCATCTCTGGTTTCCACAGTGACCCCACAGTTCATTCCACCAGTGGTTCCACGAGCCTCTGGGACTGTTTATTTTGTTGAAGAACTCGTCAAAGCACTGGCAGTTAGGAGTCCCCATCAAGAAAAGGACCCCCACCTAGATGACCCAGTGGAGGCCCTCATTTACCATCATGAAGCATTATAAATGCGACAAGTGGTGCTCCCACCTGATAGAATTCCATATAGAGTGTGGGTAGATAATATACCAGCACCCCCAAGTTTTGGGAATCCCACATTTTCTCCTATAAATTGGAAAGGGAACAACAGACAAAACCTTTCTCACATTATATTAAGGTGTGGCCCCATGTTGGGTACCCCAATGTAGTGGGAAGCCTCCAAACTCCGGGTTTTCATACAGACATTTGATGGGTCGGCATTCGTCAGGTACAACAAGCTCCCCACTGGATCAGTAGCCGGGTGGGAAGACCTATGTAAGAAATTTATGATCAAGTTCAATTCCACCACTCGAAATACGATTATCACTGACCTCTTCATGTGCAAGCAGAGGCCTGATTAGAGCATTACAAACTTTGTCGCCCGGTGGAAAGGACTCACACACTCTCTGGACATGCCAATAACATTGGAGAAATTGCTGACGATGTGTGTAGGGAACATCAAGATAGTACTGGTCCCCTCTATGTTCACATAGAACCACCCTAGGGGATTCCAAGACTTCTCTGATAAGACCTAGTTCCTAGAGGGATCCGTACAACTTTCTATACAGGCACGTCCCTTACCTCCTACAATCCCCACAAGAAGGACCACCAGTGGCGAGCCCGCTGTAGTGGCCCAAATAGAGGTCCCCATGAAATAAGGGTTGTTACCAATGGAGACGGCTCCATGGCCTCACAGATGACCTCCACCTCAATTGAATCCACTATCCTAACATCACCCACCTCAGAATCGATAGGTGGCCCCGCGCAATATGTTTCAACTGCCTAGGTGTGATAACCAAGCTCCAACTCCTCGACAGGCTCCTCCATCCCCTCATTATGGTCAAGCTGCAAGGGTCCCCTTTATGGATAGTAGAAACTGGACCTACTCATTCAATGATGCATAGGTCGCTGGTTAGAACACCAGTTCCTTGGAGTAGGGGATTGTAATTTTACCTGAGTGTAGAAGGCCAGAATTGGCTAACCTACCAGATCGACCTAATTAGAGCCCCTAACAATAGATCATAGGAAACACTCTCAAGAAGTGCTTTGTGTTCAAAGACTGGCTTCTAGAATAGGTTGATAACAACATAGTCCATTGAGGCCCAATTCCAGCAGAGGTTGAATGTATCTTCTTGAGGCCAGACAACAGTAGTGATAGGGAGGGTGTGTGGCATTAGGTTTCTAGTCGCGAGTCCTAAATGTATGATGACTGGATGGCTCATAAAATAGACACACATGCCCACTGTGTTATACATGCATGCTTGAATCATCAAGATCCTTCAGAAGCTGCAACAACTACAACCGCATCGTTGTCTCAGTCGTCCTCTTCCCAAAAGAGAAAACAACAGCTGCATAATGGAAAGCAATGTTCCTAGACAATTCCATCATCATATCGTACTCTTGGATACATCATGCCCCCTGAGATGGGGATTCCTACCAAAATTTGTCTGGTAGTGGGGGAATCATTGAGTGACAGTGAAGGGTACCCCTTTGTTAATATCGTAGAGCTGGTAAACACCTACATGATTCCTGATGATGAGGAGCACCTGTCAAATTCTCCCAACGTCTTCAGTTGTCGTCAGTGTTGACAGAGTCGTGGCTATATGGGCCTTTAGAGTGCCTCAGTCATCACTTCTATCCATGCTATGAATTATATGGAAATGAGGAAACACTCTCAGTTCAAAGATCAGCATGCATAGCCTTCTCATCTGGTGGCACCAGGCCCCCCTTCACCACTGTTCATGATGTTGGATTAGGGAGAGCCACCCCGACTGTGTCGTGACCAGCCACGCCCTACTAAGGGACAGTCTCAGTTGTTTGGATCTCATCCAGTAGTCACTCCCCATGATTTGACTAGTGAGCAGTGAGATATTCTTAGTTCCAGTCAGTCATTGGTCCAATCGGTAGGGCCACCCATTCCTTCTGTTATAGAGCGACATCCTGTAAGAAAACGTTCATGCCTGGCATGGAGGTACGATGTATTCAAGCATCATGCCTATATTCCAGCAAGGCTCTCCATTCTTGAGGCCCTTAGCTTGTTGTTAGATATGCATAATTCCCTCACTGTGCCTTTAATAAGGCACATATAGTTTGAGACATAGTTACAGGTCGTAGATGCCTTTTATGTTATGGTGGTTGAGAATGTTGATTTCAAGGCCTCCATCTCGTTCTATAGAAATGTTTAAGGCTCTATCATGTTGGGGAACAGTCACCCATTGTAAATCACTACTCAATTCAATGTCATGGAGGTTCGCTGATATCTTGTTGACATGGTCTCTGGGATTAACCTAATCTCGACTTAGACATTGCGAAAACAGGGATTGTTCTAAGAAGATATGAGTCCCTCAGACCAAAGAATCCCATTTGATGATTCTAATTTATAGAAACTGGTTGGAAAGATCTATTTTAAGACCCATTTCAGTGGCCTACATGCTAACACCAAATTTAGGGTTGTCTCCCTGGACACTGCCTATAATGCATTGATGGGAGGGCTATGGATCCACCTGCATGGGATGGTTCTCTCATCATATCATTAGTTCCTCAAGTACTCCCTTAATGGTCGAGTGGGAATGCTTCAAGGTGATGTGTCTCTCTTTACCTCTTGTGAATCCCTCTATCTGGATGCTGACTACTACACGACTAAAGAAAAGAAGATTCAAGATAACGAGGTTGAGCATGCTAATACTACGCCCACCAATGGTTAGATCAAGATGAGGTTTACATCGTTCCAATACACTGACTAGAGGCTATGAACCGAAACAAGATACAACATTTTAGTGTTTTTGGAATGAGGGGGTCACAATCCTAGGTCTAAATGACACCAAAAGATCACCTCGTACTCCAATAGAAATCATGCTCATGTGATCCCAGATCCTTCTACTCCCATAAGATATCGAGATGTCATCCCCGTGGCAACGAAAATACGTCATACTTGCTTATTTCTCCGAGCCGGAATTAACCGGATCAATCCTATGTGACGTTATTGCGTTGATATCATCAAGAATGGCCCCTTAGGGCGAATACCAGATGGGATTGGATCAACAACCTTCATCTCTATGTTTGTGACAACACAAGAGTTCCCCGATGCAGTGTCTACTGTCGCTTAGGCTAGTATGAGCCTCACCTCATGATCTGTGGACTTAGAGGAAAATCCTCCAACCAAGGATCCCTCTTATATAATTGAATAAGATGATTTGTATGATACTCCCCCAACCTTTGAAAAGGGAATCCCATCCACACATGATGAATTCGTACAGGTAATCCTCAGTAGAACGGAAGACCTGAAACCCATATTGATCTGTTCTACCATTCCCCTAGAGGAGAAAAAATTGTACAAAGACTTCTTTAAACAACACCGTGATGTATTTTCATTGATTTATGACTAGATTCCAGGACTAGATCATCAGGTAGTCATCCACTGCCTCAGTTTCTCGGAAAATGATCACGTCTTTAAGCACCCTCTCAGGAAGATTCACCTTTCTCATGGTGCCATGGTCGAGGCCGAAGTTGGCATGATCATTAGAGAAAATTTCATTAAGGAGGTACAATACCCAAATTGGCTAGCCATTATAGTGCCATTTAGGAAGAAGAAAAAACAGATTAGAGCCTTCATCCACTTCCAGGATCTCAACCGTCCGGGTTAGAAGGATTATTTTCCCCTTCAAGTGACCGAATTATTGATCGATGTTATGGCTGGGTTCCAAAACCTCTCATTCCTGGATGTGTATTTTGGGTATAACTAGATACAAATGGCCCCTAAGGATGAAGAGTCTATAATCTTATGGGAAACACAAGGTACTTTAGGTTACTGTGTCATGCTATTTAGTTTAAAGAATTAATGTTCCACCTATCAGCGGGCCATGAATCACATATTTAAGTCGATCTTCAAAACATTGGTGGAATGATACGTGGATGACCTGGTGGTCAAATATCGCAAGTGCCAGGACCAACTCAAGGACCTCGATAAAGTGTTCAGCTTCCACAGTTCTCACCACCTGAAGATGAACCCGTTGAAGTGTGCCTTCGGGGTCACCTCTGGAAAGTTCCTCAGCTTTATTGTCAGATACAGGGTCCTCGAGATTGACCTAGATAAGATCAAGGCCATTAGCCAGATGTCTCCCCCAATCAACATTCGAGAACTTCAGGGCTTCTAAATCCACTTGGCCTACATACACCAATTAATTGTGAATTTCGATGGAAGGTGTATTCCTTTTCATAGATCATGATGAAAGGAAATTATTATCAGTGGGATGAAAAATTTTAGAACGAATTTATGGAAATCACGTTGTATCTACTCCAACCTCCTGTTTTGATGCCACATATTTCTGGGAAATCACTAGTCTTTTACGTGACTACCTCGGAATGGTCCCTCGATGCCCTTCTCGCCTAGAAGAATAACGAGGGAACTGAGAACAATCTATACTACCTCAGCCACACACTCATCAACAAGGAGACCAGATACTCCCATATCAAGTAATTATACCTTGCGCTCGTATTTTCAGTACAGAACCTATGACATTACCTACAGCACCATGAGGTACAACTGGTATCTCGACTAGAACCGCTGAAGTAAATCTTGAACCGCCCCATGCTTAAAGGACATCTATCATGGTGGGTAGTAATTTTCTAGAAAATCGACATCAGGCTTGTTCCTAAGAAGGTTATTAATGGGAAAGCATTGGAATATTTCCTTAATGCACATCAGGCTCCTGCAAATCAGTATCTGGACCTTGATTTTCTCGACAAGGCAATCCTCTCGGTAGATCATGCCATCTCGTGTTGGAAAATTTACTTCGATGGTGATTCTTATAGCCCCACTAGAAGAAGGCTAAATGATCATAGACTCAATAGGGTAGGCCTAGGTATTTCCTTCATTACCCTAGAACAAGCCATTCTACTGTATTGTTTCCTATTATCATAGTGATGCACTAATAATGGGGTGGAGTTCCAGGCACTCCATACTGGACTCAAGATGATCCTCGAGATTGAAATGCCCAATTTTCACGTGAATGGAGACTCTGAACTAGTCATTAAGTAGATCAATGGTGACTATGTCTTCAGAATGCCAGAGCTCATACCATTCATTGAACACAATATCTAGATAATAGCACAATTCCCATCACGACCAGAGGTTTCCCATGACCCTCGATCACATAATGGTAGAGTAGATTCCTTGGCCATCCTAGCAGCATCCATTGCAGAGCCCGAACAGGATGATCTGATTATCCACATAGAACACCCTAGAGTCATTTCGACCATCTCTCCAGATGATGATGACTACCCACATGTAAGCCACATTACCGCCAACACCTCCACGCCAGGACCCCCTAGTCACCCGGATGCAGTGAATGTTGTGACTCCTGATTGGATGATACACTTGGTTGAATAACGTCAACATGAAAATATCCTAGTAGATCGAGCAAAACAAGAGCAAAACTAATCCCACATTTTACAAATTATTATCCAGAGTGGTCCAAGTCTTGTGCTGATCCTCTACAAGCAGGGTTTTGATGGTGTTCTCCTCCATTTCATTAAAGGAGTAGATATTTATCAATTCATGTGGGAGGATCATTCTAGTTACTACAGTTACCATTTGACCGGGACAAACCATTCTCTCCAGATCCAGAGACTATGGTATTTTTGGCACTCCATGACCCATGACTCCTCTGAGTTTTCAAAAAGTTTCCAGGCATTCCCAATTCATGCCAACATTTTTCAATGACCATCAGAGCCTCTACACAATACAAAGTACTCTTGGACCTTTGCAGTCTATGATCTTTATGTCATAGGACCATATCCTCTAGTGATAGTTCACCAGTATCGGTACATCCTGACCGCTACAGATTTCTTTTCAAAGTGGGAAGAATTAGTTCTACTCAAGGAGGAAAAGGCCCATTCTATTGTCATCGTCACGATATCTAATATCATCTAATAATTAAGAGTCCTTCATTCCATCCTCATTTATAAAAATCCCAACATCCGAGAAGCAGAGTTGTAGAATTTGTATGCCATGTACAACATCCATTCTTACCATACCTCCCGCTACCACACGAATGAAAATGGGAAGATCAAGGCGTTAAACAAGACCCTCCCTAACATTTTGTAGAAAATGGTTTGTCAAAACAAGAAGAGTTGAATAGAAAATCACCCCAATGCCCTATGGGCTTATCAGAAGACGACTCGCAATTCCACACAGGTGACCCCATATTCCATAGTGTACGTAATATAGGCCGTCTTGCCCATAGAGATCCAATTGCCTTCATTACGCACTACAGTCTATGATCAGCATGCGCCAGATAAAGTAGCTAAAATTATCCTGGATGAACTAGAAGAACTTGATGAGAATAGCCTCTGGACCCTACAAAATCCAGAAAAGCATAAAAATTATATTGCTGGAGCTTTTAAAAAGAAGTTTCACATATTCTCTTTCTTATAAGGGGATTTTCTGTTGTCTTTGAGACCGCCAATGATACCTGCACAGAAGCCATTGAAATTGGAACCCAAATGGGAACGACCTTACATAATTCACATTGTTGAACCTAATGGTGCATAATCTATGGAGACTATTGATGGTGAGCATATAACTCCTCCCACCAATGCCATGTTTCTCAAGCAATACATTTCCTGAGCATGCATGGACCTACATGACCATAAACTGTTGGGTCCCACATGACCGTAAACTGTATTGGGTCCTACATGATTTAATCTACAATGTCCCACATGACAATAAACTATATATCATCTCGCATGATGTTAAACTATATATCATCCCACATGATGTTAAACTATATATCGTCCCGCAAGACATTAGACTGTATATCATCCTACATGATATTAAACTCTATGTCATCCTGAATGATGTTAAATTGTATGTTGTCCTACAAGGAATTAAACAAAAAGAACAATGTATAGCATGATTCCCATCCTTAAGGGATACATATGAATATTCGGATGATGCATCGTGAGTCTAGAACCAAACAATTCTACCTGACTATTCCCACTGGGTATTGTTCTTTTGGAGTACCCTAGAATGTGTAGAACAAGATTCGTTGGCCAAACTCATATTAGAATTAAGGTAGTCGCACCATGTGCTACCTCCTCGTTCTCCTATTCTCTCATGTCCTTACCACTCAATGCTATACTACATGTACTTCAATAACTATATATGTCTTGATTCCCATCCTTATGGGATAAATAAGAATTACCAAATGTTTTTCCTATTTGCCCAGCCCCAAACGTGAAAATCTCACATTGGATCAAGACATATGATATGGTGTAGGATTTTTACCCAATTCACATTGAGTCCATCTCAATCTTTCCAAACATCCCACTCCCCAGATGTGTCAAACTCATTCATCATCCTACATGATGTTGAAATGCATGGGCGCAATTATGCTTCACTCACACTCTTTACATGGGACTCCAATGCCTTTTATATCCAAAAGGACCACCAAATGGAATGGATTCTTGGACCAAGGGCCCTCCTAACATTACATGACAATATCCTCAAGGGTTTTAGACTACAAATCGATACAAGTAATACGTTTAGAATATGGTCAGCAGTCGACTCTCATTTGTCGTTCCCATTTTAGGTCACACAATATATATGTAATGTTTCAAATCTGATCAACATCTATCTTTTGTTGTCGCCACCTCCCCCATATGTCCCAAACAAAGAGTGTAGTGGTTCATTCTACCCCATCTTCTTTCCAAATCATGGTCTTCATTGAGTGAGAGTGTAATTCCAGATGTCAGACACTTATGTAATTGGGAGATCATAGTCCTAGTCCTTGTTTCACACACCGAGCATTGTTCACATGGGATTAGGATCTATGAAGGCAATCCCCGCATGAGAGGTCATATGGATATAGTTGACGGGGATGTCTATCATCTAGTCCTTCAACCCTTTCATCCCCCTTGTCCATGTTCTCATTTAGGATTGTGTGGTGTAGTATGGGATCACGTCCTCATTCATGTTGGGCTATTACGCCACGCGACACATATCCCCTTGAGACATCCCTCCCTTCATTTATCATATGCCCCATGAGAACAATCCCTATAATGCTTCGCGAGCCCCATCATTTGGGTCTGTCGCCTTCTATATCCAAAAGGCCCCCGAATGATAAGTATACAGATCACGTTGTCCTATGCGAAGTGTGATCAACCCGGGGTACTTTCATGATGTCTATCCTTCATCTCCTCATGATATAGGGTCATGATATTTTAATCCCTAGTTTTTAACACCTATAACCAGAGTGTTACTAAGATAATACTAGGATACCTCCTAGGGTTCATTCAAAAACACACAATGATTTACCAGACACCGCCGATGAATGGGTGATTTGTGTTTGACTTCATAACCGAAACTCACCGAGGAAACACACAATGAAATTTATTTGGTATATAGGTTTGAATGTTATTCTGCTGTGATACCTTGACATAAATGTACATGGCCTTTACAGTGCTTATTTGAGTTAAATTGTCCTATATGAACCACACAAACACTGCAATTGAAATTGGGGAAAGGAAGTGGTGAACAGTGTGTGAAACATCAAATGAATGGGTACCCACAAAATGATCATATTAGTTGAGAATGTCATACTAGTACTTAAATCAATTTAATTAAAAGATATGATGAAGCAAAACAACATACAACCTAGAATTAAAAATATCATTCAATATAACAAAAACATGATGCTTGAGATGACATCATGTTCCTCCTTGAGTGACCAGAAGGGGTTAAAAACCAATGGGAGGGGAGGAGGAAGAAGATGCTAAAGTAACACTTCCCATAGCCTCCAGAAAATCCAGAGATGATGAAAAGACATATTTGGGTATCCAAAATGACAACACTCTGCCTCTATTTCTAACTCCCAAATGGGGTTCCCAAGGTTCCAATTTATAGGTAAAGTATGAGGTGGTTTTGGGCACCCTAATATTGATAATATGTTGGTCAAAGGTTTTGGCCAATCAGAAAGTAATAAATAACTTTGGACAAAACTAAAAATTTGTTGACCGAAAACTTTTCTACCTCCATGTCATATATGGTTTCTGAATATGGAATACAATAAGTGATATTGTGAAAGTACAGTGGCAATGTTTTGACCCCATGAAAATCCACTTTGTCATACAGGTCAGTTTTTATGGGCCACTTAAGAAACTAATTGGGCTTCGGTTCCATCATATGAAATGGAGTTAATGAAATTTCGTACTATCCCACAATGATTCAGTCCATTGGAATGAACAGATAAGTAGAAACATGAATTTTAATCCACTGGTGTTCTTGGATCATGTGTAGATTGGCCCATCTTTCTTGGACTTCATCATCGTTCCTCCAAATCACCTCCACCTACAATATAATTATCAAAACAAGTAACATTTCCCTTTTTAACAGTGTTAAACACAAAACAATTGAATCAAAATTGGAGTGAAATTTGATATTATACATGTAATTTTCAATACAATACCAGTTTAATAAATTGGTATAAGGGTGAAATAAAACAGTGAATCGTGGAACGATCACACCCCCACACCAAAAAATTTGCACTCTTGGGAAATGTATACTATCCAAATCATGTCCCATTCATAAATCAACGGTGTTAAAACATTAAATATTATTTGGAAATGAAATTCATCATGTCTCATTTAGGGAATCAATTTTACTATAATTTTTCTTTTCTCACATTCAAATTTTTCCAACATCATTTGTTAAACCATGAAACATGTCGCAACATACCTCACATAAAAATTTCCCCTCTTCACTCAAGGAACATATGAAAGTGGAGTAATGCACTTTCCTTAGAGTTCATGAAATTTTACCATATGTTTTCAATGATTCTATGTTTTATACCGGTAGAAACTAGTGTGCTACTCAATAAGTCTTTCAACAGGTTGTTCGAGGTTCAAGGGTTGGTGGGATTTAATGTTTAAAAATATAAGGCTAAAGATTAGTGTTTAATCTCTTGTGTACCAAACATGTCAAAATTCAGAAAGTGTTCACAATGAATATACACACTCAACACCTCAAAAAGTGTATAACCTCCAACTCACTCTCCCCGTTGTACATTTGTGGGTCACAACCAAACAATGAATAATAATCAGTAAACATTCTCTTTATCCATATTTTTTCCTTTTGTTCTTTCTATTTTTTTCAATGTACATAACTAATTTTTTTTATGGAGATAAAGAGGGAAACATGTATAAAACAGTGATGTAATATGGCTTCTGAACCCATTGACCAAGGAAAATGTAGGCACACTTTATATCTACCCATAACAATAATTCTCTCCCCAGAATTCCCATAGAAACACCATATCACCCACACTTCTTGAAAATAAACAATAATGTACATAAGAGATGGGTAGGTAGGGATAAATTAGATTGTAATGTGGCTACAAAATAGTAATTTCAGGGTCTCTAAGGATTATGAAGGATAAAGTGTAAAGGTGGCCAAAAAAAGAAGATAATTGTACAAAGATATTTTCAATGAACAATTGCCTCTATCATGAATGTAGAATAATTGAATCTTATGGATTCAAATAGAATCAAGGAAAATATAGTTTCTCTACATGACTCGAGACACTCAAAAAAGTGATTAAAATGAATAATATGCCATAAGGGGATTAGAATGTCTCTCGGTAAGGTATTAAAATTTTGGTCAGTGCTAATGAGAAATGGGTTTCAAAAATCCATTAAACACATAAGAAAGATTTGAAAATAAATATTATTGAAAAATATTTCAGATCAACATTCATTTGAAAATCATTTTCCAAAAATAGTGTAATTTTCAACACAATCAACTCAATCATGAAAATTGATTTTGGATATTCTTTTTATTATCATTTTTTATCTAAAAACACAAAATAAGGAAAAATAAATGAAAAATGAAAACATTGTTTTTTTTGATTTGTTTATTTTTAAATTTTTTTTGTTTTTTCCCTTTAATCCTAACTATGACATGTCACCGTACCGCAAACCTAATAGTTACATTGTACATAATGAAATTATTTGAAATAAACAGATAAGTAAATAAATGGTACGGAGAAAGGACATCCTGCTAAGTGGTGTCATATGTTTCATCTGTCATTTGGATTTCCTCCACGACATGTTTTGGAAAATCATCATAAAAGTGTTTTAGCCTCTACCCATTGACATTATACCTTTGTCCACTATTCTCTTGCAAAACCGGTATGTCACCAAAAAAGTACACACCAATAATGGAATAAGTACCGATCCATCGAGAATGAAGCTTACCTAGGTGGAGCTTTAGCCGGGAATTATACCTGAGAACCATGTCACCAATATAGAACGTCTGATGACGAATCATGCTATCATGGATATCTTTTGTATTTTCTTTATAGATTCAAGAGTTCTCATATGCATCACATCAAATTTCTTCTAACTCTTGAATATGCAGCTTTCTATGCTCACCAGCTTCTGAATGATTCATATTACATTGTTTAACAGCCCAATATGCATGGTTTTATACCTCCATAGGGAGGTGACAAGCCATTCCATACACAATTCTGTATGGTGGCATTTCGATTGGGGGTTTAAAAGTTAAACATTACGCCCAAAGTGCATCATCCAAGAGCGAACTCCAATTTTTCCTATTGGGTTGTACCATTTTTTCCATGATTTTCTTAACAGTCTGATTTGAGATTTTGGTTTGACCGTTATTTTGGGGGTGATATACTCTATAGACTTTATAAACAACCCCTTACATTCGAAGAAAATGTTTCATGTTATGATTACAAAAAAGTTAACCCTGATCACTAGTGTTGAATCTAGGTAAACGAAACCTACTAAAAATTTGGGACCTCACAAAATCAACAACCACTCGAGATTCATCAGTCTTAATGGACTTTTCTTCCACCCATTTAGATATGTAGTCAATAGACTATAATATGTACACAAAGCCCAAGGAATTTGGAACAGTCCCCATGATGTCAAGGACTGATGCATCAAAAATATCATAGAATAACATGGAATGTTGGTTAATTTCATTCCTCTTAATGAAATTACCTATGAATTTACAACGACTACTTGACTTAAAAAATATATGGGCATCCCTATGTAATGTTGGTCAATAATTTCCTGATTCATGGACCTTTCGATTTTTACGTTGAGAGCCAATGTAGCCCCCACATGCCATGGTGTGTCAGAAGGTCAAAACAGAGGTGAACTCATGGTCATGGACACACCGATGAACTACTTGGTCCCCAAAAATTCTCAAAAAATATGGGTCATCCCTAATGTACCACTGATAGTCATGCATAAATCTATAGATTGTGATGTGATGAAATTAGCGGGTACCCTAGATGTTGCTAGAAAATTCACAATGTCCGCATACCATGGGGTAAGGTCCACAATATCAGAAAGGGTATCATGAGGGATGAATTCTCTAATGGGGAGGGGTGAGTCAACGTGATGGTCCAATTGTGGGGAAACCCTTCTAATGTGGTCAGCTACCACATTTTCTACTCCTCTATTATCTTTAATATCAATGTCAAACTCTTGGAGGAGGAGCATCCACTGAATGAGGCGGGGCTTAGATTTAGGATTCGTTAAGAGGAAACCAAGGGCCACATGATCATAATAGACAATGATTTTTGATCCAATAATATATGAATTGAATTTTTTCAAGGAAATAAAAATAGAAAAAAGTTCTTTTTCAGTGGTTGTGTAGTTCTCATGTGCTTGGTCAAGGGTACGTGAGGCATATGCATTGACATGAGGAGCCTTCTCAACCCTTTATGATGAAACTGCACCAGCTGTAATGTTCGTGGCATCACACAGAAGTTCTAAGTGGATATCCCACCTTGGATGTTGGATGATGGGAGGTGATGTGCGACTCTTTATTAGTGAATTGAATGCATTTTCACATTTATTATAAAAAATTAAGAATCCTTTTGTAATAACTAGGATAAGGGAAGTGGGATCTTACTGAAGTATTTACTGAGTCGACATTAAAAACCAGCATGACCTATGAAATGTCACACCTCACAAACACATTTTGGATGTGGAAGCATTTAAATTAATTGAATTTTTTATTTATCCACCTGAATTACTTCATTTGGAATAACATGACCAAGAACTATCCCTCATTTAACCATGAAATGGCATTTCTCGTTATTTAATACAAGATCTTTTTCTATTCAATGACGGAGGATAGAACCTAGGCATGACAAACAATCATATATAGAAGATAAATAAACTGTGAAATCATCCATAAAACCTTCCGTGCAATTCTCACGGTACTCTAAAAATGTACTCATCATACAATGCTGAAATGTACCAGGAGCATTTCAAAGACCAAAAGGCATCATTCTATATGAAAATGTGCCAAATGGATAGGTAAATGTTGTCTTTTCATGATCCTTATGGGATTTGTGGATTTAAAAATAACCCGAATAGCCATCAAAGAAGCAATAATGGGACTTACCACCCAGTTGTCCTAACATTTGGTCAGTGAAATGTAGATGAATGTGGTCCTTCTGTGTGGCGTGATTTAGTGGACGTTAGTCAATACATACTCACGAACAGTTTTGCACACAATTTGAAACCAATTCATTCCTTTCATTTGACACAACTGTTATTCCTGTTTTTTAGGCACAATTTTCAATGGGCTAACCCAGTTACGATTAGAGATAGGATAAATGATCCCCACAGCAAGTAATTTACTGACAATTTTACCACTTCAAGGATTGTGGGATTCAACCGGCATTGAGATTGTCTTATGGGTTTAGCATCATCATCCAAAAGTATTTGGTGCATACAAATATAAGGGCTAATCCTGGGAATATCATCCAATGTCCATCCTATTTTCTTTTTTACACTCGCTCAAAAGGATGCTCAGTTTTGATTCTTTTTGTTGAGATATGTTATTAGCAATAATGATAGGCAATTGGTCAATACCCTTAAGATAATCATATTATAAATTATAAGGAAGTGGTTTTAATTCCAACACTGGTGGTTTTTTGATTGAGGGAGGGGATTTAGGGGGAGTGAGGTCCATTATTCTGTCTATCTTCTAATTTTATTCTCTAAAGATAGAATATCTATTGATATTGGATTTTTAGAATCATTGACCGTCATGGGTACCTTTGAATGAACACACTCATCAATTAAAGCACAAAATTTACACTTTTTAGAACCCACAAAACACTCAAAACTCGACTCAAAACAAAATTATCAAAGCGTGAAGAAAATAAAAATGAATCAGAATTTTAGTTCAGAAGATAATTTTGTGTGCGAGCATTGTTTGAGAGCACTTCCATCAAATAGAAATGACGATTGGAGTTCTCTTCAACGGGGTGTTTCGTAGCATCAAGGATGTGAAAACTACCCTATTCTCCTACAAATTCCATGTAAAACATACCATTGTGAACGTTGATGATTGCCTTTTTGTTTTGAGGAATGGCCTCCCAAGTGAGAGAGGATCATGTCCTTGGGATTAGGTATCTTCCATCTCAAGAATGTAGAAAAAAGCGGGGAAGATCATATTCTTCACTCTTATAAGGACATCCAGGATTACACTTATTGGATACGTAGTACATCAGTTGGAATGTTGTACGACAATCCCTATTGGTTGAAGGTCTCCAACCTACAAATAATTATACATTGAGTGAGGCATTACATTAATGGAAGCACCTAAATCTAGCATTGCATTAGAAAAAAAGGTCTCCCCTATTGTACACTAAATCATGCATGTTCCTAGATCATTGCATTTGGTTGGAATTGCTGGTTGAATCAAGGCTGCGACATTCCTTTCCATGTTTACTCTGTTATTCCCCTTTAGTTTCCTTATATGGGGGCAAAGCTCTTTAAGAAATTATGCATATTGAGGGCTTTTCTTAACAGTATCAAAGAGAGGAATGATAACATGAATATTTTTAAATGTATCTATTATTTCATTGTTAATATCATTATCAATGTTTTTCTTATATTTAGTTTGTCTTTGAGGGAAAGGATGTGGAATGGGTTTTTCATGGGATTCCTTAATGATAATTTGATTAATATTTATTTCTTGTTTTTCTTGGCTTGAAACATTTGAGGATTGGAGAAGAGAGTTTTCAAGAGGGGGAAATACCTATGGCATAGAATCTGCAGAATGAGAAACTTATTTACCACTATGAATTTTATCTCCACATACGTTATCTTTTCCCTTCGGATAGGAAATTGGTTTGCATGGTAGTCGTCCAGAACCTTGCATCATAAGCTCACTAGTGATGTTCACCAATTGTCCCACTTGAGTTAGAAGGTATTCAATTGTTGATTGTGTAGTATGTTAGAACTGGAAGATCTAGGTTTCCATTTTCTTAGCCATATCCTCGAGTCTTGGTTGAGATTTGGGAGGAGGAGGATTGTTTTGAGATGTTGATGGATAAGAAGGTTGCATACCTTGTCATTGTTGATACCAATTCTGCTTGGGGTAGCTTGAGTTTCCTCCTTGTCGGTACTAGGGTTGTTCTTTCCACCCATGGTTTGGATTTTTCCTAAATTGTTTCTGATTGAAGGGATGTGCTTGTTGGAATGGACACCCTGGGAACACGACTTCACAAGACTCATGTGACTCTTGATGTTGTGGGAACTGGTCAGAAAAATCAGTATTATCAGAACAAATAACACAATGTAATGGAACATGAGTAGATTTTGAGTTAAAATAATCTTGAGATAATTCCCATATAAGGGTATGAATCTCATCATGTTATTTATCTACATTTTGTTCTAGGGATTAATGAATTACATCATGAACTCCTTGGGTTGGGGAAATTTCTCGTGTACCAAATTGTTGTATACATTGAGCCATGTTGGAGATTATGTCACGAGCAGCGGAAGGAGTTTTATCAACTAGGGAACCAACATCTACAACATCAATCATTCCACGCTTGATGGGGATATGTCCCTCATATAAGTATTGGATTAACAGTTGTTCACTAATCTGGTGGTGGGGGTAAGTGGAGTTATGTTTTTTGAATCTCTCTCAGTATTCATGAAGGGTCTCTCCTAGTGAATGCCTAATTCCACAAGTTTCTTTCCTAATTGAAGCCATTCGAGGGGTAGGGAATATATTCTTTAAAAATATACTATTATGGTCATTCTAGACCCCAATCATGGTAGGCAAATAGTGTATCCTATCTTTGGTTACACCATAAAGGGAGAAAGGGAAGGCCCTAAACTTGATTATGTCCTCAAACACATTTTGGGGTTTCACAGTGGATCACACTATGTGAAACTCCTCACCTGGAATATCATGGAATTTAGGAAGAAGGTGGATGAGTCCTGATCTCAGCTCAATGTTGGCTCCTTCATCGGGATATTGGAAGTACGCAGGTTGGTACTCAACATTCGAGGTGGTTAGTTCATTTAAGGATTGATTATTTACCGCCATTCTTTCTTGGGTATGATGGGGTCAATTTTCTGATTGGATGAATACCACATGAGGTTCCAAAAGGGGTTCCTCAGTGTTACATCATTGACCTTATATAGAAGCCTTGATTTGTCAGTGGAGTGTTTTTTTAAATTTCAAGATCAAATTCATGTGGTGTTTCTTTACCAGATCTTGTCATGCTACAATGATGTCCAGTTTGATTGAATGATGGTTTGTTGTGTTTTTTCATTTGAGATGTATAAAAAAGAACCTAAGAAAGGTGAAATAATAATAGAATGTTATACTATATAATGAGAAAGAGAGAGAGAGAAAAAAGGCATAAATAAAAAAACAATGATAAAAACCCAAAAAAACAATCAATTGGGGGTGGGGTATTGAAAGGAATAATAACTAATAACTAAAATAAATAAAAAAGGAAATAATGAAAAATTTGAGCTTGCCTCCCCGGAAACAGTTCCAAAATTTGATAGCATTGTCGAGCACGTCAAATTAGTTGTTTAATTTTGACTAGAATTTTTGCAGTATAGCAGCAACCCCAGGTCATCTCTCGAATGAGCAATAGATGGTTAATTTAAAAAGTGGGATTTTATTTTAAATTATAAGTGGAATGAGATTTTGTAAAATTAGGGGGTTTCATGATTAAAGATGAAAATAGTAAATGAATGCGATACAAAAAAGTAGAAATGAACAAGATTAATTAAGGGTGATAAACCCTGGATAATTCCATGATGTATATCCTTCATCGCTTCATTATATAAGGTCATGATATTTTAATCCCTAGTTTGGAACACCTATAACCAGAATGTTACTAAGTTTATATTAGGACACCTACTAGGGTTTTGTCAAAAACACACAATGATTCACTGGACACTGCCGATGATTGGGTGGTTTGTGTTTGAATTCATAACTGAAACTCACAAAGGAAACACATGAAGAACTCGATGTGAGGTCCAGTTTTTATGTTATTTCTTTTGTGATACCATGACATAAATGTACAAGTCTTTGATAGTGTTTATGGGAGTTTAATTTACCAATATGAGCCACACAAAAATCTCAATTGAAAGGGTGAAAAAAAGTGTGAACGGTGAGTGAAAGATCACAAAAATGGGTACACCCAAAAATGATCATATGAGTTGAGAATCACATACCAGTACATCAATAAATAAAATTAAAATAGATGATTATGAAAAACAACATACAACCATTAATTAAAATATCATTCAATATAATACAAACATGAAGCTCGGGATTACATAACGTTCCTTATCGGGTGATCACAAGGGGTTTAGAAACCCATGGGAGGGGAGGAAGAAGAAGATGTTGAAGTAACACTTCCCATAGCCTCCAGAAATTATAGAGATGTTGCAATGACCTCTTTGTAACTATACAATGGTATCACCTTGCCTCTGGTTTTCACTCCCTTATGGGGTGCATAAGGTGCCAATTTATAGGTAAAGTTGGAGGGGGTTTTGGGAACCCTGATTTTGATTATCCTCTTGGTCCATGTTTTTTGCCAGTCCGACAGTCATAAATCACTTTGAAAAAAAAAACAATGTTTTTTTCCGACACCTTGGCCACCACCATGTCAAATATGGCGGCCTGATATAGAACATAAAAAGAGATTGTGTCGAAATACAAAGGCAATGGATTGAACCCATGTAGATCCACTTTATCAGACTAAATAGTTTATATGGGCCTCTTAATAAACGATTCGGGCTTTTTATCCTTCATCTAAAATAAATATAATGCAATTTAGGAGCTTCCCACAATGTTTCAGCCCATTTAAATGCACTTTTAAGAAGAAACATGTGTTTTAGTCCATTGTTGTTCTTGGATCATGTGAAGATTGACCCATCATTCTTGGACATCATCATGGGTCCTTCCATTACATGCTTACGTCCTCGAGGATTGAGAGTGGAAAACTGATAAAAGTACCATGATGAAAGTAAGTTCCATGGTCGACACCCAATTTTTTTCCCTGAATTGTAGTCACACAAGGTTGGATACTGTGTTGCGGATCTGGTCAACAGTTTTCCTCTATCATCGTTTCCACTCGGTGGTCTTCCATAGGCATGATGATTTTCCCTCTTTATCCCACACATATGACAATAAACTAGGCATATATGGTCAGAGATCTATGACCCTAAACTATGATCAACTTCATCCTCACTGTAAGATGTTAAACTACAAGCTGGTCGTGACATTCTATATGTGGCCCAGCCTCAGTCCACATGCCCTTTTCGGGCCCCCATACTAAGTTCTCACTTACGGTTTTATAGTGTGGTGTGGGATTATGTCCACATTCCCATTGGGTTACTCATTGTGTTGTACACAACCCCAGATGAGATACCATGAACCTATCTTTGTCCTTATTGTCGTGATGTTAAACTGCATGGCACCCCAGAACTATTTACGGCTTGATTCCCATCCACATGGGATAGGTATAAACACCTGGACATTTTGTATTTGGGTCTAACCCCATCTCATAGAAGCCTCCCAATCAGTTTTTCATCTCGTCCCGTGTTCTTATAGAAGAGGGTTGTACGGGTGTGGTGTGGGCTTAGGTCCCCATTCAGGTCAGGTTTGTAATAACCATGCCACATACCTCTCTCTCTTTTTAGCGGCCTTCACTCCCTTTCCCTGCACCCATCTCTTTGAGTCGGCTTCCCTTAAGTCGGGTCCCTCGACCCTCTTTGGTGATTCACCAATTGGCCCATGAGTACTGTAGTCTAGAATCTGGAGTGTCAGATTCTATGTGGACATGCTTTCACCCATTTATCAGACATCGTGTTCTCCTTCATTTGGGCTTCCATTATCTTTCACATCTGAAGGGACCCCCAAATAGAATATATGTTAGGCCTAAGGGCTATCCGACAATTACGGACCAGCATCCTTGAGGGTTTCAAACAACAAATCGACACAAGTCCTGCGTTGCCAATATGTTCAACGGTCGATGATCATTTTTTGTTCGCATTTCATGCAACATGATATGGATGATGTGTTTTGAACATGATCAATAGTTATCCTCAATGGTCACACCAACCCCATATGGCCAAAACTATCGGTATCATGATTCACATCATTTTCCAACCCATCATGTCTAAATGGAATTTCGACACTCCTGGAACAATCCCTCAGTGCACATTTGCACGTTAGGAAGACAAAAGTCACAGTAAGGCCTCGTTTTGGGTTACGCACCAACTTCCCTTTGGCATGAATTCTAGCTATTGAAAAAACCTCTTTTTCCCTTTTTTCCCACACCGAGTTTGACTCACCTGGGATTTTGAACTGGATTTGGGTCTACGCCTACATATAAGGATTCTGACTCTCCGTGGTCCGAGATCTAGTAACATAAACTAAGATCTCTTTTAGAACTATGTACAACTTGATTCCCATTCCCATGGGATACGTAGTAACTCCTAGACATCTCTTCTCTGGGTCTAGCACGAGTTCCACTAATTTATCTCTTCTGTTCTTCCTTCTACGCCTCATCTCTTATAAGGCTGCTCGACGTGATGTGTGTTTGTGATTATGCCGTATTTAACATCGATTTTACAATGGTGACATCACATACCCCGCTTTCAAGGAGTTAGTGCCTCTTATATTCTATACCAAATGACATTAAAATGTATGTTTTCCTGGACGACGTTAAGAGGTACCTTTAAGAACTATGTATGGAATGAGTCCCATCCTCATGGGATATGTAGGAACACATGGAAATTTTTTATTTGGGTCCATCTCAATTGATATCCCACCTCTCCTATTCCATATCCTCTAACTTTTTCTGGCGCCTCGACCCATGGTTTCTTCCTCGGAATCACGCACGGTATGATGTGGACCTCAACCTCATTCACGTCGGGTATGCTTTATCACGCCGTGAACATTCCCTCTTGAAACACATATCTCTTGCATATGTCTAAGAAATATGAAATTAATCTATGCTTCCTTGTCCCCCATGACATTATACTGTTTCATCTAGAGTGCACGACGTTAAGGTGAATGGTTGGTCCAATCACATGACCCTAAACTATGACATTATCATTCTGGATGCATGACTAAAAAGGGAAATTCATCACGATGTCCTCACTCAAAAAAAAATCATGTATGGCTTCGGTCACACTCTAAACAATTTATCAACGCCATCACAAGGCTTGATTCTTATGGTGATGCCTGAGATTTCTATCCAAGGTCCATCTCTTAAAAAACACACACATTCATCCTAAAGGACAAAAATGATCTACCAAATACCGCTTCTTTTGGTGCAAGGGCTAGACGCACACAACCTTTTTATCTCTGGCACTGAAATCTTACCATGCCATTCCTAGAACTATGTATGTCCTAATTCGCATCCTTTTGGAATACATAGGAGCACTCGTGCACCATACCTCGGGTCCATCCTAATTTCGTTTTTGGTCTTTCAAACTAAAACCACCAGAAGGATCCCATGGGGATCTGGAATCCCGGTCCTTATTCACGTCGGGATTCATATTTACCTCACCATGTGTCTCTCACATTCCCTACCATCTCTGGTTCAAGTTCTTAAACCATAAACTATTATCACTCTGCATCTTTTCCGCTAGATGTTAAACTGCACCTCCAGAACTATGTATAGATTGATTCCCATCCTCATGGGATACGTAGGAACGCCTAGACACATTGTCTCCGGGTCTAGCCCCAAGAATCTAAAATCTTGTCTTCTCATTCTTCCCCTCAGCCCAAACTCTCATGGGAACATTTGTTTTAGCGAGTACCTATTGGGTTCTCATTCACATCAGTTATTGAGAAATCACACCATGTCCCTCACATGTCCTTTCCCTAATCGATCCGAGTTCTATGATCTTAAACTAAGATCTCCCTATGGGAACTGTGCGTCACAATTGTCTACTTTTTCACCCCACACATAGTCCATTTAATCAATCCAACCTTAATGGCCCATTCTATGACCATTAATTTGGTAGCACACAACCTCATGACCATTTTTCTTGGATGGGGACTCAACTCCCACTATCTGATACATCTAGCCATCGTACCCAATGCAATGTGGCAATGCTCAAAGTGAGTAATTTTCACAGGGACATTCCCTTGTTCAATGTTCAAGCTTCATGATCCCTTTATTTGGATCCTATTCCTCATCTATGTTTGAAGGGACCCCCTTAATGGAATGGTCTTGAGCCACATTGGATTCCCTACCGACATGGGCCAACGTCCCTGACAACCTTAGATGACATTTGTGACATGTCCCATGTTTCGAAAATGGTCATTAGCCGACCCACATTTGTCTGTCCACATTTGAGGCTAACTCTAAACAGAAACTATGTTTCGAGCATGGTCAATAGTTACACCATATTATCACGCCAGCATTATTGTGGTCTCGATCTCGAGCATCGTGATTCACATAATTCCATATTCTTATGTTCAAGTGGAATTCCAACATACCCAGCATTATAACTTCGTGCATCTAGGTGAGTTACCTAGGTGGGTCAACATAATCGAGATCTCATTCAACTTGTGTCCCATCTCCCCTCCACGTGTCTCCCTATGCTAGGAATGGCCCATCACTACTCATTGTTTCCCACATTGAGCACGAACCATGTGGGCTTAGAAGTTCTGGTAGGATGTGTACTAGCATAGTCATGCTACAAATTTCTTTCTCATCCTGCATGATGTTAGTATGCGCTCTCATAACAACGTATGTCTTGATTCTCATATTCATGGGGAACATAATAATGCCCTGGCACTTTGCCTTGGGCCCAAACTAACTTTGTCTTTTGGTCTCTGTTCCTAAAGAACAACCTCTGGGGATACATGGCGTTGTGTAAACTCCGTATGTCCTCATTGACTTTGAGTTTGTAGATATTGCACCACATAATCCCTTCCTAGGATCATCCCTGTCACTCCATGTCCTATCGTATGATGTTAAACTACATGAGCCCTCATGTCCTCGATGCATGACATTAAACTTCAGCACTACCATGAACATGTTCAGGATTCACCATAATAACTATGGGATGCATCATATCCCTCTCTAGAAAGGATTTCCACTCTCTGTGTCGGTATTTGACCACTCCACATTCCAAGAACTACATTTGGATTGATTCTCATCCTTATGGGATACGTAGTGACACCCAACCACTCCGTCAAGGGCTTAACCCTATGATCCTTAACCCTCCTGGCCTCGTGGCCATGATCACAGTCCAGTCTCTATGAACTTATACTAGGAGTTTGGGGTCCATGTACCAGGACATTAAACTGTTAACCTTGGTCAAGGTAGTATGTCCTTTAAAAAATGTGCACCGTACTCCTTATATGACATAAACCTATGTGTCATTAAAGGTCCTTGCGAGAGAGGTCCTGTTCAGAAGTAGGTATGATCCCGGATGAAACCTATGCGCCCACCTAATGTTCATTAGCCCTAGTGGCATAATTTAAAGAGTGGTGTACTCCATTTGAACAACCCATCACTCCTTACTCCATTCCTTGTGTACCCATTAATAAGAACCTCATCATCATTCACACCTAAAAGAACCTCCTAATAGTATGGATGCTCGGCCGATGGCTCACCTAATTTCTTGGGCCAACGTTCTGGAAGTCTAATGGAAGACATTTCGAGTCAATCCCTGTGTTTCAAACATGATCAGCGGTCAGACCTCATTTTTAAACCTCATTTCAATCTAAAACAATAAGGATACTATGTTTTGAACACAACCTACAGTTATCCTTCATTTTCCAGCCATCCCTACCACGACCTGAATTTTGGGTATCATGATTCAGACATTCCACTCCCCTATGTTCGGATTAATTTTAATTACCTATGGAAAAATCCTATGGCATTATTCAGCTTGTGCCGTAGAGCACATTGGGAAGGCAACACATCAATTGTTATGAGGCCCTCATCCACTAATCAGGCCTCTCCAATTTCTTCCTATAAATATGGGTTGATTGGTCAAAACACGGATGCCCAAATCTTGGTTGAAACTCCTACATTTAGATGAAGTAATAGTGCGAGCATCCCTTCTTTCTCACATCGGGCATGACTAATGTGATATTAGAAATGGATTTCTCTTTATTTAATGATTGTGGATTGAATGCATTACAAAAAATGAACATGTAAAAAATCTATTGATAAAAGTAGTTTGGAAGAAGCCCCATTAAAGAGAAATTATTTTATGAGTTTGACCAAAACATGAATCTTAAGGATCAACATTTTTGTTGGATTTGTAAAATGTTTCCAACTTCTGGTTCATTGCCTCTAGCATCGTTGTCTGTCCCCTTAGAACCCTATCTTCATCAGTAGTCGCAGAGAACAACTAATTGTCCCTAGCTTATGCTCGTTCTTGTTTAGATTGATGTTCATTCATTTGGTGACTCACTTCCACAATCTTCTCTAGGGTGTCCACCAGCTGGGCCCTCAGTTTCTCAATGAGATCAAAATAGTTTGCGATAAATACCTCCCTTTCATTCAGTTTCCCATAAAGGCGTCAGACCTCATGCACCACCATCATGAATGCCTAGGTATTCCCTTAGTCTATTTGGCATCGAGAAATGTTAGAGCCTTGGATATCCTCTCATATCTTCTCAGCTATTTCATCATGGATTGTTAGATGAAGGCGGTGGGCATCAACCCCTCCAGCGCAGTGAAAGAGCAACCAGGTGCAGAGTGATCCCATCTGCCTCATCCATTCTACCTGTTGATGACTGAGGATGTGTTCGACGCACTTCCAAACCTTATGCTGTGTCATCCAGATTTCATTAGATACTTCTGAATCAGAGCCATCCATCTATTTGGGGTCTGCATGTTAATAGTGGGGAAAAGCAACAAAGAGATCAGATATAATGTCTTCTTCTATTATTCCTGAGAGATTATTATCCTAGGCATGTGTGAGGCCTTCCTCTCTCGCCTCATCCCCAGAAGCATCAACCCTACCAAATTCTATCCTTGCTCCGACATTGAAATGTCTGTTATCTATAGCTTCTTTCTCAACAACTGCTCAGACCGGATTGGCCAGAGGAGTAGATCCCGAGTGGGTCGATGGGCTCATTGCAAAGGCATCTGCGGATGGCTAGGATTCGATGGGTTGACAAGCCTCCAAGGCTAGGATTACTAAAAAAAATGAACATACCAAACTGTTGAGCTCTCCGATGATAAATACTGGTGTCTATGTGATGAACTTACATGTTCTCAAAGCCTCAGCCCTAGGTGTTCCAGTTGATATTGGATCTATCATTGTAGGGGATCCCACGGTGCTTGTTAACTCAATGATGGGCGTCAGCACCGTACCTTGTTCCATTGTCACCTCCTCCCACCTTCATATGGAGCTTCTTGGTCAAAGATAATATTCCCTTGAGCAGGATAAAGAAATGTAAATGTGAATTAATAAAAAAAGGAATTGGGAATGATGGATAAGGGTTGAGGCATACCTCAAGTAGCTCAGTTATGTCTGTATCATAGCCAACAATCTATCCATTCTCTCGAAGACACCCTTTGTGGGCCATCCCTTGAGACCCTCCACCTACAAGATCCTCTTCAGCTTCTCCCAATTCATATCCTTCTCCTTCTCCCTCTCCTTCACTATCATCCTCTCTTAACTCACTACCCTTCGGCTCCTCATCGCTGTCTTCATCCTCTGATGACATATTTTCTGGATCATGATTCTGATTGGGCATTAACATCACTAGGATAGGTGGTTCCTCACACCGACCTTGCTAGCCTGCATACGTGTCCATGTCCATAATGTATGGTTGCCGATGATGGAAGATCACCATATCCTCAATACAAATGAGTCTGACCTTGGGCAGATGGATTCCATCTCATACTATCTTGTTCCAGAGAACTTTGTTGCCCATCGACTGTGGTAGTGTTAATCAGGAAAAACACAATGTGTGGTAGATTACATCATCAGAAAGTTGAATCAGGTACCTTATCCTCTTCTTAAGAGGCTACTTGATTTCTCTGAGAGGCTTTTCACAAGATCCTCTTCCCCCAAAAACTGAAGTCACAACCACATCATACGGAGTTCCCACTACAGTAGCCCGGAAACATCCTGTCCCACTTTCTCGACTCGCCCAAGACCGTTCCTCCCAAACGGCTCCTTTTCTGCTCCCCCGCTGCCCATGTTCTACACTGGCCATATTGAGCTATCATACTCGCTTTTTCAAAAGCCCTTCAGGGTATGCCACAACCCAATGTTCGGTATATTTTATTGAATGTCTTTCCTTTACTCTGGTTGGGTGAAAAGTAATGACTTCACCATATCTAATAGCATTATATATCAACCACATTTGGTGAAGAACACATGGATGCCTCTCCTCCCGGACCTCTATATAAACATTCCTTACAATAAACTAGAGGAATCCTAACTACCTGGAAAATATTGATGGCATTTAGGGCTCACAAAGGATCATCCCATCAACCCGGGAAACAAGCACCCCACCTCTGATGCTCTATAATGATTCCCTTTTCTCTAGCTAGCCTTGCCTTTTTTCTACCATATGACCAATCGGGGTAGGGAATATAATAAAGGATAAATTAGGATGAATTATGGTCCTGATCATCACTCCTTATACATTGAGCATTAGCGGGATGACGCTAGAAATATTCAACAAGGAGGGCCACAGACTGATACCCAGAAGAAAAATGGTGTTTGGAAAGATATACTCGCCACAATGTGCCACGATCCAGCCATGAAGGATTTGGAAAGGGCCACAGATCCCCCTCGGTGAACCCCCGCCTAAAATTCATCTGAGGATGACGTAAAAATAAGCCAACCTAGGGATTCCCATATTGAACGTTTGATTAGCAGTCGTGATTCCCACCACCACCTATGTTCCTAGATGAACTCCCATCCTTATGTCCCTCAAGGGAAAGAACCACCCACTTAGGAAGGTGTCCAAAAATCCGTCATACAGGACATTCAAATCAAAAATTTCATTTACACTGAATCCCCATGATTGATATTCCCCAGCCTCCAATATCCTCCAGTATGAGCCGCTTTCTCTCCATTGTTCCATGGTCGGATACCATCTTCCCCACCCTAGAATCTTAACTTCGAGGTCTCTCTGTAGGAACTGACTGAACAACATCGATTATGCTATGTCCATCAGAAAGACATTGACCACCATCCTCTCCTTGCCCTATTCTAAAAGATGCCATGTCAAGACGGGTTTATGTGATCCTTCTTCCAAAATGTTCCCTGTCGGAAGGAATTCAACATACTAGTGACCATCACATTGAATCCCCTGATGCAATGAATTTATAAAAGGATGATACCAACTTCCCCATGGTAGAGATGGTAGGTATTGGTATCAGGGGACCACTAGGTAAACAACTCCACCCTGAGTTCAAGCTGGCGGTAAAAATGGAACTACGATGTCCACACGGCCTTGAAAAACCCAATATTCCATATCTCGGACCCACAAAGGTCACACGTTTGGCTTACCCAATACACCCATTCCCACTCACTTTTAATTTTTTCTCTGGACGTCCAGTCCCAATCCTGCAGCCAGCCTTTAGTCTCCTCTATAACACTCTGTCAGAATGTAAATGCATGACGGGCAATAGAATCATCCCCGATCGGGTCACCTTCAAATATGGTTCAGGTCTTGGGGTTCAAGATGAAAACAACCATATGTTTGGTTTCTCTAGTATGATGGCTATTTTTATTGATATTATACCGAGTTAGGTCATCCTCACGGGTCACCCTTGACCGCGGTGTGTCGACTTCAAATCTTGGAATGGGTACCTCCTCTAAAATACAAATTTTCCATATTAGTAAGATGTGAGACAACACATACTCCTTATGGGATGGGGTCAACATGTTGAAAAGAGTTTTGTTCCTGGATACAATCATTCTAGTGCCATAAACATCAGGGTTGGAAACCGTCTCAGCCCTTTTAGCAATAGACACAACTTCTCTCTCAGCACCAGTCTGATTAGGAGCCATCTTCTTTCGGAATGATCTAAAGGAGTCAGCCCCAAAATACTTCTACATACTGCTAAAAATTAGGAGGTGGTGCGATAAATCAGGGGGCGGTGCGAAAAACCGATGTAGTAGCGTGAAAACCCCCGATCTTGCGTGTTAAAAAACGACAAACTCGGGGAATTGCATGCAATGGTAGTCTTTTTCGTGAAAGGCACAGAAGGTTTTTCAAGTGAATGAGATCAAGGCTTATCTCATGTGAAAAATCAGTATGGACTGAGGGTCCCATGAAGGGTTTTATAGGCCAAGTGTAGGGTTTTCACGCATGAGAAAAATCATTTACACGCCACTATGAGCTTTTATGCGTTGAGGCTGTTGTTTGCACACCCCAACCCAGGAGGACATGCATATCAGTATTTCCCTCAGAATCCGACCATCACATCCCCTTGCTGATCCGATTCTTAGGGGGGCGAGGGAATTTGTAGATGCCAAAAAATGATCAATTCCTATAGTGGGTATTTGCAGATAAAGTGAAGTCATATTTTGACGTGGTGATCAATTATGCGAGGACCGGAAGGGCAACATGAAAAATCCATGAAGTGTGGAAAAACATCTCTCATGTTCAGAAATCCATTGGATCTGATGGAGTTTTCTGCACGGGCATGGAAAATTACATGCCACCGACCCTAGACGCCCAATCATTCGCACCGACGACATCGTGCACTAAATCATTTGTGCCCCAGAAATGGTGCACAATCATTCAAGTGGGCCGACCTATGAGCGGACCCGACAAACCCGAGCACCTAAAAATATTTGGACACCACTTCAACATCGGACTGCTGAAGAATCCATACCCTCTTCTGCATGCTAAATCCCCATCTCCCGTGTGAAACTGATGGCTTTCAGGTAAGTGAATTTTCTAGATAGGTATCCTCAGGGTCCGCCATCACACAATACCCCTCGGTCTTAACTCCTCTCCCAAATCCCTTTAAGTCATGGACCTTGTACACAATCCATTCACCTTGGACAGAAATCATTAACCAATTCTTGCGCACAACTATTCAAACTTTCAAACCCAACCTTTCATGAAATCCCTTTAATTTGCACGCAAAACCTCAACTTCCCTTTTTCGTGGAAACCTCTCCAATTGTGCGCACACCGAGTCTCTTCCATGCAACTGTTTTGCGCCAATTGCACACCAACCTCCAGAATTTCATGTACACCGTGTCACTTCAACATTACTGTTCCAATTGCACACCAATTGCATGAAAACCTCTATAATTGTGTGAAAACCTTAGGGACCACTCACCCCGTCCTTTTCTGCAAAGATGATCCATTTACGTGTGAGGCTCCCTCCTTATGTGTAATTTTTTAAATGTGTTTCTTGTCCCTATTCCAGATATCATTTTTGGGAACCTCTAAAGTCCAAAACATCTACATCACAAACCCTTATCACGTACGGCCCTCTAGGCTCACATAAAGTAACTTAAAAGTCCTTTTGGTGGTGCTTTATATTGCGTTGCTTCACCTCATGCTTCTTCTCCCAGGCACACTAATGGATATTGCTAATTCGCATAGACACACAAATGTGGACCCCTCCATGGATCTCTCCATAACACCCCCTCACCATGGAATTGTTGATGTCTTCCCTTACCCAAGTGGTGGGAGGTATCAGTTGTATAAGTCATAGGGATTCTGAGTGCACCCACATCGTCTGAGCTGCAGGATGTTACACTGCCAAGATTCATCATCCTCAGCACATGACATTAAATTGTGAACACACCTCGTGCATCATAGGTGGGTTCCCCCACCTTGGACATTCTGCATGCTCACTACTCTCCACGGGGGTGAAAAATTCCTCACATGGATTGGGATCATCTCTATTAGAGCAGCGTTTGTCCATGAGGAATGTGAAACCACCATGGTGTAAGGCCCTAGGATTTCTTGCAAGAGGTAGAATCCATGCTCCTTCCCTCTTCCTTAATGCCAAGGGCAATAGGGGGGGGGATGGGCGCCAAATCCCTCATCTCTTTGGTGTGAAATCACTCTCCCACATGGATTTGTCTCCTCCAGAGCCTCCACATTGGAGTACGTCCCAATCTCCAACACCTTGGGCGGCTAACCACGCGTATGCCCCTATAAACTGTTTGGGCTGTTAACGGCGCATAAGCACCAATTTCTTCATTGGGCTTCCGACAACACATAACCCCCTATTTCTTTTAGGGCCACTAAATACATGTAATACCCACTCTACTTCCCATGGATGCACCTTTTGCGACGTTATCATTAGGTCTTTGCCAACTCTTGTTTCTCACACCGAGCATGACTCACATGGGCATAGAGCAAGAACCGACCATGAAATCCTCTTTAGGAATCCTAGAGTGTAAGCCCTATATTCCCTCTTGAACTACATGGACATTGATCCTTGCATATTCAAGGTACGTAGGAAGCCTCCCTGAGTTTCATTCCCAACACCTATAGGTCCCGACTATCTTTATGTCGGTTCATCGAACACTCTTCCCGAACTACGTGGACTTTGATCATTACTAATGCATGGTACCTAGGAAGTCTCTCTGATGTTCAAGACCTACAACCATTGGTTCAGACCCCCTTTCACATCAATTCCCACTCCTACTGAACTATGTATGATTTGATCATTGTCTCCTACATAGGGTACATAGGAAGCCTATATGAGGATCAACCTCATCTAGCGGTAAGCCATTGTGACCCAGTCCAGCAGTAAGACATTGTGATCCCATACAACGGTAATCCTTTGTGACCTCATCCAGTGGTAAGCCATAGTGACCCCATCAGCAATAAGATGTTGTGAGTCCATGTCAATGGTAAGACATTGTCAATTAGATCACAGTGGCAAGGTGCTATTTTACTTTCTGTTTGGACCCATATCGCCAGTCCCTCCCGGTGGCATCAGACCAACTCTCAGTCTGCTAATCACACGTAATCCCCAAAACGTCATCTGGTCATTGTCCTTTGTATGCACCCCAATTTCATTCCCAAAGCCGAATGTTCCACTTGCGTCCGGTCCCCTCCATACGGGTCACCTCCTTAGGTGTCCCATCACTTCACGAACAATGTATACATTGATTCCCTACCACAAGGTTATGTAGGTGGTCTCTTCGAGGTTTAAGCCCAACAACATTGTCAATGTCAAGTCGACTCCATCTCATTATCCATATGCTTCATTTAAAATTTCACCATCCATCCCAATTCTTACTTGGGCCACCACATCCCAGTGATATCATGCCAATTCACCACCTAGCATCAGTGTTCCCTCCAGGGGTCACACCCATCTGATCCACTCTAGTCAGTGTTCCGATCTGTCCAATACATCTCTACTAGAAGATAAATCTATGTCACACTAAGTGTTAAATAGAAGAAGTCGAGGAAAACATCAGATACATGCCTATGGAATTTAATTCCCCGCATTTGGAGTTGGATTCCTCAGACTTCTGTGCCATCGAGAAACCGTATAATAAGGGAAAGAAACCTCGAAGAGCTTATGTTCCAGCGTCCAGACACTCTAGTGATCTCCAACGAGACTACTACCCTGACCGAAGGATACTATACTAACTAGACCTAGTGGAATGTGCCGATAGAAGCAGTGTATTTAACCAGCATCCATGATGTCATGGCACTGCGAAGAGTTTCACGAACAAGGTCTTAGTCTATAAGGGAGACCTGAACTTGGTGATGGGTTCTGGGGAGAATCCACCGAAGGAAGAACTGATATCCCATAATCCAGTTTAGATCAAAAACCAAACATCCCTGAATAAGTGATGGATTCCATATGCATTTGGAAAGATTGAATGCAGGGCCATATCTACGGGCCCTCCAGGGACGGATGCACACGCCCCAAAAAAAGCGTCATAAATAGTTTCCTAACATAATATCATTACCATTATGATCAATTTTTTTATGTATTTTTAATTAGGGAAAATATGATAATGAATTCATAGCAATGTAGCCTTTTTATGGTATGTCATTGGTTGTATAACAGTGGTTGAGTGGCCAAGAAATTATTTGTCACTTCTATTTTCAGGATGAAAAATATCTCAATCCAAATTGATCATGATTCTAGTTCCTTCATAAATACATGGTCCTGGTAATAAATGATAAATCGGTTTTGTTATATCATAAAAAAATTATGTAATAATGGGTTAATACATTAGTTTTCATCCTTTTTAATTAGATATTAAAGAAAAATAGATTCCATTACACAGTGTGTGTTTGAAGGACAGTTGTAATTTATATCACTGTCCTTAACTATTTAGGCTCCATGATGGATTTCTTGACTCTACTCATATTCTTTTATTATTATTAATTTATATGGGTTTTTTGTCCTAGAGGGTCATATATAATAAATTAGTCACAAATATTACATGTATAGTTTAATATTTATAGCAGACATTGCGGTCCAAAATAATGGGGAACATTTCTTAAGGATATATGATAAAAAAATTCATAAATTAATTAATATTATTCAAGTTAAGAATAATGGTAATTGATTTTATTATATAATTGTATTTACATGTTTTAATGTAAATACATGGAAATATTAGTTGAATAAAAATTAGTTTAAAACATTCAAGGTTCATTTAAAATTTTTGTGAGAAAAGATTCAAGTTTGTGGCTCATGTTTCATCACGTAATATATATTTATTATATTACAAGAATGTTATAAAAATATAAATTATATTTATCATTCAGTTTAGTAGTCATAATATATTGTTTATTAAGTGAGCAATATATATTTTTCGTATCGGTTGTATATTTAGATATTTATTTTATCGCTATAAATTGAATAAAGTGTGATCTCTCGAAAGACTATTCAATATACAAATTTTTGATCGTATTTTTTTATTCCCTCTAAATCATTCTACTGGGAGACACTCTCAATTTGTGTGATTCATATCGAGTTCACTTTTATGCATCACATGAATGATGATGGGGTATATGTTAGAGCATCAATGGTGTCATTAGATTTCTGCGCTAGCCCCCTGATATCGATGATCGATGCTCCCAATGAATCTTTAAGTACATCTTGATGAAATAGAGTAATTTATCTTCTAATTGTTGAAGAGTTGGTCATCGATGATGGTAATAATTCAATAACATCACCAGATCTAACCAGTTATTTTTTTTAATGATTCAAATTCCATATTCAATATCCTCTTGATGTAATAGGGAAATGTTTCTCTAACTATGAGGATTCCATGTTGATCATTAGTGGACAAATTTTAATCTACCATATTTTTGGACTTTGTTGAATACTTATTACCTTAATTTTATGATAGATTATAGAGGCACGAAATCCATGTGTGTGAAGTGTAACTATGATAATGGTATCCATGCTTCTTACAAGAAGAGTAGTCAGGGGAAGGGTTGGTTATTCAATATCCAATCTGGGTTATCTATCACCAGTGTGGTTGGTTAGGGATATACCAGACATATTTCACACAACCATAAGATGATTAGTGATATTATCATTGGAATGGATATATTAATATATATTTAATCCATGAAAGACATGTAATGATGGACTATCAAGGAAGTTTCAGAGTGTGGAAAGAGGTTATTATACAAAATATGAATATGAAAGATATATTTTTACTTGACATTGTAGTAGAGATAATGGAAATACTAATTTGGGGAATGATAACATATATCTGTAGTGTGGTTTATCTTGCTGGACATAGACTACATCAATGGGTAGAGGGCAAGGGAAGTTACATGACATTCAACATACACTTGTGGATTGTGAGGATGGACTATCTATTGTTATAGGTATTATTATTGTATCTTCTTTTATTTATAATGAATCTGTTTATATTGGTGCCTCTCATTCCTTTATATATTCACACTATTTGACGGTCTGAATAAGGTGGTGTAGTTTTTGAGTGAGGTATTGATGATATATAATCATTTGGGAGTACAGTCGGAGGACATATGACTATACAATGGGTGTTCTATCAAGGTTGGGTAGTACGATTTCCTTTTGATTCATTACATTCCAAATATTTGAGGCTTCAACCATTTAATCTATATGGATTTGTTATTATATTATCAATACCACATAGATTATAACCACATGATTGTGACTTATACGTCTCCAAGGTGTGACAATTATATTCATTGAGGTCGGTGGAATAGGTAGGTGTTAAATAAAAGGACATTTCATCAACAACTATGTGAGCTAACCACCTAGATTTTTGAACATTTTCTTGATTATGGGGATGTGATTAATTAATTCACTCCAAAAATAGTGGACCATTTTCATGATGTGTTTCATTAATACATATTATGGATTCACCATTTGAGATAGATGGAGTGTAAAATAAGTCTTATGTTATGTATTTCAGCTGTATCAATTCCACCATACATAATGACACTGATAGTGCCTCAAGAGCCCAAGACAAAGCTAGAATAGTTCATGGATAAGGGGTCTATCCATCCATGTACATTGCCTTGGGTTTCTACACTTTTGGTTTTAAAAAATGACAATGAGAAATTAAGCTTATGTTTTGATTATCAGTTGTTGAGAAAAAAGAATGTGAATAAACCATATCCCCTTCCATTTATTGATGATTTTTCTTACTAGATGTGAGGAAAATTGTTTTCACCATGATCGACTTGAGATCATGGTATCATTAGTTGATGTATTTTGCATCTGATATGCAGATGAAATCTTAATGAATTATTTATTGCCATTATAAGATCTCCATAATGTTGTTTGGGTAGATGAAATCTCTTGTAGTGTTTATGGACAAGATAAATTTATTATTCTATCAATTCATATATTATTTAGTGGTTGTGTTTATGGATTTTATCTTCGTTTACATCAACACTCATGACCATAATTCTAAAAATCATGAAATATTCTCTAGTGCTCTGAGAGATCATCGAATATATGATAGGCTATCTAAGAGTCAGTTTTGGATTGATGAAGTACGCTTATTGGGCAACATAATCTAATAGGATAGTGTGTATGTAGACCTAGGGAATGAACATGATTTTTTTTCATATGGTAAAGACTAAGAATGTTTCTAATATCTCTATTTATCTTGAGCTACATGTTTTTATTTGAGGTTTATCTAACACTTTTTTTGATTTTTATAACCACTTTCCCGAATTGAAAATAAGGGAATTAATTTTTAATTTTCTAAAACATATGAAAACCATTCCATGAATTTCTCATGAGTATGACATCAACACTATTCTTGATCCAACAAAATCCATGTGAGGAGAATAATTTTTTCTGACAACTCAAGGATCAGTATTGAAGATGTCTTCATATAGGAGATTTTCGGAGTACATGAATTCCTTTCATTTTAAAATAGAATATTCACTAAAAAAGGTAAATAGTGTAGTAGTTTATTTATGTAGGAAAACATAGACTCTGGATTTCCCAGATTTTAGTACGTAGTAGAAGTTGTTTACCTTATTAGCTGATATCAATGTTGTGGATCAGGAGAGTTAGGAGAAGATGAACCTCATCTATGTTTTTGTATTGTCATCAATTTTGAGACAAATTGGATATATGATATTTGGATTTCAAAATTTATATATTTTAAGAAGAACCTAGAAGGTGGTGATACAACTTCAAATTGGTCTATAGACCAGGAGGATATTATCTATGCAAGGAATCAGTTTGTTGTGCCTATGAGTATGAAGAAGGAGTTGATGGATGAATTTATTTACTCAAATTGGGAGTTTGATTTAGTTTTGAAAACAATGTACTATGATCCATAATGATTGTTATGGTGGATGGGAATGAAAAAAAAGATAAAAGGGTTCCTAAAATGTTGTTAAAACCATAAATAGTTGAAGGTAGAGCATCAACAACCTATTGTATTACTATATACATTTTCTATTCTCGGATGAAATTGGGATGAGGTTACTAGGGAATGTAATTTGGTTCTCATATGGAAGCCTTGTAATGATGGTTCTATTTCTGCGTTTGTTGGAAAACAAGTGAATGTAATTAATTTCAAGAGTAAAAGCCCAAAATTCTAATGTATTACTTTGTATTCGATAGTGTGTGTGACACAAATCACCATGTGCATAAGGGAATAAAATATCTTGAGACTATACTCGATATTTAATATTTTAAATAAATTCAATGCCTGGTATTTATTTAACTGCATACAAAACTATGTTATCTTGCATCATATGAAAACTATTATTTCCTTGATATATTTTTTTACCCACAAGGGAGACCTTCTTTGATAGGATTAATTTCATGAAATATCGAGTTTCACTGAATAATAATGTATTATTATAATTTTATCATTTTATATACTATGATATAACATAGATTTTATGTTATTAGTTATGAATAATATATAACAACATATTAAATTTTTTTTCTTATATAAATATAAAATTAATTCATTAAATACCATTTAACAGAAAATTATAATAAGAACCAATTGGATATAAAAAGAAATAATTTTTTTATTATTCCAAAGAATTTTTGTCTTAATATAAATAATTAGTTATAATTTCTGAATTATTCTAATGAAATATATATTTTATGTACTAAATAACATATTTTTATTATTCATCCATCTGTTTTGACAGGCATTAGATAAGAACAAACCCAATTTCACAAAAAAAAATATATTTTATAAAGTCAATTTTACCACCTTTTAATGCAGAACCAATATTAAATATGAATTTTGAACACATAAATAATTTAATATATCAAAATAAACTTCATATTTGAAATAGAATGATAAAACTTTCATTAGGGAGAATTTTCAAAAAATTTATGAAACATATCATTTTCAGTGAATATTTGTCAATACTAATCATTAGTTCTAAATTATTTTTACAATATAATTTATTTTTAAGGATAAATAATAAATTTAATTCATTTTAAAGAAATAATCGATTATATTTCTTTATATAAATTCAATTTTATATAATTATTTTAAATTATAAATTTTATATTGATTATAAAAACATACGATTCATTTTATCATAATTACTTTAATATCCTTCATTTTCATCCCACCTACGGTATGAATTTTAAAATAATTTCATTTAATTATGGGATTAGAATTTGGAAAAATTAGATCCTATTTTGGAATTAGAATAGTTTTTAATATTTAAAAATACAATATTTTTTAAACCAATAATATTATTGAATGCAATACAAATTAATTACAATGCTTATGGATAAATTAAACAAAATAAGGGAATAATCCTTATTCTCAAGATGCAGCATGACCTGTATAATGGTACAATACCTATAAACTAGACATATATAAATCATAAAATATATTTGTTCCATATTTTTCCATTATTGAATCCTCTTAATATATGAAAAATGTGGAAGGAAAATCATTGTCTAAATATTACTTGAGTGTCACTCTTCACCCACTATAAAAAGTCCTCCTCACCTAACAATTCATCACAACTGTAAAGTTACATTGTGTAGAACATTATATTACCAATTATATCATAAAAGAAACTCCCCTCATCCAATAATTCCACACTTTATAAGAATTAAATCAGAGGAATCCATTGGTACAAACCAAAAGGAGTTAACTAATTAATAGGTAACATATTTCTATTTGTTTTTAAGTTTTATTTCAATTATACAAAACATAAATTATTATTATTCAATTGGTATACAACAAACAAATATCCAAAATATACTAGGTCTTTTAAATTTAGGTTTTAGATAAAAACGTACACATAATTTCATATAATGGGTAACAAACATACTGTTTATGAGAATGGTGAACTACCACCTCACGAAACAATTATTGTTCATTCTTCGTTTACGACCTCACCTAGTGGTCATTATGGTTTAAACTCTATTAAATATTTTTATGTGATATTTATTATGTATTTATATTATATAATTATTTTAAAACATGTATCTTTATCATTTCTATTTTTTGTAAAAATGATATCATCGTTTCTAGATGTGTGGAATACGAACCCCTCAAAAAGATGTTATTCCTTCAAATGAAACATGGAATTTTTAATGGTTTGTTTTAATTAATCATATTATACATGTAAAAAATATATATGATATTAATGAAATAATTTAATTTTCATCATATATATATATATAATTTTCTTTATTATTGTTTCACACACAAAAAAAGTGATAATGTCGATTGTGGACTTCAGGACTACCACCTCCCCGACACAACATGTTTCCATTTTCATAAAATTATTTATATAAATAAATAATTATTATAAAATAATATAGTATATTTGAAAAAATGATCATTATGGAATGATATTGTGTTACTTATCATCTTTCCAAAAATTGTATTGAAAATGTGAATGTTACTTATATGAACATATGACCTATCATCTCCACGACTGAAAATTAAATTTTTATTAGTAAATCAAATTTATGGAAAGAATTAAAAACTAAGAGATCAAACAAAAAATGATATAAATGAACCATTAAATTGAAGATTATGTCTTCTAGATTTTGTCTCCCAAAATAATTTCCAATATCTATTACATACATAGTAGTTTGGTTCATCCATTAAGAGATCTTCAAACAAAAATTCAAGCTAGTCCCAAGCCAAGATGTACTCCCCAAGGATGATCTTCCCATTATTAAATCCCCCAACAATATCCATCTCCTTCCTGTCGATCTAGGAATGTTTCTTCTCATTGAGTTGCATTCTTAGTTTCCTACCCATAGTCTTGAAAGCTTTTTCTACAGTAGCATTGAGTGAATGAACCTGTTCAACCACATATTCTTCTAAACACATATAAAATTTTAGTAAATGGTTAGGTAGATCACATTTTTTCTATTTATATCATGAAACCTTGGTTGGAGGGTGGATATCACATTCCCTTTTATTCTCTTTCACCTTATTTTTTGTAAATTTTCCTATTGGAAGTGGAAACTATGAGTAGTCCTTCATCTCATTTTGAATGACATCAGGGTTCTCCCACTCATTGTCCAAGGATTCATATCACTCCAAACTGCATCCTTTATTAAAATTGTAGAAAACTATTCCCATATTCTTTCTTGGGAACCATTTTACCATCCATAGACGTTCTAATTGTTTCTTTTTTAGATAGTTGAACTGGATCCACATTATGGAGTTATTTGTGGTGTTTTCCCAACTCCAATGTCTCCTCACTTCTAGGTCATTTCCTGGGGGTTAAATAGATTCCACTCCCTAGGAACACCACCTCAGAAAATGAATTACCCATGGCTGTTAATATTCAGCAATCAACCACCATTTTGGACCCCATTTTTCATGCACTTCCACCCCGATGATCCCCTAACCGAGGGTACTCTTGTGAACCATGTTTCATAGTTCCTTGAAATGTGTGTTATAGTGTTAAGAACAATTACTTCTCGGAGGAATCAATTTGATTTTTATCTGGAACTAGAAACTTCCAACATTTCTTTATCTATAAGGGAACCTTCCTTGAAAAGGTCGGTTTTTGTTACGATTGATCATTATGATACTTAAGAACGTGCATCAGCCGAGAGGATGGGAGGTAGGACTCATCACACCTTTTTTTTGGGATTTTTGTCTACCTCGAGAACCCCTTTATATATTTAATTATTTTTATGAATCTATATTAATTCACCAAGCATTACATATGTTTTCTCTTGGAATTTTCAGTCACTTATTTACATGTGTAAAATTTAGAATCAACAGTATATATTCAAGGTTCTTTTAATCATCATCATGATGGTACTGGTTTTTAAGCCACTCAGTGGGGAACTCTAGAGTTTATTATCATCCAAGGATATGATGGATTGGTCTGATTTTGGGAGCATGCCCATAAGATAGGCTACCAATGTATCCTTGCGAAAGGGATCGCAATCCTTATAGTTTGGTTCCACTGAATTGGACACATCAAACCTTTTATGGTCTTGTTATAAGGACCTAGACATAGAGTTTAATGTCATATGGGATGGACATCTAAGAGGAAGATGCTTAGTTCAAACATAGTCTGTGACTTATACTGAAGCAGCCCGATAAACATGGAAAGGATGTTGGTTTCGAAGTTAGATCTGACCCTATTAGGAATTTAACCCAAGGAGAACATGGTTGATTGAAGGAATTGGGTTTAAACCTCATGAAGGAATCCTACATATACCATATATATGGGAATTAATGCCCATTTAGTTCTATTAGGTCTCATAGGGGAGTATAGTCCATTGAGAGAAAGGAATTTGGGCTTACTTCCTGAAAATGATTCCTTGGTGACAAGAAAGATTAATTTTGGGATTCTTTTTAAGGATGATGCCTAGATTAAGGGTTCTAAGATTGGATTCATGAAGATGATATATAGGGACCTCTGTCCCTGAGAGTGCTTCGAACGTATCCCAACTAAGGTGGGAATCAGAGTTCTCGTAGGTCAATCAATTGTTCAAATGATGTGACTACGAAATATCTCTTATCCCACATTAGTAATTCACGGTGTGGGAAACAAGAGGATTAAAATTATTCAAAAAAATCATTCACTCTTTCATATTTTTCCTCCTAAACCTATGGATGAGGGTGAGCCTCCAGTGGTGATAGTGGATGAGGTTAAGGCGACCCGGGAAGACGGCGAGGGGACGATCATTCCCTCAGTTCACTTTACATTAGACAGGGGTCCAACAAAAGGAGGAAGGGATGAAAGTTAATGGATTACACTAGGATGGATGAGGTAAAATTGATCCAAATAGGGAAGGGATACTTCTCTTATACATGCACAGAAAAGCATGTGAGAACTGTATCATCCCTACCAGAGACCAATGTTTTCAGGTCGTCTCTTTGAGAAGGGTGAGGTCAGGACCTAAACCCTCCTCCAAATTGGGAAATTACCAACACTGTTTCTGGGAGAATGGTCTATGTGACTATGGATATAAAAATCCATAGACATTCTATGTATCCTACCTTCTTTATTTTAAAAATGCTGGAAATCCCTTACTGTTGATATACAAACCCAATATAGGAGAAACACTGATGTGTCTTTCCCAAAGGATTGATAAGTCGTGTGGAGGTCTCAACAAAACCTATTTCAGATAAGGGATCCAATGAGGAATTATCATTTCCATGAATGGATTTGAAGAAGTCTTGATGATATATAGACTCAAGAGAGAATGTGAATCCATGAGGGGCACCCAAGTAGAGAAGCGCGCCCAAGTATGGGCACACATGTGGGCTTCAGTTACCATATTTCCACTTAAGGGATGAAAAAACTATGTGTTAATACATGTGAAATAACATTCTACAGCCTTAAAGTGTATTCATAGGTTTTCCTTGAAGCGAGGAGCTCATGTTCCTATAAAATAATTAGGTGGCACACAAGTATTTGTGACTTGGGGAGGATTGGATCTTTAGTAGATTAAGTGTTATGGTTTTCAAACACTAAATGGACATATGCCCAATAATCCTCCCATAAATTCTCTGCTCAATGTGTTGAAAAAATTCCATGAATGTTTCTAACGACTTGGGAGAATTACTAGGGCGAACATAATAGTAATTAGGCTTCACGGAAATTCATCCATACAAATGAAGGCACCAAGGTTCTATTTATAAGAAAAAATATGACCTTGGGCGAAAGGAATTCGTTCGGTCATGTATTTTTCTTGACATTTTGTGGAGTGAAAGGGGCTGCAGGCCATATGGGTGGCACCCAAGTATACTTGTGCGCCGATGATGATTTGGATAGACCAGAGCGACACCTTGGGGACTTGTCCAAAATTACTACTTCAATCAGCTCCAACATGGTGGCACATAAGTATTTGATTGTTGGTACCCTGGGTTCCTCTTTAGGGACATAGCCAAATAATTTCTCTATACCGCGTGGGCTTCCCCACACGCCCTTTCTTGTGCTAAGTGCCGGGATGCAGTACTAGCCCTTTAGGCCAGTGCCTTCACTACCGTAACTGACCCCCATGAAAAATGCAGAGTCGCACCATGAACATTTCAACTTCTGTTGAAGATATTTTCAGTTAAGACACATTGAAATACATCTTAAATTGCGGAGAAGTGCATTCAACAAATTTCATGGTGTCTACAAAATCCCCCTTTAGAATTTGATTCGTTTAGAACGAAAAGAATCTTGTTCTAAGGTAAATGTAAGGCACATTGTCAAATTTTCAACATCATTCGGATGGATTTAAAGATACATAATATTTGAAAGGATTCTCTAAATTATGTGTAAGACATGGGGCCTAACAAGAATAGTTTTACTATTGTTATGGTCATGTGGAAAACCCTACAAATTTTTTGTCTTTTTATATTTTATTTCTCTAACATTACCAAAATCATTCAATATGTATGTTTAGTGAGCTGGGACTCAACTTATGTTTAATGTTCCCTCTGTGGGTTCTCAATTTGTTGAGTACCATGTCTCTTATTCTTAGAAGTTTAGAGTCACTAATGATGGAATATAATGATCTAGTATTTAAGGTTGAATATCTTTGACCATAAAATTTGAAATTATATCCCAAACATGACTCTTTGGCTAAGAATTGCATTAATATTCATTAAATTTTTCCAAGGGGAATCTTGTGTAATGATTTTTATGGTCACCGAATTTGAAACCTGTATAAACATAATGAGAGTCTCTAACAAGAAAAAAGTTACCATTATTTTGACTAAACCTGTTACAGGGGTAGTATTATGAAGGGCCAACTAGGGCATATGCTACATAGCCAAATAGTGTCATCTTTTGGCTGACAATCCTATTATATGGGAAACTTTTTCAAGGACACATAAGGGGACATAATACATAGTCATGCAAAATATCTCATTAAATTTTAATATTTTACTTCTGATAGACAGAGGAAAATAAGATTTGGGAGACTATTGACCATAATGGGTGGTTTTTCCACGGAATGCAATTTTATGAATAAAGAGATATTTTATGCCGACATATGTCATGATTAGGAAACCCACTTCTATAAAAATTTGGTATATAAATAATGGTTAAATTTTTTTAGAATGGGTATTTACTGATATCATATTGTGCAGTTTTAAGTCATATAGTGGGGACATTTGTGCTGTGTAGTTTTAAGTCAGCTAGTGAGGACATTGGTACTATACAGTTTTAAGTAATGTAGTGAGGACATTATGTTGCTTTAATTTATGGTCTTTACCCTTGACCAAATGTATGATACTCGACCAATTTCTTGATAGTTTATTTAGAAAAATATACTACCAAATCCAGGTATGGAAAATAAAATTGTAAATTGTAATATAAGAATATTTCAATCCATATGATGATATAGAAAAGGGGATTAAAAGAATTAGAGGAACAATTTTTGCAGAATAAAGATACCATTATTTTTACAAACCTATAATGGGGGTTGTGTTATGCCGATACAAATGGGGCATATTCTATGTTGAAAAATCATGGAATATTTTTACTGACAGACTTGTTATATAAGTAACTTATGAAATTCCACCAAAGGGCACATGATACATAGTCAGGAAAAAGAGAGCTCAAAAATCTGACACTCTTCTGCTAAAAGCTGAATAAAGTTTATGGAGATTCATATTTTCCAAACCATAGAATTTGGTTCATGGAGAAAGGTACCTGAATATGGGCATGGTATTTCCAACCAATATGTCCATAGAATCAGAGGAATATGTATTTTATGAATGTCTGACACAAACATAAGATATATGGGGTCTCCAGTTTTAGTTCATGGATCTTGGACCAGAAAAGGAAACAATATATGATACGTGTCCAAGTGGTTCCAAGGTTATTTCACATTGCATTGAACACATGGTAATTGAAATGTGTAAACTATGGTCATCAATGCTTTTAGATGGTTAGAAATATAATGTGACAAGTATACATGAATGACAATATTTAAATAAAGATTCTTATATATTTTCATCTGATATTTAAGGGAAAAAATATACTATAAACATGAAAATTTTTACCATTATTAGAAAAACCCATTATGGGGGATGTATTATGCAGGGTAATTGGGGGTATATGCTTCATTGTTAAATAATGGAATCTTTTGATTTACAGTCCCATTATGTAGGAAACTTATGCAAGGAAACCTAAGGGCATGTGATGCACTTTTAGGAAAAATAAATCTCATGTATTAGAAACTCTGTCACAAAAACCATAAGAACAATTATGAAGATCAATAAACATTCAAGATTAAGAGATTGGAATATGGGAGGGGGTTATTCCCAATGCATTTGAGAAATATTTGATCCAATATTGGCCTTGTGTTTATCGTTCATTACATAGATCTAACTAATATGTAAAATGGTTACTTTCTTTGTATCCTCTGAATTAATATTATTATGTGAAGTTTAAAGTCATACAACGATGACATTATACTGTGCAGTTTTAAGTCATGTAGTTAAGACATTAATAACCCCATAAAAAAATGAGACACTGTATTTATATAATGAATACTTTTACCCACTTCCAAATCCCACTTGAGCTATGATTAATGTGAGAAACAATGAGTGGTAAAGGTTTCTTCTATTATATGAAGGTGGAACAGCTGAAAAATGGGGTGTTATATTTCCATGAAGTTTAATGTAATGAGGTAATGTTTAAGATGAACTGATGTAAAAAAAAGATATATTGTAACTACAGTAGGGATAAGACCCATGGGTCATTATGTGTCTTGCTGAAGGCATGAATCATGTCATACATAGTTCTTACAACATCACTTATTCATGTTTGATTCTTATACAAGGAATTATTGATTTTTTATCACATCTCAGAACAAGATTAGAGATCTAAGAATTTATACATTTCTCATTGAAATGATAATCAAGCCATACGTAGTTCTTGAAATAATCATTTCTCATGCCAATCGAGTTTGACATGATGAATGGAGGATTTTGACATGTTCTGATAGAACGGTAAATATTAAGACATAAAATGGTATAAGGACCAAATCATATAACTAAAATAAATACTCTGTATAGATCAGATTCATATACAGGAGAAGAAAAGAAAACAAGAAGATTTTTTGATTGTGTTTTGGCCCAAAATTGGAGATTTAGGTGTCTCTACATATGTCATTAAAAAATGAGAATCAATGCATACATAGTTCTTGAAATAAGGTCTCTAGGAAGATCTGAATCAGACATTGGAATTATAGGGACACAAGTGATACTATGGAGTAGAGATGATATAAATGATGTTTTCTTATGAAAGCTTCTAAATTCAAATAGAGAAACTGTTAGACATACAGTTTAATGTCCTCCAACAAGGACAGATGATGTCATGTGTTTTAACATCATGTGACAACGACAAAGATACTATGCTTTTTAACGTCATGCAGCACAGAAACTTATAGATGATATTTAGTTTATTGTCTTGGAACTAGGATATTAGACAATGCAGTTTTATGTCTTGAAGAAAGAACATGGGGGTTGTGCAGTGTTTTAGTCTTGCCAGGTGGACATTTTATTGTGCAGTTTTATGCCTTGCAGTGATGACAATTATACAACTAAAAAAAGTATTTCTTTAAAAATCTCACATTGTTTGGAGTTGTAATAAGCTCTTCATCCATTGAGATTAAGGAATAATATCCATATAAATAGAACTTCTATATGGATTATGGTCATTCCAACATTGGTTCAAGGATTGCTGATTTATTCCCAGGTATCATTGAAATCCTAAGGACCAATACTAATTCTCCTTGATGAAATGAACGAAGATGAACTTTATTGTTAAAAGATCATTCTATTATATTCTGATATACTTCTAAATGATGCAATGTATGCAATGATTTATCATCTAATCATTCCTGATTATTGAACTGTTTCTCAGACCTCTCATCTATAGACAAGAAGTATAGATTTCAACTTTGAGTGAATGAAATTTCATTTAAATTTGAAAAAAATGCTTCGGTTCCATATACAAATGAGTATGGAGTTTCTAGTGTAGATGTACTGGTAGTGGTCCAATGATCCCATAAAGCATTTAGAATTTTATCAGGACATGATTTTTTATTGTTATCAACCATCTTATAGAGTATATTTTATAAGGTCTTCTTGAAGGCATCTATCTATCCATCGATATCACATGATAGTTAAATGAATTGTTGAATTTTATATCATGTTCCAGATATAAATTTTTTAACTCAGCAGAACAAAAAACAGTGCCAATGTCCATCAAATTAATATGAGGGACACCAAATATGATGTTGATTTTAGTTTGAAAAAAACAATGATTTTGGATCCTACTTCTTTGAGAGGTATCACCTTAGCCCATTTACAAAAAGAAGTCAGTATCAGTATGAATATAATTGAACTTCGTAGATGTGGCTGGAGGATAATGCCCTACTACATCCATTCCCCATGTTGAAAATGGCCATGAGTATTTAGTTGTTTGTAGTAACTCTGAGGGTTGATGAATGAATTTGGCATGCACAATGATATGATGACATTTTATAGTGAAATATGTGTAATCCTGCATCGTTGAATTACAAAAGAATCCATGACTTCAGATATGATCAGAGAGTCTATTCCCATATTGGTGGGCACCACAAACTCCTAAATGTACTTCATTCATGAGAGCTTTATTCACTTCCCCATCAAATAATATGAATAGAATTCAATCATATCATTTCTTGTAGAGGATATTTTGGTGGTATGTACTATCATAAAGAGTAAAATTAGTCACTTGTCGTCAGATCTGTTCTTTTTCATCCCAATTTTGTGGAAGTACTCCATTTTGAAAATATTCCATGATCGGTGTTCTCTATTCCATGGTATGACCATATAGCTCAGAAATAGGTCTAATTACATAAATTTACTCTATTTTGATTTGAAAAAAGGTAATACCATGTGATGATGAGTTATGTTATTGAATGTATCAACCCGATTTGGATCTTCCATGGTTGTGGCTCCATTCTCCAGTGCATCTTCATAAGCATTTTGTGATCGTCGAACATAAGACAATGTCATCTCGGAGGGAAATTCAGCCATTAACCCTATGTAGTAATCACAAAGTGCAATTAATTATTATTTTATTATATAATATTCTCCATTTTTTGGCATGATGACCATTTCTAAATAAAATTTCACTTTTATGTGATTTACTTACACTTGAAGTTCCAATTCCAAACCTGCAATGAGAGCATGATATTATGCCTCATTATTGGTTCCATCATCTGACAATAGGAAGGAATAAGGAAAAAATGGATTTTAGGGAAATAAGGAAAATTCCTAAACCATCATTATTGAGTTAAGGGTCTTCCAGTCACTTCCTAGTAGGATTTCTGGAAGCACCATCAAATAAAATTTATCTTGATTGGGAATTTTCCAGAATATAGAAGACCTCTACATCAAGAATCTTGGTATTTAATGATGAATCGCTTGTAGATGGATGCTCAGAATGGAATTCATCCAGATCTTGGACTTTTATTTCCTTTTTAGGTTAAAACATTAAATAAAACTATTGCAAAATAATTTTCCACCGTGCTAAATTCCTTATAAGTATAGGATTACAGAGGATAAATTTGAGAAGGTTATTGTGAGATACCAATTAGACCTCAGGATGTTACAGATAGTGCCTTATAGTTTGAACTGTAATGATTAATTCTAGGCCGAACATTTAAATACCTTAATACCATGTTTATGCATCATGCGTAGTTCTACTGAGATAGTAAAGACTTTTTTCATTCCCAAAATCTTTGTTTTGAGCATGGAAAGCACACAGTGATCACTCCAAAGATGTCACATGATAAATAATAGGACTTAATTCAACAGGTGGATTTAATATAGGTGGACTCAAGAGATATTTCTTGAGGGTATCAAATAATTCTTGGTAGTATTGAGTCTATTGATAGGTGACTCAATTATTCATTAATTCAGTGACGAGGAAACACTTTCCTTTCAAATTGGCGATAAAATACTGAATATAGGCCATGTATCCATGGAGTCCTCTAAATTATTTCTAATTTCGAGGATGTGACATACTGAATATTGATTTTGTTTTCTCATGATCAATTTTTATTCAACGATGGCGTAATATGAAGACAAGGAACTTTCTTGATGTTACCCCAAAAACACATTTTAAGGGTTTTGTCTTCAAATTGTGTAGTCAAATTTTATAGAATATAGACTGTAAATCAACCATGTGGTTGGAATGTATTATGGATTTGATCCCCAAATCATCCACATAACAATTATAAAACATCCCTAAGAATGATTTGAAAATATGGTGCACAACATGTTGGTATGTTGCTCCAACATTATTTAAGCCAAATGGAATTACCTGATATCAAAACATACCTTGAGGGGATCTGATGTATATATATTCTTCATCCTATGTGGCCATACATATTTGATTATACCCAGAGTAGCCATCAATGATGGAAATAACTTTATTTCCAGTCATTGAATTAATTAAAAGTTATGTAATTAGAACTAGAAAATAATCTTTAGGATAATCCCGATTAAGATCTCTGAAATCAATGCAAAGTGAAATTTTCCCATTATACTTTTTTACTGGGACAAGGCTGCCAATCCATTTGTGATATTTAACGTCTCTAAAAAAGTGACCTTTATAATCTTATAAAAATCATCTTGAATTTTAGAGTCATGATTTGGTCTTGTTCTTCGTGCTGCTTGCATGAATCCATGATATTCTTCTTGAAATCCAAAATGATTGGTGGATCCATCAGGATTAAGTCCTGGAATTTTTCTATAGTTCCATGAAAATATATCTCGAGGATTAATTAGAAATTAAGTAGACATGTCTTCATCTTTATAGTTCAGGGCCTCCATAATTAGATTGGTGCATGGATCTTGTTTTGTACACATATTTATTTCACTATGCACATCCACGGTAGTACAAACACCTTCCTCAAATTGTTATGGTGCATCCCCAAGATCTTCCTCATTTTCTTAATTATGTGTTACCTCTTCTATTTCAACATGCATAGTGTATGATGTGGAGAATATCCCAATGTTATAGGGGGAGTTAGTATTTGAACATCCTGAAGAAGAGTCCACCATATCTGACCCTACTGATGATGAAGGGTCCTCTTGTGGTTATAAAGATGGAATAATGGATTGAGAATCAACATCATTGTCTTCCTCACGAATTTCTACAATCTCATCTAAACTAGGGGATGAAGTATAGGACTGTTGTATTTTAATGGATGAAATTAAGATATCTCCATTTAAACTTCCATCACCGAATGGTGGATCATTAATTTTTCTAACGACCCAAAAATTCATTAATGAAAATTCCTCTTGGTATATTTAAATGTCTTATTATGGTTATGTAAAACGTATGAACTTATTTGGTTTTGGGTTTTGGATGTTAAAATACCATTACGAATTGGGACTGTTGATTATTTAACTCTTGAACAATGATCATTTGAGTAGTATGATATAGGGAATTAATAAATCCAATTTACTCAGACAGAGGAAGGTATGAACTTGTCTAGTAGACTTTCCCCATACAATGCCCATTTGTCAGAGATCAGAAAAGAGGTGGCGTCATTGGTCTTCACTCTTGACCAATCCCAGTCCAATATTGAATACGTTAAGAATGTGTGGAACTGCCTATGGGGGAAGTGGAAGTTGATAAAGATTAACACTCGAGCGATGTTATTCGAACCACCCTAAGAGTCTTTCACAATCATGAAACTTAGACTAAGAACAATGCGGGTGTTTTAACGAGTTATGTAACAAGAAACTAGAACTATTATAATGTACATTATTTTTTTATACAATAAATAATATACATTCATTTTATTGAAGTAATTCTGTAAAAACTATTTAAATCAAAAATAGTATTTTTAGATAATTTTCAACTAAGGTATCTATTTTTTTAAATTAATGTATATTTGAATTAAATAATATTTTAATAAATTATTATTATTATTAAATTAATTTTATTATGTATAAAAGATTAAATAATTTTTATGAATGAAATTGTAATTTTTCAATATGGTATGAAATCAGTCTTTGTCAAAACCCCTGAATTTTACATAAAAGTAGATATTTGTTTTAATTTTTAAAATTGATATAATAATAAAGTTATTTAGATAAAATTAATACTTTTTTAGGAATTATGAAATAAAAACTATCCAATGGTGAACTTTTAATAATTTTATGAAATAGTCTATTATTGGTTAAAATTTAAATACCGTTTAAATATATAATTTGTTTTATTTCATCATAATGACCCAATAGTGATTCAATAATATACTATAGACATAATGTTATGAAAGTATATGATTTACCATTAATATAATGTGATTTTAGTTTGTTTATATCTATTTTACATTGCTTTAGTATACCCTTCAAGACTTATAAAACATTTTAGCTTTTAAAATTGATTTCTTTGAGAGTGGGAGTCAACTCCATATATGCAACATTATTATTTTAAAAATATTGGCTATTAAAATTATAAAATATTTTTTCCACTCCCATTTCAATAAAAACCATGGGAATAAACCATCGGCTGGTTTTTGGTTTTGGTTAGTTTTATGTGTGGTGTCCCAAATATAAATAATATTGAATTCCCTCTCTATCCCTATATAATCCCACCCAAGATCCCACTTCATCATCCCTAAAAGCCCTTTGAGTTCGTCCAAATTCTTCCGTCATCTCTCTAGAATCCTCCCAAGTCTCTCCAATCTCCCAAATGGCCTCTTTCTATCCCCTCCCAAGTCTTTAGGATCACACTTCCAAGTAAGGGATTCCTTCCTTCCTCTTTTTATCAAAGATTTATGATATTTTTATACCCTTTTATTTTCAATTATAATTATTAGCATACGATTTTTAACCTCCCCCATACATCCCTCTTCATGTTTGAATGACGAGAGACCCCATTTATCTCTCAATAATTCATCCCATTTACAACTACTACCATGCCGAAATTCTGAAAGGAATATCTCTCTCCGCAAATACATTGATGAAATTATTTTATGTTATGCATATTAATTCCATTAAATATCTATGTATATTATGTCTCATGACCACATTACTGTTCATTTAATTTATAAATTATGAGAGACAATTTAACTCTCATCAACCCATTTTATGAATTTATATTTCATGTCATAAAGCTGTCGAAATTTCACCAAACATTCCTTGCCAAAATCAGTTTATAGGGAATACCATACCCACTCCTCTATCAAGGTTATTCACCATTATGAACATGTACTTGTTGATTAAGGACATACAATAATTTATTCCACATCTCTAATTCATGTAATGAATTATGATGTTAATAAATCCATGTTTTATTTTCTATGTGGAACACATTTACAAGAAATGAAATGATTACGAAGGGTGTGCCCTAATAGCGCTCCAATGCATTGGGTCAATTATTGTATCATGATACATCATGTGCAATGAGTGTTGAATCATGATAATTTAAGTGAAATGTGGGTTTAATCGTGATTCATATGCAATTTGGGTTTACTCATGCTTCATGTGAAATGATCCTTGGATCATGTTAATTCCACATTATGTTTTGTTGTCACATCTCAATGTTATGATAATCATGCTATATCATTCCATTTCATTCATCTTCATTTATACTTCATTGATATTCCTATTGACTAAAATGTATTGTATTATTCTTATTATTCCTTTTTTATTCCCCTACTAGGATTTCTTTCTCCCCCATCTATTATGTATGTCCTCATGTTATCCCATTAAATGCTAAGTAAAAAAGAAATGTTATGGTCATGTAAATGAAGTATTCATTAAGTTGTTTCATTTCATGTTTTAAGTTGTTATGTAATTTTCCTAAGCCCCAAATATACTAGACCTCTCAATCATCTATGTTGAATCATGTGATGTTTTTATGTAATAAATCATCTCTAATTGTGTAATAAAGAGAATGGTTGTTATAGTTGGCATCATAGGACTGGTCTAGTTATTTTTGGGGAAAGTCATAGAAAACCCTAGTGAAATCCTTAGGGATAAGTCTATGTATAAAAAAAGAATTCATATGTTTTTGTGAGTATTGGGAAAGTGGTTTATCAATCAAATACAACCATGTATGGATACGAGCAGGTAGAGGTGGCTCTCGCACAGATGTTCCCAGGAGTGATAACTCTGACAATGAGTTTAGGGCTTGACCCAGGGTATCCTGGTACACGACAACAGGCCATGCTACACTCACGGAGATGATACTCTAGGGGAATATTATTTGGTAAAATCAAAATCATAGTATGAACCATAATTAAGGGAATATAATAATCCCCCCAAAGAATAGATGTTTTGAAATAGATCATTGATAACCAATATTTAAACATAGGGTATCATAGGTTAGGATATATTGTTCAAATACGAGATTATCCTTCTAGGTAAATTTATTTATTTTTTACATTCTTATTAGATAATTATTCAATCCCCCTAACTGTATTTTCTTTTTTTAGTTAAAAAATTGAAGGAGGAAGATCATGAATAGCTCTTCCCACTATCCCCGAAGAACTAGTTGCAATGATTATCTAGAAGTCATGCACATTTGACTTTGAAACATTTTCAAATCCCAAAGTTACATGAAAACAACATTATGAGACATCCAATACCTCTATCATTGCACGATTATTTCAAGGATCAAGTACTATATATTGGAGAATCTTGCGCTCTCGACATTCTTAACAAGCTAAGCGTGGGATGTAAAATCAGGGATATTTTAAATTATTCAATTTATCTCATAATTATGATGCAATAAATGATTTTCTTGATGCTGCAGAAGATGGAGACCTCCGAGAACCTTATATGTTTCAAATTATAGATTTCCATATTTTGGGATATTAGAAAGGTGATTTACCAAAACACTATTTTGAAATATTTGAAGATTAAACTGCAAGCCTTTTTTATGAAAATTATGTTAAAGACAATGCCTCAAAATTAGATATACGAAATAAATATTTTTTATGATGTATCAATGCCTCCATCAAGATAATCCAAGCTGGATAAGGAGTTTTTGGGAAAATTAAAGTAGATTATTTTAATAAAATCATGAGGCACCATTGGTATTCATGAACACTTTCTATAAAAAAGGAAATGCTAGTCAAAAAGACTGAAGACCACGTTGAAGAGATGAATGAGAAGTACGCCAACCTGTTTTATCCTTAGTACGTAAACTAAAATATCAAGGGTATAATTTCTTAAGGGGCGAAGATTGAAATGACCCAAAAATTCATTAATGAAAATTCCTCTCAGTCTAATTAAATGCCTTCTTATGGTTATGTAAAACGTATGGACTTATTTTGTTTTATATTTTATAATTTAAAATACCATTAAGAATTGATACCACTGCTAATATAGATGTAGAAAAGTGATCACAAGATTAGTATAAATATAGGGATTTAAAAAAGCTAATTTACTCAGACAAAGGGGGTGATTGCCTCATCAAGAAGACTTGCCCCGTATGAACCCCATTTATCAAATCTTGGAATAGAGGTGGTTACATTGGGCTTTGATCTTGGCTAAGACCAATCCATGCATGAATATGTTAAAATTGAGTAGAACCACTTACAGGAGAAGTGGAAGTTGATAGAGATTACCACTCGAGTGACGTTATCCGATCTACCACAATAGTTTCTCACCGCCGCACACCTTACCGTAAGGTCTTATGTGGGTGTTTTAAGGGTTTATGTAAAAACACCCTATGAAAAATAATTATGTACATTATTTTTTCTATATAATAAATAATATACATTATTTTTATTATTGTAACTCGGTAAACAGTTTTTAAATCAAAAAATAGAAATTTCAGTTAATTTTCAACTAAGGAATCTATCTTGATAAATTAATGGGTATTTGAATTAAAAATATTTTAATTAAATTTTATATTTATTAAATTAATTTTATTAGGTTTAAATTATCATATTATTTTTATGAATGCAATTGTAATTTTTTATTAATGTTTAATAGTTGTCTTTGTCAAAACCAATGAATTTTCTATAAATGACAGTTTTTATTTTAAAAGTGAAAAATCCCATATTTAAAAAAAATAGATAAAATTAAAACTATTTTAGGAATTAGAACAGCCAAATTACCCAATGGTGAATTTTTCAAAATTTTCTGAGATAGTAGAATTTTTGGGTAAAAATGAAATACTTTTTAAATGTATAATGTGTTTTATGACATCATAATGACCCAATAGTGATGTAATAAAATACTATAAGCCTTATTTAAGGCTAATATATTCATTACCATTAAAATAGTGTGGTTTTAGTTTTGTAATATTTATTTTACAATGAATTAGTTGACCGTTCAAGACTTATTAAACATTTTATATTTTAAAATTGCTTTCTTTGAGAGTGAGACAACCCTCCACATAAGAAACGATATTATTTAAAGGAGATGAGCTATTGGACTTATAAAATATTTTTTGCACTTCCCTATGAGAAAAACCATGGGCAAAAACCATGGTCCGGTTTGTGGTTTTTCCTAGTTTAATGTGCAGTGTCCCAATCCTTAATAAAAAAGAATTCCCTTTCCTTTCATATATAAACCCACAAAAGCTACAACTTCCTCATCACTCAAAGCCCATGGGGTTCATAACAAATATAAAATACCCTCTCTATATTCCCCTCAATGAACCCCATGCTCCGAATAAGCCTCTCTGAAGCCCCATTCATGCCATTGGAATCACACATCCATGTAAGGGATTCATTCCTTCTCTTTTCATCTAAGTATCTTAATATGGTTATGCCCTTATATTTTCAATTATAAATGTTGTTGTATTATTTTTCATCTACCTCATACTTACCTATTCATGTTTTATTGATTAATGACCCCATTTATCTCTAATTATTGCCTCCCATGTACACCCATTACCATGCTGAGATTCTGTAAGGAATTTCACTATCCTTATTTACCATCAATCAATTATTTTATATTATTCATTTAAATTCCATTAAATATGTTGGTATATTATGTACCATTATCCTTTTACATTCCATTTAATGTGTATGTGATGAGATAACCCTTTCACTCTATTCAACCCATTTTACAAATTTCTATTTGACGTTGTTATGCTGTCGAAATTACACCAAAATTGCCATACCGAAATCATTGTGTAGGGAATACCATACGCACTCCTCTATCAATGGTATTGACCTTTATTCACATGTACTTTTTCAGTGAGGACTTACATTTAATTATTCTACATCTCATATTCATGGAATGAATTAATGTGTTTAGGAATCTGTGTTGTATTATTTATGTAGCTCACTTATGCATAAAATGAAATGATTACGAAGGGTGTTCCTTATGGCGCTCCAATGCATTTGGTAAAGTATAATATCATGATACTTCATAAGCATTGGGTGTTGACTCATGATAATTCAAGTGAAATGAGGGTTACTCATGCTTCATGTGCAATTAGGGTTACATATTCTCCATGTGCATTGAGCCTTGGCTCATGCTAATTCCATGTTAAGTGTAGTTGTAACATATCCCAGTTATGATAATAAATCTATATCATTTATTTACATTCATGTTATTTTATACTCCATTGATATTCCTATTTCCTAACATGTTTCTTATTCTTCATGTTATTTCTTGTTTACTCTATTAATGGGCTTTATATCTCACCCGTTTCTTATGTATATCCTCTGGTTATCATATGCAATGCTAAGTAAGAGGGAATGCAGTGGTCATGTTAAGGAAGTTCTCTATAAGATATTGTGTTTTGTGTTTTAAGTTGTTATGTAATGTTCATAAGCCCCAAAGACACTATACCCGTCGATATTATATGTTGTATCCAGTGAATGTTTTATGTAATAAACGATGTCTATGTGTGTAATAAAGAGAAGGGTTGTTATAGTTTCGTCCATGTTTTCAGGATCAATTCCCATAATTGAGGTTATGGAAGTTACAGGATGAGTTCCCGTAATTGGGTTTACCTTTTCAATTTGATTAATAGGTAAAACATAATATATAGTCAAATGTACGAATCGATTTGCTGGAATGTTTTCCAATCCATTCGGAGCATTAACTCTTGTTATCTTCGTTGTTATGGAATTCATTCTTTTTGTGTGATAAAACTATTCATCAATTTATTGAGATTCACAAGTATTAAATGGAGCCTTGTCACCATACAATGTCTTTATTTGACCATTGAAATTGTACTTAAGACTTTAATGGTATGATGAAGGTATTGATGCATGTTGATGCTACCAAGGCCTTCCAAGCATAATATTAATGGTTGTGTCCTAACGAACAACCAAAAAATATGATTTAGAAACAAGTTCTCTAAACGATGTGTTGAGTGTAATCTCACACAAAGGTTCTTTCTCATTCTTATCATAAGCATTGAACATTAATATCAATGGAGATCATTCAGATTCAGTTGGTCTCAATCAATGAAGTGTACTAACATGAATGAGGTTGACTCCGGAGCAATTATTAATGAAGTCCCACTAGGTATCTATGGCATTGACCTTGCTAGAAAAATACAAGTGTCTATTATTTCCATGTACAACATCATCTTCATCATGATCTATAACAGATTTTACTATATGGCATTATTCAAGATCATTCTCTATCTGGTAAACCTAAGCAACAAAAAAATTAGTTTCAAATTCATAAGGACTTGAAAAAGCCACAATGAGTGCTTCTCGAAGATCTTTTGAGATATTCAATGAATCCAAAATTGATTACATGGCCGGTACTCAGGAACAATGTTTTAAGACATCATAATTTTTGTCTAAATGCATGTGTTTCCCACTATGAAGATGTGTTTTTTCACATGCTTTGGAATTTTATGCTGCTGATGTAGATGTACTCTATGTCGGATAAGAAGTTTTAAATACCCGTAGCTTTGGTAAATTAGACTGACTAGGCCTATTTATTTGTAGAGATGACTAAGGGGTGATTTCTAATCAGTCCTCCAAAATAATTTTGTCATAACTGAACCTATCTTTTATAGAATAAACCATTTATTCCTGTTGTGCCCACTGGAGGGATCTTCCACAAGTTTCTGCCGCATATATGGTTTGAGCCGGGGTAGAATTAAAATATTGGTTTTTAGAATTTCCATATCTTCACCTATATCCTCGACCTTGGCATCTTCCTCTAGTTCCCCAATTAGGTACAAGGAAATTTGGCTCATTATAAGAATAATCACCATCAGTATAAGGATCCATTAAGTGGATAACATTGTCAAAACCAATTATCAAATCTTTTTCCGATGAAGATTCGTCTTGATGGGTTAATTTTGGTTATGACGTTTTGTAGGGCAGTGCCCATACTATCGAAACAAATGGAATGAAGTCTACCAAGTTCAAGGAAAACAATCACCTTAATGTGAGATCATATTCATCTAAATTCTATTTTTTCCTTGTGAATACTTTTCTTCTTTTAGGAATGGACTTTCTATGAATGTGGTTTTTCTATGGAGAAAGGGGAGGAAGGCACAATTGGTTTTTTTCAAATGTCCTTGTAAAATGTCATGAGTCTAGTTGATATTTTTCCTGATCATCCAATCATCATATCTCTACATATTTTTACATTTGACTTCCTGTCATTCTCTTTCATCCTCTAGATCAAAACCAATAACACATGCTACTTGAGCTGAGGAACTTTTCAGTTTCACTTGTGCAGAATCTACCATATTTTACAAGAGGTCCTCAAAATAAAATATTACAGGATTTGATGCCCTAATATATAGTGAATGTGAAAATAATTCTGAAGATCTTCATCTCTTTCTTTATTTAGTTTCTTCGGCCTTTGAAACTAAAGAAAATTGTTTTCCAGGGAAAAGAGGAAGTAACGAGGAACTTGTTAATTCTAGAAATATTAAACTTTATTCTTTAAATCCTCAAACTAATTCCAACTTTGATATATTTTACCATTGAGATGAGATGGTCATTGCTGATGATGGTCAGGAGGTGGAGCCCTATTCTATGAAGAAGGTCTTAAAGTAGAAGCCGGTACAAATGTCTGCTTGAGTGTATCTGTAGCATCTTTTGGATTTCCTGTACTCCTCCTCAGACCTCCTGAATTTACATGAGATTTATCCTTAGTTTATATAATATTGTCTTATATCTATTGATAGATTGAATTAAGGTCTCGAATCCCTCCAATTTAGCGTTGAGATAAATTTAAGAAGGATTTTATGATGGTATAGCAATTGGAACTTGAGCTGGAGGAACGATTAAAAAAACCACCGATGGTAGTGATTATATTTTCCTTGTATAACCCACAATAACATGCATATATTGATGTATATGGTTTTTCCTTGATTGTGTACACAGTGGCGGGACTTCATTATCCTCATATTTAGTTAATACAAATCCTCTTCACTGAGAAGATCCTATAGGATTTTCTAGATGGGGACCTACTAGGGGAGTACGTTTAGCAGAAATATTGCTTTGATGTAACTCTGTATTGAGTCTTTTCAACCCCTTCATTTCCACTTCCAACTATGAAAATATATCTTAAAGTGAATGATAATGACCCTATATAATAGAAATGGGAGATGAAATTTTACTTTTTCCTTTCCCCAGGTTAGTTTACTTTCATAGGGGTGGGAGTTGGTTATGTGAAGGCATACATAGATTCTTGGTAAGCCTCTAATTTCAGGTACACACACCTACTTCATTTTCCTAAGTTTGTACCATATTATGGAAACGAACTTCATCTTCTAATCCTCCTAAATTGGACTCATTTTTCAGAAGATCTTCAACAGTTATATAAATGGTTTTCACTAACACATAATTTATCAAGGGCTTTCTGTCAGTACTTTTGTTAAAACATCTCCCTCGACAACATCCATGAAACCCTGTTCTCTTATATGATTAATTCCCTAGAACTATATGGAAGATAGTAACATGAAGGGAATCCTTGCATAGATCAATTTTACGGTTTCCTCATGGCTTCTTCCCCAATCGAGAGAAAACTGACATTTGTTGAAGAGGGCATTGAAGATGTAAAAAAGCCCCCAGCCATGCAAGCTTGGGAACTTCCTATTCTTCCTCATCGAATCGTAGAACATTGTTTAATGAATTTTATGGTTGAATTAAATAATACCACATCCATGAAAGTTGGGGTGATTCTTGAACTATTGTGGCTAAAATTCGTGCAACTGCTCTTTTTTTTACGCGAATCTTGGTTTAGACATTAGTTGGGTGAATTATCTGAAAACTACATAAATAACATATTTTGGATGTTCTATTTTCTATATTAGATATTTGAATTCTCTGACACATGACATCCTTTAAGTGGGATGCCTGCTCACGATTATCAGATTCTTGATGTAAAATTTACTCAACCGCTTTTTTTATTGGCCCTGACTCTGATGAGAGCTGTTGGAGGCTTGTTCTTGAGCGTACTAATGATTACATACCAAATATATTGATTGTGGTCAACCATGGGGTATAACATTGTGTGAGACCACATTTGGGGGAATTTTATGATTTTCGAGTGCAGTGAAATGCAATGATCCATGTGAACCACATCCTATGATACAAACAGTAGACGTGGAATCAGAAATTAACTGGAATACCCGCTTCAATGTAATGAAGCATGCATGCTGAAGGATTTTTTGCTGTTGATGTACCTTTGGATGTTGGTAAACTCATAGAGACACCATGTCAATTTGGAATTTCAATCCTTCTTTAACCATTACATGAGTTTGATATTCATTATATGGTAATACTTTGTTTTTCAAATGACAAAGAGTCTTCCATAAATTGAGGTGGATGTCATGAATGAAATATTCTGCAATCAATTCTGTAATGTTATACAGAGAATTTTCCAAAGTCTAGTACATGGCCGTTACATATCCCTTATCCAATTGTTTTCTCATGTTTAACACATCTTTGTCGTATTTCACTAGAGGTTTCTCAAGTTGGCCAGACCAAAGTGGATGCACTGTATTAGAAGACAAATGACCCATGGGAGGTTCAGAGAATGATTGTTCCCTTAAGATGGCTTCCAGATGAGAATGTGTTTCACCTATGAATTAAAAGTCATCAGACATGACTGGTGCTACATTTTCATGTGCCTCAACATAGGATGGATTTCTCATCACAACATTATCAGTTATATAATTTTCATGATAATGTGAAATACTACTACGGAGAGGACATTCGTAGTGAATTACATGATGGGGAGAATCTGCAATGTTGATTAAACTAAGGGATAAATATTTTTTCTCCTTGTTCTTCTTGCCACACATAGGGTTGGATTGCTCTAGTCTAGAGATATGCACTCCATATTGACCAAATTTTCATGAAGTGAGCATTCATGATGAACTATCCGATGAGGACTATCAAAATTACTACTACCAGTCCAATAATATAGTAATGAGAGGGTATTATCTTGAGAGGCAACATATAAATGTCAGAGGGATCCATGAAATCTAGCATTATGAGGAGCCAAATAACCATTTGACTCTTGATATTCCAAGAGTGCATGGTGAGACCTCTTTTTGGAGGCTCTCTTATACTTCATTGCAGACACTTGCTGGGAAAAGTGGTTATCATCAGCATGTGTATGTTCATGGCATTGAGTGGTTACCAGAATGGACATATTACCTCGAATTGTAAAGGGTTTATGTTCCCGATCTTTTAGTTTGTATGATATGGGGGTGTATTCCCCATGAACCTCCGGGAAAGGAAAATTGGGATGCATCTGCTTTGGGATGGCATGCCAATGTGCATCCCATGTTGGGGGAAATATTTAGGTGTCTGTTTCCCTAGTAATGCTGAAGTGGTTGTTATTATATCCTAGAATTCATCCAAAATATGGGTAGGGATTTGCATATTTTATTTCACCATTGATAAGATATGTTGTGTGACTTCATTAATAATAACATTAATATAAGTCTATTTGGAATATGAAATGGGTGTATGTTCCTACTCTTATCCTCTTTTTCCTGTCAATGGGTATTGACATTACACATGCATGTGGGTAGAGAGTTGTGTCTGCCCCAAATTTGTCATCGGAGAATTTAGTAAGACTTCTTTGGGTGCTACCAAATGAGACTATTGGAAGACTTGATGAACATTTGAAGGTTTATGTGCATGCTGACTATTTCCCGTTATGTATGGATGCTGAAAATTCTTCAATACTGGCACATGAGACTATAGGAATAATTGGTGATTGTAAACAGGTACATGATCCTATTTAATAGTTTCCACCACATTAGATTTGCATGGTTCATTAAATACAGTTAGACGAGCCTGCTGACCTGCTGATAAATTGTAAGCTGGTTTATGTTCCTGTACATTGTACTCCACTGGATTTATCTAATTGGATTGGTGGGATGCTACGAGACAAGTCTACTAAGCATCAAAATTAGGAAAGACGGGTGTATGTGCCCTCTCGTTGTTGGCCATAAAGTTATGATTATGGGTTTCTATGGATGGGGTAGAGGTATAAACATACTCACTGTTGACCAGACGATGTCCTCAGAGATTCATCTTGCATGTCCAGGTCTAAGAGACCTTGGAAGAATGTCCAGAGACAACACCCCCATCATGTTGAGGATTCACTACTACATGATTTTACTGACGACAATTTATGGTAGGAGTCCTCATGAAGGAATCCTGCTTTCATGAATTGTGGCATTGAGTAGCCTTTTCCTACCCCTCATTATAGTATAAGAGGGAATGATTATTGAGTTCTATGGATAAGGACATTAAATAGTAGATGATGGTGGTTGGTTCCGTCTTCCTCTGGATCATTGTTCGTCATTGTCCAAAAGATAGAGAATTGTTATTGACATGGAAGGCCTAAAGAGTAGCCTCCAAGGTCAGAATTGTACCATTCTTGTGATATTCCATTGCCTGCACATTAGAGACCCAGAGTTGGAGATGATGGGATAGTAATGATGTCCATCTTGTGGATGGGGAACCATCTTGAGTAGCAGTCAGGAAGTTCACATATGTTTCCTTGAAGAAAGCAATTTTTGAGTGAACAAAATTCCCAGGAAAACATGACTGAACAAGAAATATAATTAAAGAAACATATTTTTAGATGGATACATGCGTTATAGATTCTGTTTTCTAACCATCATTTATCAATTGATATGGTCCTAATAGTTGGGTAACATTACTAACTCTGTTAAGGATTCACATCGGGTTCTCAATTTTTGGTTCCTATTTCATTGAAACGTGTGTTCTAGTTTTAAGAATCACTACATCCAGGCAGTTTCCATTGGAAATATAATATGGAACCATTAAATTAAAAAAGTTCTTTATTCAAGAGGGGATATTCTTTTCAAAGTTACATGTTCATATGTTTGTTCTTTATGATACTTGAGAACGTGCATTGGTCGATATGATGGGAGGTTGGACACATCACACCCTTTTATAGGGATTTTTTTCTTCTTCAGGACTCCCTTTATATATTTAATTTTATTTCATGATTCAATATTAATTCACTAAGTATTACATAAGTTTCCCTTGTAATTTTTAATCACTTATTGACATTTTAAAATTTAGAATATTCAGTATGTATTCCAGGTTCTTCATCAATATTTATATCTGTATGTATTCGAGGTTGTCCGTCAATTGTTTCCCCTAATATACTACATAGATATTATTTTAATCATCGTCATGATGATACAATTTTTTAAGCCACTAAGTGGGGCACTATAGAATTTATTTTCATCTAGGGAGAAGAAGGTTTTGTTTGATTTTGGAATTGCACCCATAGTATGGGCTACCTATGTATCATTGTGAACGGAATCAGAACCCTCATAGTTCAGTGCAATTGAATGAGACACACATACATTTTAAGGTCATGTGATAAGGACCAATCCATACAATCTAATTTCATATGGTAAGGACATCTAAGAGAAAAATAATTAGTCAAAACATAGTGTGGGAATTATACTGAAGTAGCCTAATGAACTTGTAAATAATACAGGTTTCCATGTAAGATCAGACACTATTTGGAATATGGACCATGGAGAATAGGTTTGATTTAAGTAATTAAGTTTGATCCTCAATGAGGATTTCCACGTATCCCATATATATGGGAATCAATTACAATATAGTTTGATTAGGTCTCGAAGGAGAGTATCCTCCTTTGAGAGAATGTGATTTTGTCTTACTTCCTGAAATGTAATCCTTAGTGACATGAGGGTTTAATTTAGGGCTTTCTCCAACGGAGGATGACTAGATTAAGGGATATATAGTTGGATTCTTGAAGAGGATATCTAGTGAACTCAATCCCTGATAGGTCTTCCTACATATCCAATCTATGGTGGGAATCATATTTCTCGTAGTTCATTCAATTATGAATAAGTTTTTCAATGAAAAATCTCTAATCCCACAAAAGTCATGTCCGGTGTTAAAAAATAGAGGATATAAAAGATTCAACAATGGAATTCACACATTCAAACTTTTCCTCCTCCACTATGGAATAAGGAGAGAATACAGTGGTGATGACGGATGTGGTCGAGGCAACCTAGGAAAAGGGTGAGGCGACAAGCCTTCCCTCTATTCAATTTACATTGGACAAGGGTCCAACGAAAAAAGGATGAGATGATGGTTAGGGGCTTACACCAGGATGGATTCCCTAAAATTTATCCTCTTAGGGGAGGGATATATCTCCTATACATGCATGAAAAGGCAAGTGTGATGCGTACCTTCCCTACCAGAGACATGGTTCTAGGTCATCTCTTTGAGAAGGGTGAGGTCAGGACCAACAACCTCCTCTAAAAAAGGAACTTCCCAACACTATTTCTGCGAGAACGATCCTTGTGTCTATGGATATACAAAGACACATATATTATATGAATCCAAACACACTTATAAAGAAAATGTGGGAAACCCCTGCCTGTGGATATACAATCACAATATTGGAGACACACATATGTGTCTTTCCCAAAGGTTTGATAGGTCAAAAGGATTTGGTGGAGGACTTAACTGAATCTGTTTCAGACAAGGGATCCAATGAGGAAGAAGCCTTTCTATGATTGGCTTTGAGGAAGTCTTGATGGCTTATAGACTAATGAGAGAAAGTGAATCAAAGAGGGGCACCCAAGTAGAGAAGGGTGTGCATGTTTGGGTGTGCATGTAGGCTTGGGAGGATTGATGTTCCCTTATGTGATGAACAACCTGTGTGTTAATACATGGGAGATACCATGCTCAAGCCTTTATGAGTCTTCACATGTGGTCATAGATGTGGGGCACTCAGGTTCCTATAGACGGATTAATTAGTGAACAAATATTTCTGACATGGGGAGGTTTTCCGTTTTAGGCACACAAGTGTTATGGTTTTGAAAGAGTAAAAGACTTATGTCTAATGATCCTCCCTTAAATTCTCTGCTCAAGGTGTTGATGAACTACCTTTAAGGATTTTTTAGACTGGGATGAAGTACTAGGGCGACCAGAGAAGAAATTGGGCATCAATGAAATTTTTCCATACAAATAAAGATCCCTAGTGTCTATTTATAGGAAAAAATAGTTCCTTCGATGAAAGGACTTTCATCACACCAGTTGGTTGCGTAACATTTTGTTGTGAGAAAGTTGTTGCGCTACATATGGGTGTTTTCCACATTTACCTATGTGCCACCGGTGATTTGTCTTGACTAGGGAAACACATTCAGGACACAGCAAAAATTAGTACTTCAATAATCTCAAGTATGGTGTCGTGATGTTGCCTCGGCCCTTTGGGATGATGCCTTTGAAACCCTCACTGACCGCCATAAAAGATGCATAGTCACAAGCCATGAACCATTTGACCCCAGTTGATGAAAGTTTCAGTTATTGAACACATAAATACATCTTCGACTATGAAGAACTGCATCAAACACAATTCATGGTGTCTACAAACCCCCTCCAACCTCATGAGTAACATCTGATCATCCATGATTATCACATAAAACTACCATAATTCCTTGATTAAAACTCTTCAAATCTCATTTCAACCTATCAAAAATCCAGTTCATCTTTAGCTTAGGAGGCAACATGAGTGCCTGTTTCACAACATCACATAATATCACTAAACCAATCTACTTACTAGTAGTAGAGCCACCTCAGCCCAAGATAGCCTCTATTAATGTTGATCACGCTTTCCCAATTAATCCTTTTAGATTTTCCTTCCCATGAGGATTCATTTGATCCACTACATATCCATCACTAATAGAATCTTCATTCCTTACCTCGTGTGACTTCTTTCTCGGAGACACACTACAACATAACGAATCCATATAACCTACATGATTATAATACACAAAAAAATCTATCGAAAACTAAATCATAACTACATTCCTCCAATATAATTCTTACACATCAGTTATCCATACCAAATCCACCATCGGCTTGGCTATGTCAGCCTAAAAAAATCCGAGGAAAATGGGATGAACCACATCATTTGTTCTATTGTCGGAGCACAAGTAGTGACCAACCAATTTCCCAAGAATATACAAAGTATATGTTTTTTGGATGGTAAGAGGTAGATAATTTTTTTTACCCAAATCAATATAGTAATATTATCTATATAAAAATGAAATTTGTTATTTCACCGATGAAGATAGAAGAAGGAACCACCACAACGATGAGGAAATCTGGACCAAGAAATTATGACATCTTACATTGTAACTTTTATTCATTTTTCATAACCAAATTTAAAGAATGGTTTTAAAAGAATAATTGTTTTATAATTATTTTAATTATTTCCTCATTATTATTTTTTATATATTATATAATCAACTGATTGACCAGAGTTAGCCTACCAATGTTGTTTTTGACACATAAACTGAATTTCATCAATACTACCGATGTAAAACAAAATTATTGGTAGTTGTATACATCATATTAATAAGTCAAATAAAAGTAATGATATACATGAATAAGGTTATGAAGCATGTAGATAATTAAAATAATATTATTAAAGAAGATTTTAAATCTATTTCAACCAAAAGGACACACAAGTAAATAGATTTAATCTGAATTTACATTCCATTGATACATATTTTATATTGTGAACCTATTTTCTTTTAAATAGTGTATAGATTGTCCTTTTTAGAGAAATATCAAGAATCCCCATAGTATCATGATACAATAACATAAATTTAAATTTATTCCATCAAGTGGATTATTATATAATATGTTTTAAAGTTTTATGGGGACATTGAAATTTTTAGAAATTATTTTCCTCAAGAATAATTTTATTGATCATTCATTTCCATTTGAGGACCTTAAATGAGGATTTTTTTCAATAAAACCTTTAATTTTAATCTTCTATTGTCAATAATTATATTTCACAATTATTAGTTCTATTTTAAACACATTGGTACAGATGGTGTTTTTGAAAATGTTGTTTTGAAAACCTAATGTTATTTCCCCCTTTAGTTAGAGAAACTGATTTCTTATAAAACCCATTATTTGTTAACATGTTTTCAAATTTATTTTTTAAAATGATTTTTTAAATTCTATTAACCATGTATTATTTTAATAATTTATTCAATGGCATATTATTTTCTCTATCTAAAAATTCATTTTTCTAACCATGTTACTGTGAAATTGGAATGTTTTTTTCTTTGACGAACATGTACACATTTACTCACTATCATTAAATTATACTTAATTTTCATATTTATAACATTAATATTTTTTGAAATTTTCTTTAAAATTGATTTTAGAATAATTTTTTAAAAAATGTTTCTTTCAAAAAAAAAGATATTTTTCTCAAAGTATTTTTCAAATGATATATTTATAATATTTACATTCATCAACATCAAAAACACTTTAGTTTACTCAACTTAAGTAATGTTGTTTTGATATCATACATAATATTAAAATGGATATTTTATGATATATTTTCCAAGGATAGTATTCACATTCAATTCCTTGCTTTTTTTATTCGTTAAATTCTCAGTATCCTATGATTATTTAGCATTGAAATTCCACAAAATATCCATATCATTTTTCATGGATATGATTACTTCATGAATTATATGTTGTTTTTTATACATGATTTTCTTTGAATATTATTTCATTATTTTGATAAATATTCACAAATCAGTATATATTACTCCATATGAATATTTTATAAGGCACATAGTTAAATCATTTATTCGATATATGGGGAGTGTTTTGGACTGGTATGACATGCATGGGACCCTGTTCATTATAGGTCCTTGATGCATTATTATTCTTATGTGATGAGTCATTTTTCATGCCAACATAGATAGGTTATTAACCAATATGTCATAAATTTCCTTCTAAAAGGTATTGATTATAATGGTACCATGTACCAAGGAAACATGGCATCCAATAATTAAGAATTTCATTTATATAGTTTTTGTTTCTATTCATCCATGTTATTTTATGTCAACATATATATTCTACATTTCATCATCAATTCAATGTTAAAATGGATTTTTTTTAGTTTCATACCATTCCATAATTATTTGAAAATATCTTTTTATTTGAATGAAATGTTATTTCATTTATCTTTATTATTTCTTATTCACTGCCTTTTCAACCTATTGATTATTTTTCTTTAGCATTTAGTTTCTTACCTTTCAATGTAAATTTATTCTTATGTATTAAATGTTATATCCACTATACTTTATCCTTAAATTGAAGATTATCTACCCCTTATTATGATTCCATTCCCTGTGAATCCAAGAAACGTACTATACATGATATTCAAGGATATATCATATGGAATAATTTTTTCCATGAAGTCATTTTGATGAAAAATTTATTTTGTAATTAGTGTATTAATTTGTAATACAATAACCATTTTTGTATATAGTTTTCAAATACTACTAACCTCTCTCTACTTCAAGGTTTTATTGCTTTTATCCATGCCAATGTAATTGATTGAAGACACTGGATCTGGTCTTCTAGGGTCAGGTTCCTACAGTGTATATCAATTAAAGATTAGTAGAAACCTTGGGAACTATATTTTTGAAAACATAGATTAGATAACATTACCCAATGGTATAATTTGATGATATGTTTATAAAAATAGACTATAATATTGGAAAAGTATATATCATGTGGTTATTTATAAAAATACATCCTTGTATATATACTACAAACTATATAGTTATGAAATATATTTAGCTATGAGTAATAAAACCAATATGGTTTTTCTTACATGGCTTAGTGAACCCTAGTACACCACTAAGGGCCTTAATAAACTCCTAATTTGAAACTCATGTGGGAAATTGTTTGAATTAATCACATTTTCGTTACAAGAAATTATGAATGATTATGATAATGAATAACCAAGGTTTAACCTAAGGTATATTATATTTATAATAAGGGTTCATGTTTTAGAAATGTTATAAAAGATATTATGTATAAACATTAGAGAATGGAAGGAACTACATTAAAATAATATAAATGAAGTATTTATGTATTGAGGTTGTATTGAAAAACATTTAAAAGGTATTTTTAGTTATTAACCTTATTTCAAGGGTTCCCATTGTAGTTATTTTGTAAATTATATTAATATATGTTTTTGAAATGGAAAACATATAACCAGGTTGATAAACAATAAAATATGGAAAATAAATTGAGTCTTGAACCCATTAATAAATGATGATAACTATTTCATACCAACCACTTACCTACCCAATGTACTGGGTTGTTTTTCATTTTTAGTTAAACAATTTGATGAATAAATTTTAATGAAGGAGCAGTAATAACCATTTTTGGAGTTAGAGATTAATCTATTAACTATATTGGCTTTTAAATATTGTTAAAAAAATAGTTGTACTTATCACTCCCTTACAGGCCTTATGATTTATTGAATGTTCGTTTTTTTCATACAGGAATCAATTTAAATTTTTGGATATCCATTTCTTAAATTAAGGGATGAATTGGAAAATTTTTCTGAAAACAACCAGAGGATGAAATTATGTTTATAGAAATATATCAAGTATGTATAAAAACATAGTAAAAGTATTAACCAGTAATAGTAAAATTAATTATAATTTTTTTGTCCAAATAACTATATTTATTGTTAAACAAATGGTTTTTAAAATCCTCAAATAATTATGGATTTGATGACCAAGAATTTATATCAATAATTCATTTTTTTGACAACCCATAGCACTCCCTCTAAATATTTATGAATTTCCTCAATGTATTTATCTTTTATTTCTACTAACGATCTCATACATATATTCCTAGTTGAATTATTTCCATGATACCTTTTAAATTATCTTTCTCAGCTTTGTAGAGGTAGATTTACCAACCCTTCTCACTATGTGGTTTTTCAATATAGGACATATCAAACAATATATTACCAATAATGAGTGTAAATTTTAAAGAACTAATTAAATTATGATGGGGAGAATTCAAAACTCTAAAATTCAAAAGTACCCCGTAGTGTACAATAGTGTGTATGACAAGTATCGGCATGCACATTAGGGAATATATTATCCCGATACAATATTACATATTTACATTTATAAATAAATTCAATACATGATTTAACATTTAATGCGTGAAACATTGAGTTATCATTAGTCACACACATATGAGACATTCCACAATATTTTACATTACACGCAAGAGAACCCTACATTGATATATTCAATTACACTTAGAACCAAGTTTCACCAATCAAAAATGTATTCATAAAAATTTATGATTTAATATAATATGATATAACATATATGCTATTTTCTAAGTAATTAATAATATTATCTAATTTATCAAAATATATGGTTTATATAAATATAAAATTAATTCGTTTGATACTAATTAATAAAAGGAAAAAATAAGAACATGTTGGATATAAAAATAAATATTTTTATTTTTATTCATTCAAAAGTGTTATTTCTTCATAAATATAATTAATTTAAATTATTTATTGATTAAAACTATTTATATATTTTATATATTAAATAAAATATTTTTTATATTCATCTACTATATTTAATTGGAATTATATATGATCCAACACAATTTCACATACAAAAAAATATTTTATAATGAAATTTTACAACCTTTTAATGGACAATCCATTTTGAAAATTAATTTTGACACATTAATTTATTTAATATTTAAAAAATAAACAATATATTTCAAATAAAAATTTAAAGATTAGTTTATGCAGATTAGTTTTTATATTTTTTAGAAACATATAATTTTTTAATGAATTGTTAAAAAAACTAAATTGCATTTCAAACAACCATTTCATCTAATTTATTTATCATTAAATGTTATAATATTAATTTTATTAAAAGGATAATTAGATATAATTTTTATAAATTAATATAATTTTTATGATGAGAATTAATTCCACATTGAAATTGACTATGAAAAAATAGAAAAAATTTGATTTTATTACTTCAAAAACCTACAATATCATCCTGCATGATAAATGAATTTTAAATTAATTTCTGCCAATTCATTATTTATAATTAGGAATAATATATTCCATAATTTTAATTATAACAATTTATAATTTATAATAATAAAAAAATTACTAATTTGTTTTTGTGAATGTAATTTAAATTAATTATAACGGTAAGTGTTAAATTACGCCTAATAAGAAACTAAACCAAAAAAATAAGGCAAAAAAAGACCTATTACCTTGTACAAGATCTATTTTATGGTCATATATCAACCATATATTACCATGGATACATATTGGATATTATTGGTCCCACTTGAAACTAGTAAAATCTAGAAGGATTTCCTTGAAAATTTATTATAAGTGTGTCACAACTCATCAGCTATAAAAAGGACTCCTCTCTTGCCACCTCCTCACATATCTCAAGAAACATTGTATCAACCATAATTTTCCCATATAATGATTTAAAATCCATCACCTAATACTATAATCCTCCCCATAGGTAGAAATGAAGTCATGATATCCTATGAATCAATCCTAATAGAATTGCCTTATTAAAAGGGTAACACTTTCCCATAGATTTTTAGTTTCATTTAAAATATCCACTCCCTATAATATATATATTACATTATTATATAATAAAAAAAGTATAATAAAGGTACTAGTAATTATTTTATTAATTATTATACCTACATATACACAACCTCCCATATAATTGGTAACAAATATACAATTTTTATGAATTTGGAAATACTACCTCACAAAATATTGATTGCTAGTTCGTTATTTATTGCCTCCCATTGTGGAAACTACAATGGAAAATATAATTACATATGATATATATGAAATTTATTATGTCATTATGCTAATTAAATTTTTTTAAAACATATATCTTTATACATTCTATTTTTGTGTAAAAATGATAACATCATTTTTGGTAGTCTGGACTACCACCCACTAAAATTGATGTAATTCCTTGAAAAATGCATGTATTGTATAAAGGATGTATTTATTTTATAATATATGAAATATAGAAACCCTATCATTTTACAAATAACTATACATGATTTTAAGCATAGTAAAACAACATATTACAAGTTAAGGATCATAATGTCTATTGCCTTGGAAGACTGGGAACATAAAACATAAAACTTTAGAATAAATATAAAATTTATTTATTTAGTATTAAAAAAGGGGTAAAATATTACATTTTTCTCATACATCATCATCAGATAACCTGGGTTTATCATGAAGAAAATGGATGATAAAAAATCCTAGTAAAGGGAAAATAATTGTAATAATGCATTAGCAGATGTGTTGGATGGAATTCTAAAATGATATAAAAATGAATGAAGCATGTGAAATAATGAAATATAAACATGGGTTCATATAAACATGGGGTAATAATAATTTATTGACAACATAAATCATGACTTTATCATGATTCAATGTTCGTTGCATATAGTGGAGTACCAGTAATTGTTTACCACCATGACCGTTGAACATAGTAGAAAAAGTCAGGACTAACCACCCAGAGCATTGCCAAAAATCTAATTAGACTCAAAATTACACAATAAATTGCAGTTATATCTTGTATTACCCATATTAACATGATCATTAATATTCTTTCCATATATATAATCATATATAATTAATCATATGTAAACATAATGGTGCCCATGTAATGAAATAGGTATCATAATCATGCCATAATGCATAATATATGGGCGTATAGTTGACTTTTGCATGAAATAAAGGGATTAAAACATATAATTCCATTAATAAGATAAAATAGGAATATATAATGGTATTTTATTTAAAAATAAGTTACAACATGTAATAAGAGTACATAATACATCTCATCATTAAATCATTTTAGTGTAGTTTTAAGGAAAATAATAAATAGCCTTTGAAATAGAGAAGGGAATAATATTTTATAAAAAAACACAAGTGAAAAAAATGGTTTTAATAATTAAATGTATTATTTTATGAAAATAATGGAGTATTGAAATAAATTATAGATTTCTCTTCATGCTAAGTAAGAATTCGTGAAGTTCTCTTAAAATAGGTTTGCTTATAAGGAATTGTTGAAAATGGAATCCCTTAAAAGAATTTATATCACTGAAAATGAATTATTACTGGATTTTGAAACATAATTTTTACATAAAAAAAGAAATTATAATATGTACATAAACATAATATGGGATTTTATTCGGGTAAAAATAGAGTAAGGACAATGAAAACGAATAATGGAGGTTCAGGTATAATATCTTACTTAATGTTTGATGGTGTTCTCAAATTGATATAAATTAGATGAATAATAAAATTATGTTCATAAATTTAACATTAAATAAAGACACTTATAATAAATTTATTTAGAAAAATATATTTCAATTAATTCATATCCTTTTTAGGGGATGTTATGTCCAATTTCATTGTTCATGTTTGTTGGTTTCATGTTCATTTTAATTATATACCTGAATAGTTAATCATGTAAAATTAGTATTGTTATCCCAAATTGGAGTTATATTTAGTTACTGAAAATACATATGGTTACATGTTTGTAAATTTAATTTGGATAACTTGAGTGAATTGGAATCATTAAATAAATCTTTAGTGCTACACTTTTGGGTTAATTGGTGGTTTTTTTATCACAGTGAACCAATTTTATTTTTTAAATAAAAACGAGGTTTCAAAACTATAATAGAACCATATATGAGACAATCTAAATATACTATAGTCTATTTCAACTATAATAATGGTTTGAAGGCCATAATTGATGATGGTAAATGATATTTTAAACCCAACATCCTTGAATGTGATGGATTATCATACCACGAAAGATGTAATCATTTCAAATAGTAAAGAATAGAAAATGATAGATGATTATAACATATTCCATTTCCATAACAAAATTATAGTACATGTAAGGTACTATAGTATTCATAACATTTGTATATCAAGAGTTAAAGATAGAAAAGAAAACCAAGGAACTTGAATACAAAGTAAATGGATTGAAAAGAGTAATTTTCCTCTTGAATTAATCTTCCTCGATAGCCTCATAAGGGTAGAGGATTTGGACATTGAGAAGACAAATGGTTTTTTGAAATGTGGGACGATCATGGCGAGTGATATTAGTAGAATTTAATAAATTCGCAACGGTTGATAAGAGTGAGGAAAACAGTGGTGTGTGGGTGGTTTTTTTACTGTAGGGGAGGAGGGTTGTCTTAATATTTTGTTTATTAGTTTATTATTTTTTCTAATGAAAAAAACAGTTATTATTACATGACCCAAAAAGGTAATATGTGCTTGTGAGTTCGAACCCAAGTTTCTTAAATCTGCCATGGCTCAAAAAATACTATATTTAACAGAAAATGTATATATATGGTTATTATTGTATTATACTATTCATAAAAAAATTATGTATTTTAGGAAAAAATCACCATAACCATTTTCAACATGTAGAATCACAAAATGTAATTAATTTTTCCAAAATAATTATCATAAATATTATTAATTTAATTTTTTACTTAAAATAATAATTTACTTTGAAAAACCAGATTTTAAAATTATAACTAATTTTATATTGTTTTCTAAATCTTAAAAAGGTATTATAATATAATCTAAAAACCAGTACAAATAAATATAATAATTTATGAATTAATTTATTGAAAAAAAATTCATTTTTGAATTGTTAAATTATTAATAAATTTTTAATTAAATATTTATGACTTATTAAAATTCCAATACTTTCATATTTCTAACGGTTCAAAGGTTAATTTTTATTTGTACATTCATCGGTAATGTTACTATTTACTTGGATGATTTACTAGTCATATGTTTCTTATTACTATTCATAAGGTTAGCATTTCTATTAATAATTTTTTGATTATATTCACCAAAAATTATGTTTATCTTATCAGACTCCAAAAATGTTACTGATCACAACCATGTCTGTCAGATTTTTGAAATTGTAATTATAAAAGTGACAATATTATATTTAATGGCCACATACTACATATTAGTTCATTGAGTTGGGATTTCATGTGATTGTATGAAACAACAATATGAAGGGAATTTCAATCGTCAAATCACGATGCCTTTACACTCTTATCCCTAATTAAATTTCTCCATCGATATTTTATTTTACAATTTAAGCAATAAATAAGTGTGGGCACATTCTCATCATTTCACCATTTAGTTCACATGTTTCACCATTGTAATAATGGTTTCACCATTGTACATTGGCAATGTGAGTAGTCTCATTAGGTAGAACATTATCTATACCATTCAAGATCTCCACAGGTTGGTCCCCATAAGAAAGATCATTCTTCAACTGTACCACCTCTGAAGAGAGTATATATGATGGATCTAGTATATAATTTCTTAAGAGGGATACATGTAATAAAAAATATTCATTAAACATAGTAGGTGGAAGAGCCATTCAATTGGCCACAATCCTAAAATGATCAATAATATCATAGGGGACGATGTTCTTGGGACTTATATTTCCATTCTTCCCAAACTGCATGACCTTCATAGATGGAGATATGCATATAAATACCTTTTCTCCCACTTTGATCTAATGGTCTCCTCAATGATTGTGTTCATAATTATTTTGTAGACATTGGGCCACCATGATGTGTTTCTGAATGGTTTCACCATCTCCACTATTTCTTCGACCATTTTATGTTCTAGTTTCATATGCTCACTGACTACATCCCAACACGCCAGTGTTATGCAGATTTCCCATAATGGGATTCATATGTTTCCGTTCAGATGCTAGATTAGAAACTATTTTTGTAAGATAATTCAACATGTATAAGAAAGTGGTATCATCCTCCTTTGAAGACTATACAATATTCTCTCAAAATACCATCCAATGTCTAAATATTTCACTTAGATGGGCCACTAGTTTGAGGAGGGTAGGACATACTAATGTTCAGTTTAATTTTTATATCATGTTGGATACATTTACCGAACATCATGGAGAATCTAGGATCTCTATATGATACAATATATAGTAGTAATCTATGATACCTTACTCCATATTTGATATATATCAGTGAAATTTGATCCAATGATAATTCCTCTATAATTATGTTAAAGTGAGAAATCATTGTATGACAATCCACAATCAACAATATTTCATTGTTTCCCCTTTATGTCCTTTGATGTCTAGTAAAAATTCCATTGTAATGTACTCCAACATCTATGTTGGTATTAGTAGTTCTTGCATCATCCCCTTATAATTATGACTCTCAAATTTCACTTGATGACATACCAGGAACATTGATTCATATTCTGTGATCTCATTATTCATATTTCCCCACCAAAGGTTCCCTTGTAGATCTTGATACATATTTATGATCCCTTGGTTAATAGATTAGGTTGTTCTATGTGTTTAATTCAATATTTAGGGAAATATATGTGGATTGGATGTTACATATAATAATAAACCAATTCTTAAACTCTTTCTTCATCAATTTTGAACTTAGATGATTTTCCATTTATGATGGCTTCCACAATTTATGAAATTTCACATGATTTCATTGAGCTTCCATTATTCTATCCACGAGGGATGGATGAAAAATTATTTGAGAAATGATTTAAGATGTTCATACCTTAATTGTACCCATTTACATCCTTTAAAAATCTAATAATATTAGATTATTTTCAATTTTCATAGTTGGTAAAGATGCATGATCGTTTATATTTAAATTATCTTGAACCTTATTTTCCTTACCAGGATGATAATGGATTTAAAATACATAATCCTTGAGGAGGTATAACAATATTTTCGGGTTCCTATAATAATCTTTCTCTAGTTAATATATATTTGATAATCTTATGATCAATATATATCTTACACTTCTCCCTATATAGATAATGCCGCCAGTTTTTCCAAGTAAAGATCATAACCACCAACTCCAGATCATGTGTAGTATAATATTGAACGTGGATTTTTAGTTTCCATGAGGCATAGGCTACCAATTGATCATTTTTAATTGGCACACATCATAATAGCTTCTTTTAAGCATCCCAATACACCACAAATAGTTATCTACTTATTAAGAGTGTGAAACTTCTGCAATAATAATCAACTTTTTAAACTCCATTAAAAAATTCACATTCATGAGTTAAAACAAGCATTACTCTCTTTCGTGTCTTCTTGGCCATTGGTCTTGAAAATAATGAAATGTTCTTCATAAATATTCGACAACACCCAGGTAAATCTAGAATTTTGTGGATCTCCATTACAGATGCTGCCTTGGGGCCACTATTCAATTTTTATTTTATTGGAATTGTCTAAAAATATCACTTTTCTAGTGATAACAAGCTCCAAGGATGATGCACCATCTATATATAACTCACACATTTTGTACATTTCATACATATTGTACATTCACAATGACATTAGAAAATTACTTTGATTCTCCTTGGGCTCTTTGCTCTTTTTTTATATCAGAATATCAGTAATAATGACTTCCATAAATTTATCAACGTAATATCTAAAGGATCTATTCATTAAATAAATGAATGGTTTTTGAGCATTAGTGAGTCTTAATGGAATCACAATTAACTCATAGGGTTTATACCTGATTCAAAATGAAGTCTGGGGAATATCTTTCTTCCTCGCCAATTATTGGGGATATCATGACAGATGGTCCACCATTGAGAACTAACATGCCCCATGAACCTGATCAAACAAGTTATATATCTATGGTAGGTGATACATGTTATTTATAGTGATTTTATTCTTCTCACAATAATAAATACATAAGTTTATTGATCCATAATTCTTCTTGATGAATAGGACTTGTGCACCCCATTGGGAAGAACTCAGTAATATAAAACCCTTCTCTATATTCTTCAATAACTGATTCATCAGCTCTACCAACTATACAGTGGCCCTTTTATATGGTTTATTTAATATAGTTATAGATCCATGAAAATGTATTATTGAGAAATAAACCACTCTATATATATAAAGACTATGAAACTTGTCATGGAATACATCAGTGTAGTCCCTCATGATGGCCATTTATTCATGAATGATTCTATCCTTTATATCAATCTTATGATATAGACATGATTTCTCTTAGGGAATTAATATCCACACTTGATTTTATGATGTTAAAGGAGATTAATATTTATCCTTACACATGAAAATAATTTAAGGATTCTTCAAGAAGTGAAGAGTGATCTCCACTTCTCGACAGTTGTTGTTGTCTTTGTATAAAGATAAAATATTCATTTCCTAGAAAACATAATACACTAATAAAGGTGGTATGACATGATTTTATGGGAAGTTCCATCTATAAAAATTTACTTATGTGGAGGTAAAAAGTATATAAACCTGAATTTACCTATTCACTATTCTCATAGATAACTTATCCTTTTAATTTTGAGCATATTCTTGAATATTTTTACAAAACATTAAGGATGTGAAATAATGCATAGAACCAAAATCAAATAGTACATTATCTATTCATGAATGAATAACATAAAAACTTGTCCCCACATCCTTGATCAGCCCCACCTCTATATTACTGATATCATAATCCCTTCTTTATTGCCATTAAGGAAGTTGTGGATTTTCTCTAACAACACTTGGCTTAGGAATGTTGTTCACATTATGCATATGCGCCTTGAAGTAGTAACACTGCACAATAGGTTAAGCATCAATATGAAGATTCATTCCTTATTCCTCATTACTGGGATACTTCCTATGCCTTCAGTTATTATTTGAAATATGTCACATCTTTCCACATTTGAATCAATTCCTAGTTCCATTTATTCATTTCCCGAGATTCCTCTTCCCACAATTTTGACACATGGGATGTTCAATCTGCTTTCCATCATGGGATTTAATTTCCAATCCACCCATATTAGACTCTATTTTTTTTTCAGGCCCATGACACCATGAGGAGTATCTGATATCCATGTCATCCTTGAGGATGCAACAGACAATCATTTCATAATTATCAATGTCATGAATTTCAAACACTTTTCCTAGACTCGACTTTCATATGCAAAATAAGTGATTCGCTTTGCATTCGGTGTTCATGATAATACTGAAGGAGTATCTTGAAATCATTGGGAAGTCTTCTGTATAAAAATTGATAGACTAATGTTTTATATTCATGAGTCTAATTAAATCTACTTTCATACTGAAAAATGGTTTTGGGGAAAATATTTATTGAAAATCTTTTTCATGAATTACATTGAATCCATAGAATTAATTTCTTCATGGGACTTCGTATTCTTGATCAGTTTCAACGCCTGATTATATTCCCCATCAAAAACATATATCACCATTACGATAATCTCTTATTTTCAGAACTAGAGGATAAAGAATATATTTTAAATGGAGTTAATGAAATGAACTTTGAGGCGGGGATCAAAAGATCCTCTAAACATGGGAGGCCTTTGCTGTATAAATGTTTCAATGGAAAATTTCTCTTTCTATGGAGGAGAAGGACATTCAATTTGATTCATGTTATTATTCATAACTTGAGATAGATGGCAATGTATTTTCATACAGGTTTGAGCACCCATTCCCATCATATCAGGAATATCCTTAGGGATATAGTCACATTGTCTATCACATTGATTATTGTCATGGTTTATTATAGTTCATTCCATTAACAATGAATATAAGCATACTATTATAGTAATTGGTTACATAGATATTAAGCATAAATGGAAACTTTTAACACAAATGGATAAACATTTAATGGAGAATAATATCCAAAGTAATGATTCCTTACATTTAAATCTAGGTTATCCATGATTTATTTTTTAGCTTCAATTATTATGGGATTATGCTCTTAATAATGGTTTTCTATAATCTCATGAATTCACCAATGCATATCCCCCATGAGTGTCAAACCAAGAGCGAAGAAATTATGGTTATCGTGCACTAGTTCCTGTTTAAGTCTATCTCAATTAGGTTATTTCTGGTTTTATCCCTTGATATATTAGTACAAGATACACCTCTTCCTTTTTGATCAATATGGGGATTTATTTTCATGATAAACCTCTTAATATATACTTACCAAAAATTTAGGGGGTTTTTTATACATAGTATCATCCTTAAGGTTCTTACTAAAGTTCTTTATTCCTAATATCTAAATACAACTATAACTCCCTCTGATATAAATTATAGTTACCATAGCCTTTCAACCATGACCTTACATGATTTTATGAAGAATAAAACATCATATTAAAAGCCATGGATCATAATGTCTTGTGTCTAGAAAGACAAGGTACAAAAACACAAAACAAATGAATAAATATAACATTTCATTATTTAGACATTATAATGATATCCTAACATACATTATTCTCATATATCACTATAGTATAACTAGGGGATAACATGAAAATATGGATGAGATAAATTCATAGTAAGGGAAGATCATAATAATGAAGCATTATCATATGTGTTAGAAGGCATGATAAAATTATATAAAAATAATGGAGCATGTGAAATATAAACATATAAACATGGATCCATATTAACATAGAGTAATAATAATGAAGCATAAACATAAAAAATTAAATGAGCATGATTCAAGGCTCATTGAAAACAGAGGATCACAATTAATGGTTAACCACTAAGATCATTATACATGGTAGTATAAGTCAAGGCTAACCACCATGACCGTTGCACAAAAAGACTAATGAGACTCAACTATACCATCTGCATTGTAGCATAATTTGGTATTACCCATCTTATCATGTTAAGAAATATTATTTCCACATATATAATTATATATAATCAATCATTCATATGCATAATGGAACCCATAGAATGTAATGGGTATCGTAATATTTCCATAAAGTATAATAGATGGGAGTATCATAATAGTGTCCATAAAAAATGAAATTAAAACACAAATGTATATTAATAAGAAGAAATTGGAATATATCATGTTATGTGATGTCAAGCATTAGTGAAAACATATAATTATATTATTTAAGATATTTTACCATTAAATCATTTTAGGGTGGTTTTAGAAAAATACTAAAGAGACATTAAAATAGAAAAGGTAATAGTCTTTCATATAAACTCATAAGTGAGATAATATGTTTTTTATATTAAAAATATTTATTTTATATAAATAATTGTTTTTTAAAATAGATTCCAGGGTTCTCTGGATATTGAGGAAGAATTTGGGATGCTCCATTAAAATATGAATACTAATTGGGAAGTATTGAGGAGGGAATCACTTAAATGGCTATATATCCCAAAACAAGAATGATTAATGGACCTTGACACATTTTTTAGACATATAAAATGAAATAATAATATATAAATAAAATAATATTAGATTTCATTTCGGTAAAAATTGTGTGAGAACCACATGAAAGAATGATGTAGGTTCCAGTAGAATCAATTACCTTAAGTCTGTTGGTGTTCTCCACATGATGTTAATGAACTGAATTATCAAATTATGTTCATTAATTAATATATAAAAAAACTATTTTACATATAATTTATTTATTATAAATTTTTTTGTTCGTTCATAACCATTATGATTGGTTATGATGTTTAATTTCATGGTTTCGGTTTGTTTCATGATCGTTTTACTTATATACATGAACACATAATCATGAAAAATGAGAATGGTTGTCTAGAATTAGAGTTAAATTACATTATTGAACATCTATAAGGTTAAATATTTATAAATTTTATTTGGTTATTTTGAGTGATGTAGAATCATTATATATAACAATAGTGACACCCTTTTTGATTAATTGCTGGTTTTTTTTCATAATGAACACATTTTTATATATAAATCAAAACCATGTGTAAAAAAACTCCAGAACCCTAAATGAGAGATTATAAATATATTATAGCATGGTTCAACCATAATATTTGTTTTATTACCAAAATTGAATATGGTATATGAAATAGAAATCGTGTCATCCATGAATGTGATGGATTAACACATCTCAAATAGAATTTTCCATTCTATTTTAAAAGAGGGTTAAATGAGAGAAGATAATAACATCTTACACTATCATAAAAATATTCATATAATTTTTTATTAATAAAATTTTCATAACATTTTGATGTGTATAGGTAAGGATAGAAAATAAGACATAAGAACTTGAAAAAAATGTAAAATAATTGAAAAGGGGAATTTACCTCTTGAATTAATTTTCATTGAGAGCCTTTTAAAGGTAGATGATTTGGTCTTTTGTGGATACCAGGAGATGATATAAGTGAGGGAGGATCTTTGGGATATGTTTGATTATAATTTAAAAAAGTCACAAGTCTTGAGATAAGTGAGGAGAATAGTGGTGTGTGGTCGATTTTTATAGTGGATGGGAGGATGATTTTCTTAATATTTTAATCATTATTTTATTAATTTTCCATAAGACAAGAAATGGTGATGATTCCATGACCAAAAACGGTAATATGTTCATGTGAGTCTGATAACATGGTGCATAAACAATCCCTAACTAATTAAATAGATTATTTATTATATAATGTATATATATGGTAAATTAGCGTATTTTACTATTTATAAAAAATTCAAGAATTTTAGAAAAATACCTATAAATCACACTAACCATTTATTTAAATTTACAATAAAAAATGAAATCCATTTTTCAAAAGTAATTTTCTAAATATTATAACTTTATTTTTAATTAATATCCTAATTTCCTTGAAAATAGATATATTAAAATTATTATGGATTTTAAAATGTATTGAAAAAGTAGAAAAGGACATTTAAAATTATCTGAAAAACAAAATACATAAAAAGAATAATTAATGAATAATTTTTAGGAAAATAAATTTTATGTTAATTGTTAAATTATTCATAAATTGTTAATTTCATATTTATGAATTATAAAAATACAAACACTATCATATTATCACTTCTAGGATGGAGACATTTCATTTATACAATCATTTGTAAGGTTACAGTTTATATGATCGATATAATATTTATAGGTGTCAAATTACTTTTTATAAGGGTAATAATACTCTTCATAAGTGTTTGTTACTATTCACCAAAAATTAAGTTTATCTTATCAGACTCGAGACACATTACTAATTGCAATTGTGTATGTCAGATATTCGAAATTTAAATCATATAAGTGACAATATAATGATTAATGTTCAAATAGTACTTAGTTTTTCATTGAGTTGTGATTTCATGTTATTATATGACATAATCATAATAGGAAATTATGAATGGCTAAACCATATGGTCATTACATAACATAGAAAACATATATATGATATTAATTCCAATATTATGTTTCTTGATATATTTATATTTATTATTTTCTTTATTATCCTTTCACACGTAAAAATGTATTAATATCGGTCATGGATTTGGGGACTACATCCTCCTAAACAAGATTCAATTAATTTTACATCACAATAATTATATATAAAAATATATGTGATTAAATAACTTGGAAATTTTGATACAATGATCATTATGGAAATATATTGTATTACATTGATTTGTTCAACAATTATAATTGAAAAATTAGAATGTTACTCATGCGTACATATGTCATACCCTCTCCATGAATGTATCATTGATTCTTTTTCACAACTGATGATTGTTTTTATAATTAAGCTTATTAAAAAATATTTTTATTATTTCATTATTATTATTCCTGAGATTCTGTATAACAACCTTTTTTACCATAGTATTTCTATCAAACTTTTTTTTGAAATATAAATTTAATTTGGTCAAAAAACGACATAAAAAATGTTTAAGAAGTTGTATAAGACATAGTAATAAGTGAAATAAAATTAATTATAAACATTAAAAAGTTTCTTTAATGAAGTATATAATTTATAAAAGTTTATTATAAATTGAATTAAAGGATTTTCAACTAAAAGGAAACATAATATAATGGATTTTAGCTAATTAAAAACACAATTTAGCCTTATTTTTGGTTATGCAAATAGTATCATTTATATAGTTTATATACTAACCTTTTACATGAAATATCACGAATATAATTACTCTCATTATATAAAAATTTTATTTAATTTCCTTCCTTCTTTAGTCTTATAATTTAAAATGCCTCAATGTTGTATGGGATTCTTTTGAATGTTTATAAAATATTATTCTAAAAAATAATTTTATTTATCATTTATTTCCATTCATGGAAATTATATAACAATTTTTCAAAAAAACCATTCATTTTCCTATCCTCTGGAAAATAATGAAATTTTTATTGTGTGTTTAGAATTTTAAAAAAATGTTGGTTATGAAGGTGTTTTTAAAAGGGTTTTTATGGAAAACAAACTTTAATTATCTTTATTTGCTTGACAACCTATTTTTTTCTAAGAACCATGTTTTACTAAATTGTTTTCAAAAACGTTTTAAACTAATTTTTAATGAAATTTTTTCCCATTTTTTGTTTTAACAATTTTTTCAATGGAATCATTTTGTCACTTTCTAAACAACCAATTTTTCAATCCTTTTTCCTTAAAAAGTAATGTTTTTATCTTGTACAACATGTATAGATTGAACGAACTTCATTCCATAAATCATCCATATCATGTTTAGTATGTTAATATTTACAGTAAATTATCTTAAGTCTATTTCAAAATAAATGGTTCTTTAAATATGTTTTATAAAACAAAAAAAATATTTTCAGTAAGGTTGATTTAAATTTCTTTATAATATTTCCATTTAAAAAAATAAAAACCCATTATTTTACAGCACCCGTGGAATGATGTATTGAAACCATCATTAATCATGGTTTTGATGGTTTATGATTTATTTGACTAATTATAGTACTCACCCTAACTTCGGTGATTCCCTTTATCCCTATTGAAATATTTGATTTTCTATGATGGCCCGACATTGGAATTGTCCCAAATATCCATTTTTATTTTCATGGATGAGAATATTTCAATAATCATAATTAATATTTGTATATGTTGGGTACTTTTTTCTGTTATTTTATTATTTGGATAAGTATTGATAAATCTTTATATCTATCTGTAAATAAATATTTGATAAGGAAAATCGTAAAAACAATTATTCGATATGTGAGGAATGTTTTGGTCAAGTATGACAGGGGTTGGGACTAGTTATAGATAACCCCTTGATGCATCATTAGTATAATTAGACTAGTTAATTGAATAGCTGACATATAGGGTATTCTGCTCATAATGTTGTAAAACATCCTGTGAATGGTATTCATATTAAAGGTACCACATACCTATGAATAGTGGATTCAAAAAATTATAAATTTCTATCATGTGGTTCTTGTTATTATTCATCAGTGAGACTTTTTATCATTATATATTTTATTAAATTTCATTTTCAGTTCATTTTTTGCATATCATGTGTTATAATTTTGTACCTTTACATATTTATTTATATTAATGATGTTATTTGAGTGGAATGTGATTTCATTTACCTTTACTTATTTATTATTCACTTAATTTTTAAACCTTTTGATTACATGGAATGTGTATTTATTTATATACATTAAAATATTAATTTATACCCATTTATTCATTATTGATTTCAACATTACTTAACTATACATTTCATTTGAGCACACCCTTATAATGTTTTATTTCCTTAGAAATACAACATGCATTCAATGAATGATATGAAAGTATATACAAGATTTAATAATGTTATCCTTGAAGTTATTTAGTAAAAATAGAAATTTTGTAATTAGTTTTTTAGTTTGTAACAAAAGAGACATTTATGAATATGTTATATGAACTTACAACTATTGGTCCTTCAGGACATTATTCCTTGCAATCACACAAATGTAATTGATTAAATATTGTGACTCTAGACTTCTAGGGTTGGGTCGCTACATCATTTGAATACTAGAATATTTCTCCATGGAATATCTGGAGGATATGTATGTTCAGGATACAATCTTGCTACATGGATTACTTATAAAACGTCTTTTAGACCATGAAAAATGTTTTAAATTTCACTTATTTATAGCATGTAAAAGGTTCTTGTTTCATAAGTTTTATAGTAAAACATTAAATCCATAGATAAATGGGAATTTGTAGCATATTATTCTAGTACATGATGATATGATGTGATCATGTGTCCAATACATCGAGGGATCATGGGATTAGAACCTATAATTTTTCTGAGTACGTATATATAAATAGTTTTGATGAAACTATACAGATGGGACAACATGAGGCTCATTGTGGTAGGCCATATCGATCATCTCTATATTAGATGTTGTATGGTTATTTAGAGTTTTGGGGAATGAGTCTCATGTATGATATATTGGAGAAGGTTAAGCTAATGTAAAAATCTATGGAAAAGGATTGGAGTAGATATAAGTCATATTTTGATAGAATTCATTGACCCATAATGATTACATATTGTGATCATATATTTCTTCGAGTGTCGCCTAAATTGGATCAACACAAGATTTGAATACCGAGCTTGATAGTGCCCATGTTTTTTGGTCCATTTCACATTATAGGGAGAGTTGGGCTAGTGGTATACCAGTTGGATCATCCACCATATTACGATTCCATGGAAACAAAATTCAATGTGACATCGCTTATATGATATCATCATGAAAATTATCATGTTATAAATGTGTCATGTGTTGAGATAAACAATAATATTTCCTTTGAGGAGCAGTTATATGTGTGTTGGATCACTGTGAGAAGGTGTTTTGGGATATAACTTTTTGATAGTTCATGTATTTATGAATCATGGCCTTTTTTAGTAGTACTATATGGAGAGAGAATAATATATGTGGGTTTAGTGGCCCAAATTATTGGACTTGAAATCATAGAGATGATTAAGAGTATAACCTATAGATAAGCTATTATAAGGTAGGGATATTTTAGGATCCATTCCTTTTCTAGAGATGAATAAATATTTTTATGGTATTTTAGTAATTATTTAGTTTTTCTTAATTGGGGTTTATCATGAGTTTTTGTGGGTGTAAATTGGAGAATTATGGTTGAAATAGGGGTGATTAATGGTTGGAACACTATTTTCTCAATTTGTGTGCCTAGTCCAGCAATCCGTGTGATCCCAAATAGAGGGGATTCACAAATATAGTGCATAATATTTCAAAACATTCCCCATATTAGGATTTACTAGACTCCCCCCATATGAATAGTTACATGTTTTAGGTGAAATTTTATGAAAGGTTTGATCCCCATCCTATGAATGTGTTCATGTGTTGTTAATAAACTATAAAACTTGATTTTAAATTCCCAAACCCCTCCTACATCACCCAAAGTAGAAACAACTCATCCATATTTTATTACCCTAATTTTCAGATGATCCTACATAAATTGATAAGGATTCTAACATCTGTTCATGATGATTCATAGTCGAGATCATTTTGTTTCACATCTCACGGTAAGGTAATCTCATCCCATTCAGTTTCCCATCATTGATCCATCATCATATCGTCCTTTGAATGGAAACATTCATATTTGTTTGGATCTAGACCTAGGATTGTTGGATCATGATTATTCTATATTGAATCTATGATTTTTATCTATATCATGTTCTCCCTCACATTCGTGGTTGTACTGATTCATATTGGGAGTTTCTATTAGCGAATGATTGTTTATAATATTGAGGTGGGTTGTCCAAATTAAAATTAAAATCATTTCGATTCAAATTTTCAGCTTGTATTGTTAGAATTCAATCGAAACATTTGATAATCATATTTTAAATTTAAAAAGTTAATTTATTAATTATTTTATGAAAAAAATGAATTCGACTTATAAATAGAAATATTATTTAAGGGAATTTGTGAAAGGGGAATTTAATTGAATTTTGGTACATTATAATACAACTAATTTATTTTAGAATAAATTAATGAAAAATTCTTTGATAACGAAATTGGATTTGGATCAATTAATTGGTTAATTAATTAGTGTAATGTTGTGATTGTGGAATTGGATTAAGTAATTTTTTCTAATTAATTAATGATATCTATGATTATGGAATTGATTGATTAATTGAATTTTGGTTTGGTTAACTAATTATTAAGTATAATTGGTCAATTAAAATTTTTAGGAATTAATTAACTATTGTAAATATTTGATGATTTAATATTCTTAATTTAGTTAATGGAATATAATAATAAATGTTGATTAATGTAATAATGGTGGCCTTTCATGTTATTTATATGTGATTAAAGTAATGGGCCTAATTCATTTTGGATAATTGAAATGTCATATCATGTTGTGAAATGAGATAAGAGGGTTAATGTTTTTAATCAATATTTATATGGTATATAGGATATTTTAATATATATTATATTGTTGTATATGTGATATATGTTTTTGGGTAATGGTCTACTAAATAAAAATATCACAGCAAATAATGGGTGTGGGACGTAGACAGCTGATTCAAAATCCAACTTATGTTATTCATTGATAAATCAGTTGGCAGTCATAGAATGGTCCTCCAAATAACTATGGTGTCTAGGGAATGTAAATATTTTCCCAAAATGATGGTGTTGGAATATAAATTCAATTAAAAAAAGTACTAATTTAAATGAAATTTATAATAGAAGTCCCCTTGTTTTAATGAATTTTTAATAGATTAAAAGAAATGGATCACACTCTGGAATAAAACGAAGAAGGTATAGTGATTTCAGTTTCCTCAAGATCTCTGGGGTTTAAGTGTTTTAATTAAATAATAATAGAAATATGATTAGAATTTACTTATGGGGTTTACATTATTATTTATAAATTTCTAATCACTATTATTTTATGGATATTGTTTTAGACAATAATGGTGGTGGCCTACTAAGTTGTACACATAGCCTACTAGATATACATTATTGGTACCAGAATAGATTTCATCAGTTCCTGATAAGTTGTTGAAAAATCCCCATGTTATATGGATCAGTATGGGTGGATCATGGATAGGGAACCAAACTTGGTATTGGGTCTCTCTTGGGTTCTATCAGTGTGTTTATTTGTTTAGTTCATCATCTTGACACATGACATGTATTTTTCATTACATATCTACTATTTTTTGGATATTTTATTTCTTTTATTGATCATCATGTGATATTAGATTGGTTTAGTTATTGGTTATATCATTTGGCTTTTGTTGATTAATTTCCACTATTCTTCTAATTTGATAAAGAGGGTATAGTGTGTCCATGAATTATAGTAGGCTCTCTCTATAGAACATAAGCCTCTAGAATACGGCGAGGTTCATGTGAGGTAACATAGATGAATGGATTGAGGCACTAGTTTGTGGTACCTAGGTCAGGAAATAACACAAATGGAAAAACAAAAGATTTGTATGCACCCTTCTCAAATAGAACATACATAATCATTTAATTTATTAGAATTCTATAATGTATATTCATATGACAATATTGTTCTTACATGATCATCTAATCAGCACAATACATGTTATTACACTTTCCAATGATTCATTCCTCCTTGTCGTGTTTTTATTTTCATAAGTGTTGGGGTGTTCCTAGAATTACCCTATTCTACATGGTTCATAACATGAGAATTTCTTGACATGGTAATCTAATTGAAGCATTATATTTCTAAGACACATTTGATATATTTCAAACAATTGAGTGTGGGAAACATTGAAAACATGTCAATAGATATTTGATCATATAATAGATGTTTCCTTCTTTAGGAGGTTCCATAAAATCTTTATTCATATGCTCTAAAAATAAAATTGGAACTATCCAGTATTATTATTAGTTCTAGGATGATATTTATTATAATTATGGGTAAGATATGGGGATGCCACACAACCTTATAAGTGTATTCTTATATTATTATTATTTCTAGAATTAGAGACCCATGTTTTCAGAAGATACAAATGTACATCCTCCTATATGATTCATAATGATATAATATTTCATCCATTTCTCATAATTTACCTTCTTCATTAAATCATTAATACATATAACTGTTACATTAGAATGAATATTCGGTTATAGAGTAAACTCAATTTGTGTGTTATTAATCATGTACAAGATGGTTCTTTAAGAAAAAAAAATGAACTATGTTTATATACATAGAAAAATTATTCTTCACATCAACAAATTTCTTATTCCTTGATGAATACGTATATCATTTTAATTATCATGAAGTTTTAGTGGTAGAATTATATATTGAAACATTATTAAATGTCCGACCATATAATGAGGAGTTCAACATCACCTTGGATAGAAAAATTCCAAATTTTATAAGAATTATAATCCATCATGTGAACTATTAAATTATCTATAAGATCATTATATAATCATATGAATAAATTTTATGGTTTTCCTTATTAAGCTAAATTTATTCTTTTTTTAACCGTAATACCCTATAATAATGTTCTACTTGGTCTTTAAAATATCAATAAATGATCCAAATTTCATGGATTCCAAATAATAATCCATTACCAAGGAATTTCTATTATTTAAAAATGTTTTGATAATAATGTTCTATAAAATATAGTTTAGGTGAAGACACATTTTTAGTCATATTCTTTTAGGATACTGTGTATTGTAACAAAATCTATTTCCCTAATGATTTACCAATAAACCCATATTCCATTACTCACAAAAAAAATTAATGTATAGAATATTTTAATTCATCCACATCAATGATCATTATAATTAATTTCAATAAATTAATATCAACAAAATAAAAATAAAGTCATAGTCAAAAGTATTCGTAGTATTGTCTAATAATACGATCTAATCATCACAATCCATGATAATTAGATAATAAAAAACATTTAGGAATAGTCTTTTTGATTCGATAATACCACAGGATAAAGAAATTAATATATACATAGGTCATCTATTTAGGATTTATGATATTATTTTCATGTACTGGTCGTTCAAACATCTGTTTTTCATACAAAATATGAGAGGCTGACCAGGAGTGATACCTGTTTTTTGATACCAACCCATCCCATTCATATGGTCTATGTCAGAGGTGATACTAATGGTATCTTACACCCCTAACACACTAATGGATATAAATATATTTCAAGGGACTAGTAAAATTTTGGGGGAATATTTTACATTAGGAACAATCACTGCATGGATAGATAAACAATAGACTAAACCAACTCAATGAGAACATGTATCAATAATTCAAATAATAAAGAACAAAATCTATAATGTCATGGTAATTGAAAGAATGTTTAAAAATAAGAATACATATTGACATAGAAACACCACTGACAAATAAAACCAATTTCCACACAAAGTAAAAATTTATCTCTAAGTCCAATCAAATGAATTAGAATTGATATATAGAACAAATGAGTAAATATCCCTTTCCATTACATTTTTTTGACAAAAAAGAAACATATGTATCAATGTGAATATAATTGGTGGAGTAGTAAATATTATTAGGATTTATCCAATAGATTTACAAACACACACCTATAAGAAAAGATTCATGATAGTACATAGTTTATTAAAAATAGGGTTCTAATATCAAAAAACCTTATCAAAAGGAAATATTTATAGAACAGTTATTGAACTAAATCAAAATTTTCACTCATTTATTTCACTTAGAATACCCATAATAGGTCTCAGTCACATAGAAACATGTGTATTCATAATGAAAATCCAAATAATATTGATTGATGATATATTCTTCACTATGAAATCACTTGGAGATATTCAAACATGAATATAATCTCCCACAAATAAGTATATAATATGAAATATATGAACATTTAAATATAAAAAAAATAAATTTTATGTAAGACTAAATTCCATAGAACAATTTATCAGATAAAATAAATTTATTAAATTTTTATATCATTTTGAAACACAAAATTCATTCATAAAACATTAAAAAACTCCTTCAACAAGGTTAAAAAAATCACTCCATCAATAAAATATTGAAAATAAAAAATTTTCAAATAAAAAATAATTAAAATTTTAATTAAATATAAATAATGTGCATTAAATTGAAATTAGTATCTTGAATATTTAGAATCATAAGCCCGCCAATCCCAAAAGATGTTCTGATAGTGATTCCACTGACCTCCTGTAAAAATATATAACAAATAAATATATATTGGATGAATAAAACACCCATAAATGTCTTAACTAAGAATATAAAAAATCAGTACAAGGTATTAATTCGTCTCTCCCGATAAATCACCATTTTAGAAACACCATTGAGGAGTAAATAAACCGATTATAAGAGGTGTTTTTGTGGTAAAAATATTAAAATCCATCAAATGATGATCACATGTGTAACCATCAATCAACTCCCAATAATTGTTAAAATAAATTTTGATTAAAAAATTGTTTATCTTAAACATTTCTTATGGATGATACCAACACATTGGTCAACTTGATAGGGTGATTCATATGAAACATGAAATGGTCAACCCCCATGGATTAGAGCATTGATGTCAACCATGTTTTGGTCACAACACCTTAGATCCTGGCATAGTGACGTCTCACTATTCGTGGCTCAAAAAAATAATCCCATGAAACACAAACACACCCCATTAAATTAATATATTCTCACTCTATATGTTATACTATCATACACCCTTCACTAACAATGCCTCTCAACAGTTATTTATTACTTATAATATAAAAAATAATGACCATACAATCCCAATCCCACTATTAAAGACACCTATGAAACTCAAATTGAAATAAAAACACCAACGTTATTTTCAATAATAATAGAATAAAGACATACCTCAATACAGGTCCATTAAAATATAGGTCTATATCTTCACCCTCCACCATGAAGATTACTCAGTAAAATGAAAACTATTTTTTACTAAAGAAAGTCATTACATAGATTCCCATGGTCATCACATTCAATAATATATTGGGGTATGATGAGACTAATAATCTACTATAAAATATTTCTCATATAGAATAAATCCTTTAGTAACCTGCTCAATTACATAAATAAACCATATTAGTATCATCTCAAACTCTTCATAAAATGACTTCCCTTCCTCAATAGACTACTCTGGATTCCTCAGATCCTCTGTATATATCTCATTCCCATCTACCCATTAGGGGGGGCAATATGTTAGTCTAATGCATTTTTCATCTCAATTATATAACATAAATAATACTAGATAAAATATATCGTCAAGATAATTTACTATTATATATGTAGATAATATGGATTAAATATTTAAAGGAATCCCCATAAATGTTTTAGCCAGTTGATATTTCCCACAATTATATGAAAATTTTCAATCCATAACAAGCCTTTAAAATACCCCAATAATTATAAAAATAAGAAATTATTGTAGACACATAATACATTATATATATCATCATAACCATTGGTAATGGAAAATATTGATTGGAATGAGTTAGGATGCATAGTTTCTGTAAACATAAGTGTTGACATTAAATATTCCCAAGTGATCATGAGATGGGAATGTGTGCATAATAAATATAAAATAGAAATTATACATCGAGAATGGATAATAAATCATAAGTCATGGTTTATGACAAGGATTATCATAATAAATTAATCATGAGTTTATGGAAACATGATTCAATAAACATGAGTCAATATAGCATAATAAACTTAAAAGAATAATTATAAGATAATGAATCAATATATTCATATAGAATCATAATATTGTGAGAATATCCATCAAAGAAAACACATCATTTTATGATCATATCCATGAATACCAACCCTTTAGTTTGTGATAATATATAATAAGGATCACCATTTAGTTTGTGATCTAATACATGAAGGCTCATGAGATAGTTTGAGAGAATATACAACAGGGATCACACTACATTATCCTGAGAGATATAAATATTATACCAATGTTAGTGAGAGAAATATAAGACCCCACAAATATATCATCCTTAATTATGTGTTCAACTCAAAATCAATCATTCAATACATCATTATGTCAACACGGAATGAAAAATGGTATTCAAAATTTATTTTTAATAACATCCCAAAAATTTTCCAGAAAAATTAAAATGCTTGATACCTAAAAATTTAATAACCTAAAAAGTGTATAATAAAAAAATATTAGAGGGATGGTGAATTAAAATAACGTTTTATGATATAATCCCATTATATAAAATATAAAAAATTGAAGAGGACCAATATATATGTATTTTAAAAATGTTATTGATGTTTACATTATAGTAAAATATAGTGGTTGTTTTTAAAGGCATTTTTTTTGAAATATCTCTTTTGAAAAAGTAAAAACATTTTTCATTAAAATATATTTTAATTAATGAAATATCAATGTTGAATTATTAAATGAGACATAATTATATCAATAATAATATGTTAAAGAATTTTTAAGTTGTTTCATTTTAAAAACATATTATTTAATGGATCCTTGGGAAAGATAATAAGTTTTAAAATAGATGAGGATAAAAAATTTAAAAAAAAACATTTAAATAGAATCGTCATAATGGATCCTTGAAAAAATAAATTATATTTAGAGAAAATAAATTTATTTTTGGAGGATAAAACATTATATTTTTAATGATTGGAAGTCTATAAAACCTTAAGAAAGAATAAGAGGGGAGGGGTGAATCCGGGTGCCACAATTTGATTAAATATTCTCCCAGAATTCTTTGGACTCATAAAACATGACTAACAAAATTGTTTTAATCACAGAACCAACATTTGATTGTATAAAAACATGATATATAAATTTTTCAATGATAAAAGCAATAAGCTAGTCCTTGGAGTATAAAATGAAATTGTTTCATTTAGACTAGAAGACAATAATCTTCATCAGATGATTTAGATTATAATTTTCCAGATATTGTTACTCCGTTATTTGATCACTAGAGTTAAACTAATTTTTTTGAATATTAACTAACATTATTTACCACATCCGTCAACTTCCTTATACATGACATTGGGTGAATGATTTATCATATGATATACATAAAAGCCTCATTAAAATATGACTATATATTGATGATTTTATAATGAGGATTTAATGAATATGATACAATAATATTTTATAAAAACATTAATATGTGAAAAATAGATCATATATATAATTTCATGAAGCATCCATTATATGATACAATAAATTACCATGTAACATCCATCTTTCATGATACACCATTCACTAATATCCCATTACCATTCTTAGTTCACAATCTCAAAATTCAAGAATCAATTTTTCATGATGTGGTCTCATTACATAGAAATAACATGTTCATGTATGTATTAAAAAAAATTAGATTATTTTGAACTCATCTAATACATTGATGCATAAAATTATATACACATCATGTATATTGAAAAAATGAATCACTCTTGAAATAGTTCCTCAATGTACATACAAGACTTGTGGATATTTTGATTATATAATGTATATTAGTTCATAGAAATTGATCATCCATGAGAAATTAGAGCATATAAAATTGCATCACCCATGTTCTGGAAATCTTCTTTCATGAAATTTCCTTAGCATGAAAAGCATGTAATTGTTTGTTTAAATATTTCACTAAGTCTAAGAAGATGACATTGACAAGGAACTTTGATTGATATGGAAAAATATTTCCAGAGAAAAAAATTAATATGTAGTTAAAAAATACGTAGTTGGGAGAGCACTAAACCACCACATGCTATTGGATGTTTTTAACACTAATGTTCAACTAATGTATCACATATTTTGTGGAAGACAAATTCTAAGAAATTATGTACATGACCTGATCATTATTTTCAACATCATTCTTTTCAATAACTCAGTAATATATCTTTTCATTGATATAATTATATTTGGGAAAAATTGATTAGAATGAGTTTTTACTGGGATTTTCCTAAGGATGATTTCACCATTAATGTTATAGAGTTTCACCATTAAAAATTATACTACTCACCATCATAGTACAACATTCTATTCATCCAAAATAGCTTATTCCACACCTATTTACATATATATAATGCTTACATCAACCATACTAGTTGAAATTATTTCTTACTTCTTGAAAAACTCAACGATATAGTTTTCCCCATAAAGAAGGGCATACCAATTAGATACATTTTATACCCCACATAACCATCTCGTTTAGCATCCAAAATTGCCAATAATCCATGATCTAATTTTATTTCAAACACAACAAAAAATGTTGAGTACCATGAGTTTACACAATGATTTATTTAACTTTCCAAAATTGTCTTCTATTAACATACATTGGATGAATGACCCAAAACATGTTAAAAGATATATATTTATACCTATTGTATCAAAATCTAACAAGATTCAAATTTTTATCTTGAATAATTTTAGATCAACATATTTCCCATCCTCATTATTATAATGATTCATTGTATTTTTTTTCCCTCAAAATGATTTTTTATTAAATCATAATGACCTTATTAAGAGTATATCATTTATACATTTCATGAGAAATTAAAAAATATTTCTTATTTTTGATAGATTGACCCCAAACATATACGTATGTTCAAAAATATTGATGATTTAAAATTATTATATCATAGAGTTATAAAATTTTTCCATTGATCAATGAATTCATTTAACATATATAAAATAATACATATAAACAATATCTATGAACTTATCCACATTGGATGTAATTAAATATGAATTATGGTAAGAAAATCAAACATTACATTTAATCCACTTCAAATAACCATCAAGTAATATATACCATGATCATGGTTCCTACATTAAACCATATAGAGGAATCTTCAATGTATATTACACTTTTCAACATTTTAATTAAAAAAAATATTATTTGTAAATGAAAATGTATTCTTATGGAATTCAATTTATGAACTATATTTTCACATCCATTAAATATATTTTATATCCACTTCAATTTTCATGTCCAAAATTGTCATAATTGAATATTGTGGGAATTTTGATAAAATATTTCTTCAACATTAATCCCCATAAATCAATTAATAGAATTCATAGATAGATAATATATTTTAACAAATGAAAATTCTTTTCTCACAAAATTTATTCATTATGAAACACCTTTTCATTATTAATTTTTTATTTTCATTGATCATAATAAGCTCCCATGTCATGTTTTTATCTATATGATATAGTTACGCATTAATGGACTTAACAAATGATCGATTAGTTGAAACTTATTCAAAATATTATTGTTTTAATTGAGCTTCATTATTATAGATTTCTTGTTTTTATTACACTTAGAAACCATAATTGTATCACAGATAATGAATAATATGTGTTTGTTCCACAATTTCAAGGTTTTATATTATTTTTTAAGCATATTCCACATATATGATCACATCCATAATAGCGGTCCTCTTGTAGTTGATAATTTAATACTGAATGATCATGAAATAATATCTCCCAATAATATTAATATATTTATAATCATTTCTTTTAAAGACTATACTCTTTTGAGAAACCATTTAATATCCCCTCGATTTCTTCATCACCATACATTATTGAAATTTATTTATTATTTTGTATGAATACATTACCTCCATCAATTAAATATATATATATATATATTGAGGGAACTTTAAATTCCTAATTTTTTAGGGTTTACTTTAAAATTATGGGGTCCTCATAACATCTTTATTAGAGTACATTGATAAATGATGAATCACTTTCAAATAGTTGTAAGAACCAATACACTCTATATTCTTTGTTAGGGAAATATTATTTACCTATCAATTTGAAAAATAAAAGTCCCCATCTTGTTGAGGATATCAAACCAATGAAACCAAATGTTTGATCTAATTTATTTCATGGTAATTTTTCAATTAAGATATTTTGGGTTATGTTAAATGTTTTGAATAAAATATTTGCATTGTTCATCTAATTTTATTCTCAACTCTTCATAGGCATATCATTATTCAGTCAATAACATCTAATTTACTCTTCTTAAAAATCACAAAGATTTATATTATATAATAATCAATAAAACTATGGAATTTTCATTAGTAGTGTGTGTCATTCACTTTCCACAATACCAACACATCTGTATATAATTGAAAATAAATATTCAATTCCTTTTGATTAGTCAAACGAGATGAATTTTGGACCTATTTTCCTCATATGAAAGCATCACATGGATTTTTCTGATCATGATTAAATTTAGGAAGTCCAACTACTTCCTGGAGATATGGAATGGCTTATTTACCATATTGAAAGATGTGACCCAAACTGTGGTACCACATGTTGTTTTAATCTTAATTTGTTTCTAAGAATATGTTTTCTATTTTCTCAAATTCATATAAATTATCATTCTACCTACAAGGATTCACGGGTATGATTAATTCTATTCCTTTGATAGTTTAACAATTTTGATTAAATTTTACTACCAGATTCTCATAAGATGTGGGAATTTGAGTCTTTGTTGAGGGATTAGTGGCCGTTTAATTTTGAAGGAGTTACATCTTCCACAAGACTTCTTAGGGATGGAAATTCCATATGGTGGAGAGTTTGTTACATCCCATTACCTTGATTGGGTAGGTTTTCGCCACATTATATGTTCCTATTTGGTTCAAATCCCATACAAGTGGGTTTCAATATTTTTCTGTTGGCTACAGAGTATGTACATGATGTGAACTAGGGGTACACACACTATAACAGAGTTAAACCCCATGTACATGATGTTAACGTCATGTACTTATTGATGGATGTATGTCTTGAATGGGGAAATCACACTGTGAGCCCGTACACTTTGTGTACCTAAGGTACATATCATGTAGGGTTCTAAGATTAGTTTTTTACAAATGAAAGGTGGGTATCAGTGTAAATTATCCATTATTGACTACACGCCATGTATCTAAGGTACAGATCATAACCTGGCCCAATCCCATCATAAATTTAGAGTTTTGAATTTTTTTTCTCAATCTGTTCATTCAAAACCTCTTTTCTTTTGATCTAGATATCATCCTTGGTGATTTTTAGAGGCTCCGCGTGTTCCTAATCAATCTTTTTGGCTTTATATCATAATTGTGATTTTGGTGTGTCTCTTCAGGTAAGTGGTCCATCTAGTTCTTTTTGGATGATTGTGATATAAAGGTTGATTTATGTTATCAGATCAGCTAATCTAGGTTGTATGTTTATTCTTGGTTTCTTTAATATTTGTTGTGAGATATTATTTCAAAGGCCTTTTTTGTCATTTATTGTAGTGTGGTGGTTACTCATCTTAGAGGTATGTGGGTTTCCTCTCTTCCATTATACTATTGTGTTTTGATCTAAATCAATCCTAATATGTTTGGGTTCAATTTTAGAGGATTGGTTAACATCGTTTTTTTGTTATTGGTGGATTCCATTATGTGTGTGTGAAAACCAATCTTTGACTTAGGTGGTCACATCTTTAGCCTTTGATAATGATCATGATTGTTTTTCTTTGTATAATGATTTATTAAATAAGCATTATTGTTTGTGTGTATTGAAGAAGTGTTTTGAGGGATATTGTTTCCTTGGTATTAGATAAATTGATTGTGAAATGTGTTTAAATTGTTTTCAAAGAATTTATATTGGTTTGTGAAAAAATATAACATAGGTTACCAAGGGTATATAGATGGAAGGATTAGCTTGAGTCCATCGTCCAATGTGTTGTGATTATCAAGGAGGATTGTCTTGTGGAATTACTTTATTTATTAAGACTATTGTTCTAGGGCAATGATATTGATATTTTGGTGGTCTTACTCAAGTGATATTCTTCTTGTTATTAGCTTTGTTATAGAATCAGTATATGTGCACTTGATTAATATGGTATGAGTAGTCTGCTACCTAGTCCTATAGTATTGTTTGTTGTTGTGAAACTTGTGCTTCTATTTTGTACTACATTTACTTTTGAGTTTTCCATGATATGAATGATCATGCTTGTGGAAAAGGATATGGAAAATTAACTTTTGAATAGATATATATTATATTTTTTCAAACTGTGGAAACAGTGAAATACTTACTATGTTTCAAAAAAAAATTATTTACATATTATAATTCCTTGTTTTATTTTGAATATGAGAATATAGTATTTTTTATATAGATAGTTGTTGTGGAAGATCTGGGTGGGATCCTACTGATCATGAAAGCTCACACCCTATATACAACTTCAGTGGTGCGAATTCCATTGTTTCTCTTCTAGTAAAGGGAAATTCTAGCCACCACAGTGAGGCAATTAGGCTCCTATCTAGTGGTTGGGTAGCTGGTGACGAGATGGTGTGACTTTTCAACACAATTTCATATAGTAGCAGTTAGTTTATTACTTTTCATATAGTTAGACTTGTATTTGGGAGTAATAACTACTATTCTAGTTTTTTTGTTTCCACTATTTTTTTCAAGGTTATGTCATATATATTCGTTGTTCTTTGTATTTTACATTGTTTCTATAAATTTGTATTGGATGTGGTTATTTAGGTTGATATAATTCATTCCCTAGGGTACTTTTTTGATGTATGGGTCCTTGACACCATCCCACAGGGATTGGGAATTCCCATCGAGTATGGGGTAGATCGGGCCAGGTGCCAAGTTTGAGGGAAACCTAGGTCAGTTCATTACATTTCTTCTCATTTTTCATTTCTAAATCTTGTTAATTTTTTTATTCTTGATGATAATAATTTTTTCCATTGTGATATTATTTGGTTGACATGTATACAAATGTATTTTAGTTATATAGTTACTTTATCCACATTCTCTTTACCAGAAGTGTATGGATTAATAAAAAATTATATAAAAATAATAATTTCCATGTATATTAACTATTCTATATAATAAATTATATGTTTTCATTATATTTTATCTACTTCTTGGGAATTATAAATTCTGGTATCTCTTTTCCATTCATAACATCATTTTAATATCATACACAAATCCAAATTCTAAAACCAAAAAAATATAGAACTAAAAATATTGTAAATTTTAATATAACCATAAAAACCAACTCCTACGATGTCTTATATAATGATACCATCATTCAATCCAATAAAACTATTAGTTCAATGCACTTTATTTTAGTGTAGTTTCTATTATACGTAATGACCTATTCCAAATAGGAAATATCTAAAAACTAGCATAGTTTATTATAAAGTATTCATCACCCAAAAATAATTAAATTAATTATATTAATGTTTTTATTAACCTTTATCCATAAAATAACATATCAATTTAGTTTTACCATAATTCATTATTATTTATTTTGGAACTATCATTTCCATATTTATTTCCAATTATTTTTTCTAACATAATGATATTCAAATCCTTTATATTTTTTTATAAATTGAATGCTAATTATGTAATGTGAATCCTACAAGAGTGTCATGATATGTCTGCAGTATTATACCCACTCACTGGGCATCGATGTAATATTTATTATATTATCAGAATTTTTTTATATATTAATAATATATACATATATGTCAAAATATCATCTTCATGTGAGTATTTATACTATGGTGTAATTTTTTGGAGAACTACAAGATAAAAAGATTACCAAAATGTTTCTATTTTTTTAAATATTTATATATCCCATGTAAAAAATCCATATGAAATAATATAATTTTTTGTCATAATACCTAAAAAGATTCATTATTACCTTATGTAATGTAAGTTTTTAACTATATCACTTAAAATAATACAAAAATTAAATTTTAAACCCTTAATTAATCCTCAGAAAATATTCAAATAACCACAGTTATCTAAACCCTACATGAAAAGACTATAGCAATCCAACAGATGTGAACCAATAAATTACATTTCAGAAAAAATAAATTTCATTAAACTATATTTCCATGATTTTTTAGATCATATTTTTAAATAATATTTATAATATAATGAATTATAAAACACAATTCATTTTCTAAAAAATGAATAATTTTTTCAACTATATAAGAAATATCATAATCCATTTTAAGTATTCATCTTCTAAAAATATTTATCAATATAATAATATATTCATTGAATATAATTAATATAATATTTATTAATAACTTGTGGAAATTAAAACAAAATAAAGGGGTGATTAAGAAATCTATTTAACTATAAACTAAATTGATATTTGTAAAATATCATAACCGATACTTATTTTTTCATATGGGTATAAAATATATTCCTAACATAATAATACTACAAAATATTTAGATCATAAAACATGATTCATGTCATACAAAATGGATTATCATGAGAAATAATTCTAGAGAGTGTTGAAACATGAGTTCACAAACCTAATCCATGACAGAATAACAAAGTACTAGTAATAATAATAAGACTGTAAAAAATGCATAATAATGTGTTCGAATTATATTGGAAGAATATATATTATTCGTAATTACCCACCAATTCTCATTGTCTTAAGAGTAGAACGAGTCATTATTAGGCCTTAAGCGACCTCCCCAAGACACCAAAGGCAGACAATAAATGCTGAAGGGTTTACAATACAAGTGGGGGATGATTTACCCTTTAGGAAATAAACCCATAAACCTACCTACCATATCCAATCATTCACTATATGATGAATGAACAAATGAAAGACAACAAAAAAACATCATGCACTCAAAAGCACATCAAAGTAAGCAACAATGGAAGGATAACCAAGTATCAGAGTACACATCGGATAAACTACACAAGACTCTCCAAAGACCCCAAGACTCCATGCTCCACAACCTCCAAGATCCAAAATCTCCGAATAGCCCATCATCATGAGGTAGTGCTAGACATGTGTGAAACATTACCAATTCCCCTATCCTGGAAGATAGCATCTACAATAACACCAAATTTCCAATGCAGGGGAGAGTATAAAACTCAGTAGGATTCCCCCATTGAATTTTCTACTAACGACACTATGATAGAAGAGTTAGAAAAAATTATATAAAATTGTTTATAATTTTTTTTTTCTCAAAAGCAGTTTATAACAAAATATAAACAAGTTTCCAAAACCATTCATTACCAAAACCATAAAAGTGGAAATGAAACCAATTTTTCCAGCAAGATATTTTTCTAGAAAAATAACCAAACATCGTTACAACCATTTCCCAATATACATATATCATCATACCCAACCATTACTGAAACCAATGCAACCAACCAAGCATGCTACATTATTATAGTTCCATACTCATGATAGGTTTCTCGTTGATCTACCAAGTGGTCACAAGTTAATTGTTTTACATGTGCCATTAATCCTTTGGTACCGAGAACAAGGTCATATTTCAACCAAGCCCCATATATGAAATTCCCATGTCCCATTAAACCTCTGTCACTGACCACATGGTCGAATTTTAACCAAAACCAGAATATTCAATATGGACACAGAACACATATGCCTAATGATGAAGCCAAAATAAACCTTTCAAAAAAAACACAGTTTTTTCAAAACTACTACCATTAAAACCATTTCAGTGCCAATCCATTTAAATTCCAAACCATTCCAATAAAACTACATTTTATTGAAAACCATTTCTATAGAAAACATCATTTCAAGATACATTTACAATATCCAAGAAATACGTAACTTAAAATCATCATTTTAAATTAATCCCCATTGTGCACAACTATTCCCAAAGATCATACAATTTCACAAAAACCATAAATCATCACAAATGAATATTTTTACATGAATTTCACTATAAATAAACCAATTTGAATCTAATCCAATCAATTCTAGCAAGATTATTTGAGAGGGAATCAACCTACCTTAAAGGATTTGATGAAACATTAACAATAGTTGAAGAACACCAAAGGAAGCAGGCCGATTCTCATAGAGCGGACTTAGATCTCTTATTCGATCCAGATCACGACTCAAAATTGAAATATTTGGCATCCAAAAACATAGATATACCCACTATAGGTTCAGATCTGAGAATGAATGGAGATCATTGATGTATATCTAAGAAGATCGAAGAAAACATGACAAATCTGTAATGAATGGTGAAATACCTCAAAAAATGGACTCATAATCACCAAGGGAAGGCTCTAAAATGGCTTCAACATGTGTGGGGTGGGTTCTCCATCCATTTAGTGAGAATAATATCTAATTAGGAGAGTTTTAATGCAAAAAAAAACCAAAAACGAGAAAGCATCTAGAAAAATGGATCTAGATTTGACCGCTGTGCAATATTTGACCACATGATTTGTGCCAACCGTGTATGGATCATGAAACCTTTCTTTTGGTCCCACACTCCTTAAAAAACCCCAAATTCTTCCATCCTTCTCCTTTTCCCCTTTTTATGGAAACATCCCAATTTATGGAAACACCCCACTTTATGGAAACAATCCACTTTATGGTAACACCTCACTTTATGTAAACTCCTCACTTTAGGGAAACACTTCACATTATTGAAAAACCCCTCTTTATGAAAATTCTATATATTATAGAAATTGTATATTTTATAGAAAATCTCTATTTTATGGAAACTCTCTATTTTATGGAAACTCTCTATTTTATGGAAACCCAATCAAAGACACAGTAATTAAAAAAACGCGTGGAAAGGGGGTCATGTACCCAAAACCAGGGGCACTACATTCTCCCCACAATTGGTCTTTCAGTATATAGAAATTATAAATCCCTTGCTATACAAAAAGAGTTCAGATGACTACCCTTTCATTTCATTATCATGTTCCCAAGTCACTTCCTGGATCTGAACATGTTGACATAAAACCCCCATTAGGCTGATGCATTTCCCACACAAGACTTTCTCTTGTCTATCCATGATCTACACTGGAATATATACCACTGAAGCATTCAGTTATAACACACTATGATCCCATCTGATCACATGGTCAGGATCAGGGTGATACTTTTTCAACTTGGATACATTAAACACCTTATGCACCGAACGAAACCATGGTGGTAATGCCAAACAATATTCCACCTCTCCTACCCATTCCAGTATATCAAAAGGGCCAATTTATTTAGGAGATAACTTGCCTTTCTTTCTGAAATGTTGATGTCCAAGCCATGTAGTGATCCTCAAGTAGACATGACCACCCAAAATGAATGACAATGGTCTTCGAATGTGATCTGCATAAGGTTTCTGATGACTCTATGCTATCTCCATCCTCATTCTAATCCACTGGATCTTCTATATTGTTTCTTTGACATGGTTTTGACTGAATTGTAATGTTTCACCCATTTACACCCATCATAGTGGAGAACGACAAGGACACCCACAAAATCCTTAAAATAGAGCCATGCGTATCGAGGATTGGTAGCTGTTATTGTATGAGAACTCCAATAAGGCTATACGATCCTCCCATGAGCCACCGAAATACATTACACAAGCCTGCAACATGACTTTCAACATTTTTATGGTCTTTATGCATTGCCCATCTGTCTGAGGATGATACGCATTTCTCATAGTCAACTGAGTTCCAAGGTCTTACTTTAATGATTTCCAAAAACAAGATGTTGACCTAAGATCTCTATCTGAGTCTATTAACACTGGTATACCATGCCTCTTTACCACTTCATGGATATAAAATTTTAAACAATCTTCCACCGTATGAGTTTCATGAATATTGATGAAATGGGACGACATGGTTAGATGATCAACTATCACCCAAATCGAATGATGATTCCAGACCATTCTTGGAAGACCTATAACAAAATCCATTTAAATTTGTTCCCATTTTCACACTGGAGTGGGCAATGGTGATAACATACCAGCTATTCTCTGATGCTCTGCTTTAACGAGCTAACAAGTTATGCACCAAGAGACGAACTCAACCACCTTCCTTTTCATGCCCCTCCACCAAAACTACTCCTTCAACGCCTTATAAATCCCATGTGTTCCTTGATGTGTATACCATCTTGAATGGAGGTATGCATGGAGGATTTGTTAATAAAAAACCATAGGTACAACCATCAGATCTATGAAACGCAAAACTAAACCATCATCATTTTTCCAACCCTCAGTGATCACCCCACCATTGAGTTTATAACTTACAACCAGACATTCTATATCATATGTTTGTGCATCATTGATCATTTTTACTAAATCAGGAATAAGAATATAAAAAATAAAATTGCAACATCACCTCAGTCATCACATTCAACATTCATGTCGGCTAAGACTGACATCAAATGACATTTATATGAATCTTCGTTCACCAAATGAGCATATGGCTTGCTACTCAATGCATCCACTACCAAATTTCCTTTACCTATTGTGTACATCAAGTCAAAGTCAAAAAATTGGAGATACTCCATCCATATCCTTTCCCTCAGATTCAAATCTCAAATTGAGAAAATGTATTTCATGTTTTTTTGTTCTATAAACAATGTAAATTTCTCACCAACGACATAATGTCTCCATGCTTTCAAAGAATGGACGACTACAACAAACTCCAAATCATGCATTGGGAAATTCTTTTCATCCACCCCCAACTTCCTTGAACCATATGAAACCATGTGATCTCCTTGAATGAGAACACATCCCAACCCTGATCTTGAAGCATCAGAATACACCACATACCCCTTTCATGATTCTGGAATGATCAAGATAGGTGATGATGTATGCCGAAATCTCAGTTACTGGAAAGACTTATGACATTCCTCCATCCATTGGAATGGAGCATTCTTCTTTGTTCAAGATCTCATTGGTGAATCATGTAATGAGAAATCACAAACAAAGCATCGGTAATATCTCTCTAGACAATGAAAACATTGTATCTCGAACACATTCTATGGTGCTTTCCAATAGATAATGGATTATATCTTTTCATGATCAACAGAAACACATTTCTCAGAAAACAAATGTCTATGGAAATGCATTCATGTATACAAAAGTCACACTTTGATAATTTGGTATACACATGATGAACCCTAACAATTTGTAACACTGCTTCTAGGTGCACCTCATGATCAAACCTTTTCTTCAAATAGAACAAAATGTTTTCCACAAACACCACAAAAAAATCCAGTTATTTTTTAAATATCTGATTCATCAATTCCATAAAGACTATTGTTGCATTCATTAGACCGAAAGGCAATACTATATATTCATAATGTCCATATATAATTCTGAAAGCTGTCTTCGGTATATCCTCTTTCCGAAATCTCAATTGGTGATATCCTGATCATAGGTCAATATTGGAGAAACCTTGAGCACCCCTTAATTGATCAAATAGATCATCAATGCATGGAATTGGATATCTATTCTTTATCATATCTTGGTTAAGCTTACTATAATCAACACACATCCGAAGTGTTACATCTGCCTTCACCATGAACAAAACCAGTGCATCCCATGGAGATGTACTTAGTCGAATGAAACCCTTTTTTTCCAACTCCTCTAACTTCACATTAAATTCCCATAACTCAATTGGTTCCATACTATAATATGGAAGGGAAATAGGACTTGTCCCTAGACGGAGATCATTCGTATACTTCACTTCCCTTAGAGTTGGTAACCGTGATAAGTATATGGGAATGACATCTGGAAATTGATCCACAACAGCTAGGAAACTATTTTCCTTGATATCTTCCATTGATTCCTAAGTCAATTCTACCAATTGGTAATATATCGTTCCCACCATTGGTGCCAAAAATCTTTATGCACCTTTCATTACACTATTCTCTCCTCTATAGGGATGATCGATGTCGTCCTCAGTCCCGAAACTAACTGTTCTCCTATAACATTCAATTTAATCCTGGAACATTGTCAGCCAATCCATGCCTAGGATTATATCATAGACATCTATATCCAATGTCTACAAATACCATTTTAGCTCAACTCCATCAGCAGTTATAACACATGCTCTACACACAAAGGATTGACATTCTCTTTCACCAAGAGGAGTCTACAGTTTCAAAACAGAAGGCATCTTTTCCAGTTTTAAGCATAGCTAGTCAATAGAATGAGAAGATATGAAACAATGAGATGTACTAGTATCAATAAAACACTTTCACAATGGTAGAATTCAAAAGAATCATACCTCTCACTATAGACGGTTCAGCCTGATCACCGATAATCATCTTCTCAACTCCATACAATTTCTTCTCCACTATATTGTTCTCATTGTTTCCTTAATAAGGTTTCCCGGGTTGGGTAGTCATGGTTTTCTAGATTCACCATGGATAGCTCTACTATAATGTCAAGACTGATTCTGAGGTCCCCATCTAGTCAAAGCATTCGATGCTTGTGATAGTTTCAAAGTGTCTCGAGCACCTAACCTTGGAGCACTACGACAATAGCACTAAAGATGTCCCATCTTGTTTCAATTATGACATGATCATGGATGTGTCGTATAATATCTCTTTATGTGGTAAAGAGAAACACTTTTAAAACAACCTGCTTTTCTCTAGGGCCATGGAGGAAGGTTTACTGATCCAGCCATCGGGTTGTGATTTCCACTTGCACCATGGAAATAAGTGTCCCTTTTCCTCTTGTTCACAGCGGTTGAGTCCCCATCGTTTCTTATAGGTATCATCATGACTCCTCCCATAGATCCTAAGATATCATGTTTATCCATAGTCACTCTGTTCACTATCTCTGTGTAATCTTAAATAGAAAGTATTGCAATCTTTGATTGAATCTCCTTTTGTGGCCCTAATTTGAAGATGTGTGACTCCAAAGAGACAATCGTCACGATTTACAGTGCAAAGTGTACTAAGTACATGAACATAGCCGCATACTCTCTGATAGAGAGACTCTCTTTTTTCAGGATGAAGAAGTCGGTCGTTTTCTCGATCTTGAATGTGTGAGGATAGAATTGTTTGTTGTATAGTTCCTCAATATCCTCCAATGTAAGTTCTTCATCCAATTTTGCATGCACCGCTAGATCCAACCACTGGCATGCTAGATCCTTGAGCATACACATCATGAGTTTGACCTTTAACTCTATAGGTTTTCCGATGAAGTCTAAGATACGATACATCCTACATAACCACACCTCTACCTTCTCGGGGTTGGAATCAACACAGAAATTAGGTGGATTTTTCTTAATGAACTATATGGTATAATCCACATGTCATGGATCATTACACTGGTTCCCTGTGTCCACATCTTGAAAATCATGGACAATAATTTTATCTAGCTCTTGGTTCACATGTCGATCAGGTGTAACAAAGTTCTCCACATCTTCTTCTGGTTGGTTTTGACGACGCCTGCTAGGTTCCATTTTCTAAACAAACAACAAACTCCATTAATCTCACTCTCTAGAAATTTTTGGTTGTGCATTTCATATTCTATCACATCAACTATCAAAACATTTTTTTCAAAATCATTCTTTTTCCCTTGTTCGACTATTTTTGAAACCACTTCACATGATTTTGAAAATTAAAACACTGTCAAAATACGATAATAAATCGTTTTTTCAAAATCTACCATTGGAAAACAAATTCAATACTTTTAAAAAATGGTCATTTCTCGAAATGATGTATGCACTCCTAGTGGGATGTCATTCCACTATAATTCATGTCATGCTCATCTCATTATCAAAACCCATGACAATGAGATTTAAAAATCCTAGAAGTGTCACTAAACATTTTTTTACCCACCACACGGTATATTGAAGTTCAGCAAAAAAGTTTTAGATACATCCTTTTATGATATATATATCATGTTCCAAAAATCCAACTCCTTTCTATGATTCCCACCCAAGGAATATAAAATTAGGGATTTCATCTCCTAAACTAGGAAAATAGATGAATACTTGTTAGGAAATGACCGAACAAGCTGATACCATTTGTAATGACCAGCCAATTCTCATTGGCATGATAGTACAACGAGTCATTACGTGGCCTTAACTGACATCCCCAAGATGCCAAAGGCTGGAAATAAATTCCAAATGGTTTCAAATACAAGTGGAGGAAGATTTACCCTTTTGGAAATAAACTAATAAACCTACCAAACATAACCAAACATTCACTATATGATGCATGAGCAAATGAAAGACAAATCAACAAATTCATGTACTAAAAACCACATCAAAGTATGTAAGAATGGAAGGATGACCATGTATCAGTGTATAGAGCGGAGAAACTACACAGGACTCTTCAAAGCCCTCAAAAATACATGCTCTACATGCCCCAAACTTCAAAATTTCAAAATAGCCCAATATCATGAGGAAGTGCTAAACACGTGGGAAAGATTACCTTTTCCCATATCCCTGAAGATAGCATCTGAGAAATCACCAATGTGCTAAAGCAGGGTTGAGTATAAAACACAGTTTGTTTTCCCCAATGACTTCCCTACTCACGCCACTAGGATAATAGAGTTATAAATATTATATTAAATGGTTTATATAAAACAATTTCACAAAATCAATTTATAACTAAATATAAACAAGTTTCCAAAAACCATTCATTACCAAAACCATACAAGTGCAATTGAAACCAATTTTTTCAGCAAGATATTTTTCCAGAAAAATAACCAAACAATTATTACAACAATTTCCCAATATCTCTATATCGGCTTACCTAGCCATTAATCAAACCCTTTCAACCAACCATGCATGCTACGTTATTATAGTTCCATACTCATGAGATATTTACCATCGATGTAAAAAGTCGTTAATATGTAATTGTTCCCCATGTGCTATTAGTCATTTTTCACTGAGCACAATGTCAAATTTCAACCATGCCCCGTATATGCAATTCCCATGTTCCATTAAACAACTGGAACATATAAGAAGGTCATATTTTAATAAATCCCTGTATATTAAATATTAACACACAACATATGTTCCAAATGATTAATCCAAAATAAACATTTTAAGGAAAACACCTTTTTATTGAAAACTATTTCAGTTAAAACCATTTCAATGCCAAACCATTTAAACTCTAAAAAATTTCAATTAAAATCCATTTTTATTGAAAATCATTTCTATAGAAAGCCCGTTTTTCATCAAACATTTATCAATTCGGGAAAATCCATAATTTAAAATCATCATTTGAAATTAAACCCCCTTTTGAAAAACTATTCAAAAAGATCACAAAATTTTACAAAAACCATAAACCATCCCAAATGAATATTTTCCATGAATTTCATAATCAATAAAAAAATTTAACCTAATACAATCAATTCTAGTAAGAGGAGTCGAGAGAGAATCTATTTACCTTGATGATTTTGATGAAACTTTAACAACAGAAGAAGACCGCAAAAGGAAGCGGGTCGATTATCATACAACAGCCTTTGTTATATTATCATAGAAAGATCATGACTCAATATTAAAATATTTGGAAATAAAAAAATTAGATCTACCCAATATAGGTTCACATCTGAGAAATAATGGAGATTAGAAACATAGATCTATGGAGATCTAAGAAAACATGACAAATCCGTAAAGAATGGTGACATTCCTCATGAATCAAACTCAAAATCCCCAAGGGAAGCCTCCAGAATAGTGTCAACTCATGTGGGGAGGGTTCCCCGTCCTTCTAGGGAGAATAATATAAAAATTGGGGCGTTTTGACGCCGAAATGAAATAAATAATGAAAAAAAGTAAGCTCTAAGAAAATAGGATCTGGATTTGACCATTGCGCAAGATTTGACAACACATTTTTTGCCAACTGTATATGGATCATGAAACCATAATTTTGGTCCCACACTCCTTAAACCACCCCTCAATTTCTTCCTTCCTTCACCTTTACCCATTTTTATGGAAACATCCCAATTTATGGAAACAGACCACTATATGGAATGAACCCACTTAATGGAAGCACCCCACATTATGGAAACACCAATCTTTATAAAAACACCTCACTTTAGAGAACACTCCATTTCATAGAAAATATATATATTTTAGAGACTCTATATTTTATGGGAACTATTTATTTTTTGTAAACTCTCTATTTTATGGAAATCCCATTCAAAGACACACCAATAAAAAACATGAGGAAACAGGGTTATGTACCTGAAACCGGGGGTACTACATGAATATTGATGATGAATTTGTTTAGAATATGCATGAAGGACCACTATTTTATTTGTGATAATATCCAAGAAGGCTCACCCACTAGCCTATGATTATATCCAATAAGACATGACAATTAGTATGTGTGTATATCAATGAAATATAATTCCATATTAACTCAATAAATATAAATCATTATCTAATATAATATATGGAGATATATGAAACATACAAAAACTATTCCATAAAACATTTTCCCACCATTAATCAATCATTTGTTAAATCATTAAGAACTCATGAGTCAAAAATGGATTTCATAAAATATCAAAATTGTATCAACATAATTGACCAAAATCATTAAAATATTTATAACTAACAATAAATGGACCAAAATAGTACTTAAATAGAAAATTTAGGTGATTGTTTATAAATATATTATCATATTAAATTTGTCTTTTATAGATATAATGGAAATATTTGTAAATCCATAAAATCATTTTTTTAAAAGCTATTATAGTTATCATAAAGGGAGATGATAAAGGTACATTCATTTTTTAGAACTTTAACCACTGATAATATGAAATAGTGTCTTCTAAAAAGAATTATTTGGAATTAAAAATCAATTTTGGCAATGTTAAAGATACACCATGGTTCTAAAAAGGTTATGTGAATAAATATTTCAAAGAATTCACTTTTATAAAAATATCATCAACATTTGAGTCTCAAAAAATAAACAATGTTTACATATTGATTTAAAAATATTATTTGAAAAAATATATTTTATATAAAAACATTAAAAATTTATTATTGGCTTATAGAAAAAGGGTTTCTAAATGAAATTTTTAGTGGAACATATACATTTGATTTCAGATGGATGGAAATAATTTTAAAAAATTTGAAATACATTTTCAATACCATTCCATGTTAAAAGAGTAAAAAAACATCCAATTTAAAATTGAAAATTTAAGTAAAAAATCACATGAGAGAACCAATAATTTTGTTTCAAAATATAATGATGAAGGATTTTGTAAAAGTGATTTATATAAAATAATTATATAATGTAGTTATAGTGAATGTGAATTATTCCAGGGGATACAATTCACCATGTATGTATATTTTAACAAAAAATTGTCATATTCACTAGGAATGAAAATAATTTAAATTGAAAGAAAATATAATATAGCAATAAACAAATCATTGATTAAATATGATCCATAAGAATATTTATTAATCAAAAATGTTATTTGAGTATTGAAAAAATCATTCTACATTGGTATATTTCTAATAACAATCCATTTAAATAAATAAAATAATATGGATATAAAACACCCATAAATTACATGATTATGATAAATGATACCCATCACATAGTAATTGGATATTATAAAATAAATTATGTTAAAAAATAGTAAACACATGGATTGGATTTGAAAACATGATAAATAAAGACAAATGACATGAGATAAATTAAAATAAAACCCCATAATCGTATATTAGTGACATTAAATAACACAAATATTTTGATTCTCATAAAAAATATTAAATTTCTGTTAGATAAAATATTACATATAAAATATGGTTCATGATAATAAAAATATTCTTTAAGAAACTAAATTTTAGACAAGAATCCCATAATCGATTTGTACCTTCAACTAAATCCATTTATTATCCTTTATAATAGAAATAAATTCTATAATCAACACTTATAAAAAATATTATTTGAATAACCATATATAATATTCTTTTATGGTGATCCAATATATTAATATTGGTTTAAATTGTTTTTTCAATATCAGGTGTAAGTATCATGAACATCTTGAAAATGTTTTTTAATAGAAGTGTTAGTATTTATTATTCTCTTAGTGATAAAATTAAAGGATTATAATAGGTTATATATAGGAAATATATGTTAATTTAAAAATATCCTCACTCATGTCACTTGATTTATAGTCAGGTGGAATAAAAATTGAAATGGTGTCTCCCTATTTCATAACTGTTTTCTATTGAATCTGATATTTTAAAATCATGTTATCCTAATAAAATAAAATTTCAACAAAAAAAATTAGTTTATATTTTCATTTTATAATAATATTATTATTAATGTTCTTTAATTTTTCCATAATTGTGTATGTTATTATTTCTGATGTACGTAGTTAGATTGTCCCACAAAAAACATAACATAATTTTATGGGTGAGTATGGTAAATAAATTCATTATTTTGAAATAATATTATTATAACATAAGTATAATGATATTATTTTGAGGTTTTTTATAATTTTTAAAAATGTTTTCTGTTTTTTGAATATTTATTTAAAATCAATATGACGAATGAAAAAATTAATATTGTGTGGTGATAGTCCTCACAATAAATTATGAACATTTTCATTTCACAATGAATGAGAGAGAATAATATTGTATTATAGTTTTTCAAAAAGTAATTTTAATTATATTATATAAATCAAATTTTTTCTTGAATTTGAATTATCCCAAAAATAACGGATCTTGTTAAAAATGGACGATGTATTTTTGTTGAGGTTTTGGTCCATATGAACTCATTATCATCATGGCTATTATTTTATACATAGATTAAATTTAATAAATTATATTTTTTCAATTTATGTATTAAAATTTAAATTTTATAATGATATATAGTATTTTATATAACTACATTGTAGTTAGTTTTGATGAAATTAATAAAAGAAATACATAATGATTTAGTAATATTGAATTTTGGACCTTGACATTTCTATTGAAAAAATACTTATAAATTTCAAGAGTAAGATAATTGATGATTACTAGGGGATTTTAAAAACATTAGGTTACTATAATAGTGGTATATTGGTTATGGGGTTTAAGATATTTCTAAGGGAATGTGGATCATTGAAAAGGATGAAGTGATACCCTTTTATAAGTGAAGAAAAGGGAAAAATTGTGGACACCCACTATTTTCATTTGTTGAATGAAACTATTCAAATGATAATGGATTTAAAAGTGAGATATAATGGATTTTAGGATAATAATGGATTTATAATAACTCAATAAATAATTTCCACACGTGTTGAAAACATCTTGGATTTAATTTAATGTTATATTTTTAATTTATCCTTCAAAAAATTTTAGGTGATATTTAGAATATATAAAAGTTAAATTTATCTTATAAAAATATTAAAATAAATAAACATATAAATTTTTTTTGGGATGATTAAAAAAGTAAATTTATGTTTAATATATTTTATATTTTAGAACAAAATAAAATTATCAATTACATTAAAATATTTTTTATATTAATTTGTTTTATACCATAATGATTTTGTAAATGGTATCTCTTTGTCTTATTATTTATCCTTGATAACAAATTAAATGTAAATTTTAATAACATTTACTAAATCATCATTTTGGAGTAATTATTTAATATATATTATTTTTACTGAATTTAAACAAATTACAAAATGTTATCATAACAATTCTATAAAATTAATAGTCTCGTTATTATCATGGTTATTACAATAAATAATAATAATAATATTTATATTTATTAAAATGACATTTATATTTGTATTTAATTAGTAAATTTCAATCGATAATATTTTATCTACTAATTTGACATATCTTTAAAAAGTGATATAATATATATTATAATATAAGAACATAAAAATAGTTATCAATGTAAAATATTACATGATGTTTACAGATATTAACCAATATTTTTTAAAAATAATTATTTCATATATGAAAAACATTTATTACTTATTATATATATGTATTTAATAGGTAATATTTATAATCTTTTATGTCATTTTCCAGTAATTATAATACCATTAAAATATTGTTTTTTAATAAAAATTTGTATTTTTTCCACTACATACCTAAAATTATTTTAATTTTTAAAAATAACAAATATTTATCATAAGTGAATATTAAAATTAATAACATAATAATAAATTTAATTATTAATAAATTCAACTTAAAAAATTTATAAATTATAATATTATATTAAAAATATATATTACAGTAACATAATATTATTGAAAAAAAATCTATTATAAGACTCTTTGTATCATTAATCATGGTCTTTCATGAATTGAAATTGATTTACAATCTTTTTATCTCAAATATGTTTTCATAATATTATCATTTTCATCTATAATATGAGTTATATTTATTTAGTATGGTGTTTTTGTAATCATTTAATTGATAAAATGTTTATATAAGGAAAAATAGTTTGTGAAATTTCATGGTTGTAACGTCCCGGATTCGGAAGCCACCCAGAGGCGCCCTGTACCCGGTTAGTCACATGGACGCAAGCACGTTTCCCCAAGCACCATAGGTTTCCAACTAGTAGTGAGGACCTTGGGTGAGATAGTAGGGAAACTATGCCCTCATTGGCAGAGTACACAGTGGAAATAAACAAAGCAGACAATAGCGGAAGTAGTAAATATCGAACAACAATGCACAACAGAAGACTAAAACAATAAACGACTAGAGCACATATGTATATATGAAATGATGCATGATTCATGTATCTAGGAAATCATCCAAACAGTTCACAAATCTAGAAATACAAAAATACCAAATAAGTACAAAAGAAAAGATAAACATATCCTCAGCATCTCAAGCCCAAGCATAGTCCCATGCTCTCCTGCTCCAAAGAAATAAAGTACCAGAAGTCGAAGGGAACATGCCCTTGTTTATACCTGCAAAACATAGTCTGTTTGTGCCCAAAAGCATGGCCCAAATAGGTTGTGAGACTAAATCCCAGTCAGTATCCACCCGATGATATGTACCTAACATTCAGTGATAAAATGCCAGGTAATAGTACAGTAAGTAGTAAACAGTAACAGTAAACAACAGGGAATAATCAGTAAGCAGTAACAAGATGATATACGACAGTAATCAATCCACAGAACAACAAAAAGCTGTAAAGCAAATAGCTAACCACAACAGGAACCCCTATGGGAAGTACTTGCAGCCAACCCCTTTGGTCCTATCCAAGAAGTAACTACAACCCTCTAGGGATTGCAGTCAGCCTAACCCCTCTGTTTTGGTCATATAAAATTATAAGACTCTCAGGGAAAGCTCACTCGGTCAATTCCCCTTATAGTCTAGGGTATTCAGGGACTCTCTGAGGATGATCACACTGTCTAACCCTCTTATAGCCCCATGGTCTAAGAAACTCTATGGGGATGCTCACTCGGTCAATCCTGCTATAGTCTCAGGTCTATCAGAGACTCTCTGTGGATGATCCCTCAGTCAATTCCTCCTCTATCCTGGAATGGTTTAAGAAAATTCAAACAAGTAAAGACTCTCTGAGGAAGCTCACTCGATCTAACCTTCTATAGTCTATAATATCAAAGACTCTCTGGGAATCTCACTCAGTCTGTCCCATGTAGTCTATAATGTCCAAGACTCTCTGGGGAAGCTCACTCGGTATATCCCTGTATAGTCTATAACACCAGGTTCTCACGATCCCATTCCAGTCAGTGCATAATAATGCTATATGGACAAATCACACCTATAGAGCTACATGGGAAACCAAAGTACACCTATAGAGCTACTTGCCTAACCAGTATACAACATAACAATCATGTCAAGAATATCATTTCACACTATAATCATAAGGCTTGGAAAACAGGTTCAACGACCAAAGGCTAAACATGACCCAAAGGTTGTAAACAAAACAAGGCATGGAAACACATCCAAGGCCAACAATTATCCTCACACATGATCAAATTACTTCTACAAAAGCATATAAGCAAGGAAGGAAAAACCATAGGGGAAACATGATAAACACGCAATTCCCAGTTTATGGGTATTGGTGGAATTTTCACATAAAACTCAAATACATTGAACCGTAAGGCACAAGCCACCTACCTTGATTCAAGGAGATCAATATACTTGAACCATGATGATTTATTCTCCTAAAAACTTCGTATATCTATGAAAACACACAAAACGTTCTACCCACGATATATTGAGAAAGAAAGAAAATCATGGAATGAATCTCCATAATACAGAAGAGATCAATGCTACGGTTACAACACAATTTACGGCAGTCGATTCAGCAAATAGATGGAGGCTTAGGGGCTTGGAGGATGTTTGCGGCTATATGGGACGCTCTCGATCGATGAACCTGGAGAAGTAGATGATTATGTCGATTAGACATGACCCTAGTCTGTTTAATGAAAAAAAAAGTACACGACCTGTAGACCTGGGGTACACGACGTGCACTAGGCTTTTCTGTACACTACTTTATGCGGCCTCCACATTGCCCCTACCCAGCGTGTGTGTGGCCTGAACAGGGCCAGCACATGGCCTTGCGCGACATCAAAGTACATGACGTGTACTTTGAAAATTTCCATATTTTCATCTTTTTCTCAATAATGACCTGAAAAGGACAAAGATACCTAAATTGAAGTTCTTGGTTATTAAAAACATCCCCCCATAACGAAATTTGTCCACGAAATTTCCTTGCGAGGCGTAGAAGAAGAAACCCCGAACAGCTCTAGCCCCTGCGATCGTATATCTGCCTCCCTCTCCTTAGTCTCATCCTGTACTCGCCCGAGAGTCCATAACAACCGTACCAGAGGAACATACCGGACACAGAGAACATTTGTACTGTGATCGATAATCTAGATAGGATTCTCCTCGAAGGATGCATCCACCTCCAACTTGACTTCCTCGAGTTTGAAAGCATGAGACGGGTCTGAAAAGTAACGTCAGTGCTGAGAAAAATGGATGATGTCATGCATATCCTGGTACCTCTGAGGTAACTGCAATCGATAGGAAATGGGACCAACACTCTCCAACACCTCAAACGTACCGACGTACCATTGTGAAAGAATACCCTCTCTCTGAATCCTCTTGTGTCCCATCCTCGGTGTGACACACAAGAAAACCTAATCCCCAACCTTGAACTCCAGAGGGCATCTCCGCTGATCACCATAAGACTTTTGTCGAGACTGTGCTATATCCATCCTCTTCTGAATCAAATCTATCTTCTGTGAGGTCTCCTGATCAAGATGAGGTCCCAGCAAAGCTACCTCTCCTGCCTCCAGCCAGCACAAAGGGGATAAGCATATCCTACCGTAGAAAGCCTCGTAAGGTTCCATCTGAATAGTTTCCTAAAAACTGTTGTTATAGGAAAACTCCACAATTGAAATATGTTTCTCCCAAGAACGGCCAATTTCTAGAATGGTGGCTCCGAGCATATCCTGAATCACATGGATCGTACACTCAGAATGGCCATCTGTCTAGGGATGTTATGATTTACTCAAAAGTACTTGTGTACCCAAAGCCTTCTGAATCCCCTTCCAGAACCGAGAATTAAAACACGCATTCGCGTATGAAACAATGGAGTGTAGAACTCCATGGAGATGTACAATTCCTCAGATGTAAAACTGCCCCAGATCCTCAACACTGAAGGTCTCCTTGATCAGAAAGAAGTGAGAAACCTTCGTAAGCCTGTCGACGACAACCCAAACAGTATCACTCCCTTGAGGTGACCTCGATAACCCAGTCATGTAGTCCATTGCGACATTGTTCCACCTCCGCTTGGAAATGGATAGGGGCTGTAAAATCCCTGATGGTCACTGATGATCCGCTTTCACCTGTTGACAAGTGGAACACCTCAAAAAAAACCAGAAACCTCCCTCTTCATACATGGAAACCAGTACTGGCGGTGTAGATCATGATACTTCTTGGTGATGCTAGGATGAACTTCACAAACTGAAGAATGAAAATCCCACATCACTTTCTCGCGTATTTATACTGTCACCCACACACGTCTCTGGAAATGAAAGATCTCATCCTCACCCACATTCCATCTAAGAAGACGGTCCTCTGCTAACACACTCTCCCGAAGGACTAGGCATTCTTAGTCGGATAGCTGCCTCATCTGAACTCGATCAAGAAGGGTATAGGTAGCATCTACCGAAGAAAGAAAAGTACTCCCCTTTTTTTCGTGGACCTCCCAATGCGTCTCAGTGAACATAGCCATAAGCTTCCACTCACTACTGGCCTCATAAACAACTTGAATCTGTGTTCTCCTACTCAACACATCCGCTACTGTGTTTCCCTTTCCCGGAGTATAGGCAAGATCAAAGTCGAAGTACAGAAGATACTCGACCCACCTGCACTATCTCGGATTCAGATCATGTTGAGTGAAGATGTACTTGAGACTCTTGTGGTCGTTGAAAAGAAAAAAGTTATCTCCTAGAAGGTAATGTCTTCAATAGCGTAAGGCATGAACAACAGCTTCCATCTCCAGATCGTTCGTCGGGTAGTTCCTCCCATGTGGACTCCATTACCGAGATCCGTACGCAACGACTCCATCTCCCTGCATAAGCACAGCTCTTATTTCGACACATGAAGCATCACAGTAGTCTTTGTAGCTATTTCATGGATCTGGAAATACTACTATCAGTGCAAAAGTCAACATCTCTTTACACTCATAACAGGGTGTCTCACAAGAATCTGACCATAAGAACATCACCCATTTCCGGGTCAGACCTGTTAGTGGTGTTTCTAGGCATGAAAAGTCCTGTATGAAACACCTATAGTATCCTGCCAGCCCTTGAAAACTCCACACCTCAAAGACATTATTTGGCTGCTCTCAGGAAACTATAACTCTCAATTAATCTTGGTCAACTAATACTCATGTATCTAATATAACGTGGCCCAAGAAGTGAATCTGATCTATCCAAAAGTGGCATTTCGATATCTTCTCATATAATTGATGCCCTCCCAATGTACTCATAATGATATGAATATGGGTATCATGGTCGTGTCAAGTGTGAGGGTACACCATGACATCCTCCAAGAAAACCACCACGAAAGAATCCAAGTATGGATGGAACACCCCGTTTTTCAGTTCCATAAAACTGCTGGCACGTTCCTGAGACTGAATGGCATGACTGTATACTCATATAGACCATACCTACTCCAAAAGTCTTTAAGAGCTATATTTGACGGTATAACGCGCAACTGATGATAACCATATCTCAATTCAATCTTCAAGAACACTCGGGCTCTTTGAAGCTGATCAAAGAGTCCATCGATCCTTGACAAGGGATATCGGTTCTTGACCATCAACGAGTTAATCTTTTGATAATCCACAAAAATACTAAGCGTTCCTTCTACCTTCTTTTCAAACATGCCAGGCGAACCCCAAGGAGAAGTACGGGGTCGGATGAAACTTTTTTCCTCAAACTACTCCAACTACATCTTGAGATCCTGCAACTCAGGTGTAGCCATCCTATAAGGAGGAATGGACAATAGTGCAGCTCCAAGAACGAGTTCAATTGATAATTCTACCCCACTATTTAGAGGAAAACCTTAAAAGTCCTCTAGAAATACAACCCTAAAATGATCCACCACTGGAGGAAAGACTAACTGCAAAGTCCCCTGGCCATCCAGATAAGGACTAGAAATATAGGCTGTAACTCTGCCTAGCCCAAGACGCTCTGGTCTAGCTCTACCTTCCTGGACAACCCACTCACCTCTATGAAGAATTGATCTTCCCTCTAGTGATACAAAACTCACCCTGCGGTGATCAAAATTGACGACTACCTAGAAGGGAACTAGCAAGTCCATCCCAAGGATGACATCATAGCTCGTCATCTCTAGGACATAGAGGTGCCATGAGAAGTGACACCCTGCAACCTCAATAAATCACTCTCTACACTGATATATTCTAGATGTACTCGTTCCCAACGGTGTGTCAAGAGTCAACATGTCAGCAGATGAAAAAGATACAGAGACAAAGGCTATCCACAACAACAACAGAGATAATGCTATGAAAAGCACCAGTATCGATAAGGGCTGAAGATAAAACTAAGGCTACATAGAACGTACCTCGATCTGTGGAAGGGACATTATCCTGCTCCTGATAGGTCAGATCCACGGAGAATGTCTGGCCTGTACCGCGGCCCTATACCGTTGGCTGACCACTCTGAGATGATCCACTCTGCTGTTGTGGGTAATCTGGTGACTGACCACCACGACCGCAACCACCACCTCGGTCCGAACGACCGGAAAACTCCAATTCACATACTAGAGAGAAAATGGTGATGCATTCCATGAACGTGTGGTCACAGAATAACCCCTACCACCAATTATAGGTGAAAAGATCTGAGAAAAACTCTGAAGATGGACAATCTTGCCACAAGATCGTCACTCTATCAGGTCTCCCTAGCATTGAAACCTAGTATTCCCTCTCCTAACAGACTGGTAGCATGCAACCTGGATGGTCGAAGATACATCTCGCATAATTTGATCTCCTAGAGTAGACTCTCTGTGGCACATCATTCTATCAGCAGGAGGAACACCGACAATGGATGTCGAACCACAATGGCACACTGCTCCAGAATCTCTCAGATTTTGCTCAGTGGTCAGTTCTTGGTTGGTATAAATGATATCGAAGTCAACCTAAAGATATTCACATGGGAATGGATCCACTGCTTGAGATCATCATCAAACATCCTACAAAGGAACAACTCATAACCAGCTGGAATCGGTGTGAAGCTCTATAGCTCGGTAAAATGAGATGGGTAATCCATAACAGAAAGAGTACCCTCCTCCAGACTCATAAACTCCCAGGCACGATCGGCCCTCAAGGTCTCTTGGTAAAAGTAAATGTAGAATATGCACCAAAACTCATCCCATGTCATACTCTGCTAGTGCCCTGACTGTGAGATCAACTCCCACCATCTCTTGGCGGTTTCTCAGAGCATATATGTAGAATGATTTACACTTATCTATGTAGGTATCTCCAAATGCTCGAAGATCGTCAGCATGGCCTCTAGACACGAATCTGCTGCCTGAGGTCCTCAAGCCCCTAATAATGTAAGAGGATGCTTCTACTAGAAAACTCATGTCAACTCATCCATCAACGAGGCAGGAGGCAGCGCTCTCTGAATGGTCTTCATCATCCTCAGGAAGCCCTCCCTAGACTGTGCATCAGTACCTGTAATGGGTTTAACATCTATTACCATGGTTGGCACAATAGAAGGATCTTCAAGAGGTCCCTGATTGGCCATATTCGGTGTCTGATTGCCGTCTGGTAGCTAACGTACAACCAAAGCACGTCACAGTGGCATAACTTTGAAAGATTAAAAGCACAACCTAGATCAGGATTATTAAATACTGGTAACACAAGAGTACAAGATGGGAACATGAGAAAGAAACATTCAAGTTTTACTAAACCCGACTACATGATGAGTATAAACACTATACGTCTAGTCCACTTATTCCAGACACATGGGCATGTACTTCTGCCACCGGTGGTCGTGTAACACCCCAGACTACACAGGGTGTTGTCCCCACACATGGTGTATACTTGAACTCCATTCCCCTTCTCAAGTCTCTTTACTCGGCTAACCCACATATTCCTCTTAATACTAGACTACATGGAGTGTTCACTAAGGTCACTGTTTGTACTAGTCAAGGTTTTGGCGACTCGTGTTGTTAGTTACATTGTCGGCTACACGTATGATCCTTACACGGTGTGTTCCGAAATAACACGGTGTGTATAAGAGAAGATAACAACGACCCGTGTTGTTCATGAAACGTCTGGGTATTTAGAACAATGATACATGGCGTGTTCATACCAAACATAGCGTGTACTACACGAGCTTCCCTGACCCGTGTTGTTAGTGACAAGGTCGGGTACACGGCTCACTACTACATGGTGTGTACCTACCGTACACGACATGTTCCTGAAGACTTTTCACAACCCCGTGGTTCTGCCCACAAAGTCAGGAACATGGCTTAAAAACTACATGGCATGTTGTCATAAATTACACACCGTGTATTCTGTGTTTTTCTGGGCAGTAGCTCAGAAACTGGACCGATGCCCAGAAAATGCTGAAAAACAAGCATGGAGGTGCCAAATTCCGATTCGTGAGGGCCCATACACCCCGTGAATCAAAGATTGGAATCTTAGACAGTCATATACAAGAAAAAACATGTCAATGATCAACAAAGTTACAATTCATGAGGGCCCATAACACCTCATGAACAAAAATTTGGCGTTGATTTAAGCCAGGTACAAAACAACCAAACTCTCTATTAAACTGCATAGATTCTATCAAGAATCAATCACAAGATCATGCATAATTTACACAATGTCTATCACAACAACATGCAGTCGCTAATGCACCCTAGATGGCATGACAAGAATGCATGACATGTGATTTATAACAAGTGCCTATTTGATGCATGAGATGACATACCCTCATCTAATCGGGTTGCGATAGAAATAGAACTGTAATAGAAACAACAATTACAACACAAGGCATTTGAATCACCCTATGTTAAATCATGTAAACCGTAAAATATCAAAACCAGAAAACTGCAATAAACGAGGTAGATTGGCTTTTCCATGTACACGGGTTAGCTACTCCCGAACACAACTTATTACAAAGTACGGAATCTGTCCTATCCCTAGATAAAGGCTCCAAACAACAAATCAATTGAAAAGAATACATCTGATACAACTTTGTAACATCCTGGTTCCAGAATCAACCTAGAGGTGCCCCATACCTGGTTGGTCACATTGCCTCAAGCACTTTTCCACAAACACCAGAGGCTACCGACTAGCAGTGAGGGCCTAGGGTGTAATAGTGGGGAAACTATGCCCTCATTGGAAGAGTACACAATGGAAGTAAAAAAAAGCAGAAAATAGAGAACTAACTAAATATCTAACAACAATGCACAACAGAAGACTAAAACAATGAATGACTAGAGCACATATGTATATATGAAATGATACATGATACATGTAACTAAGAAGGCAGTTAAACATGTCATAATGTTGGAAATACAACAATACCAAAATAAGTACAAATGAAAATATTAACATCTCCTCAGCGTCGCAAGCCCACGCTTGGTCCGACGCTCTACTAATCCAAAGAAATAAAGTACCAGAAGTCGAATGTATATTGCCCTTGTCCATACCTGCAATAACATAGTCTCTTTGGGCCCAAAAGCATGGTCCAAATAGGGTGTGAGACTAAATCCCTATAGGTAACCACCAAAATATATGTGCCTGATAGTCAGGGAGCATCTGACAGGTAATAGTATAATAAGTAGTAAACCGTAACAGTAAATAGCAGGCAGTAATCATTAAGCAGTAACCAGATGATATATGAAAGTAATCAATCCAAAGAACAACAAGTAGCAGTGAAAAAAAAACAACTAACCACAATAGGAACACCTTAGGGAAGTACTTGCAGCCAACCCCTCTTGTCCTATCCAATATGTATCAACAACCCTCTAGGCAGGGCACTCAGCCTAACCCTTTCGGTTTTGTCATATGAAAGTATAAAAATCTCTGGGGATGCTCGCTCGGTCAATTCCCCTTATAGTCTAGGTTAGTTAGGGACACTCTGAGGAAAATCTTGCTATCTAAACCTCTTATAGCCCCATGGTCTAGAAACTCTCTGAGAAATCTCACTCAGTAAATCCTCCTATAGTTTTAGTTCTACCAATGACTCTCTGAGGAAGATCGCTCGTCCAATTCATCCTCTAGCTAGGAACAGTTTAAGGAAATACAACAAGTAAATACTCTATGAGAAAGCTCATTCGGTCTACCATCTTGTAGTCTATAATATCCAAGACTCTCTAGGAAGCTCACTCGGTCTATCCCCTATAGTCTATAATGTCCATGGCTCTTTAGGGAAGCTCACTCAGTGTATCCTTGTATAGTCTATAACACCAGGTTCTCACTGTCCCGTGCCAGTCAGTGAATAATAAATATATAAGGAAAAAGTAAACCTATAGATCTAATTTGCTAACCAAAGTACACCTATAGAGATACTTGGCTAACCATTCTACATCATAGCAAGCATGTCAATAATATCATTACATCATATTGTCCCAGGGAATAGAAAATAGGTACAGCAGACAAAAGTTAAACATTACCCAAAGGATGTAAACAAAACAAGGAATGAAAAAACATCCAAGCCCAGCAATTATCCTCATACATGATAAAATTACTTATACACAATCATACATGCAAGGCAGGAAAAACCACAGCGGCAAAACGGTAGACACGCAATACCCCGTTCATGAGTATTGGTGGAATTTTCACATAAAACTCAAAGTCATCGAATGGTAAAGCACAAAACACCTACCGTGATGCTAGGAGATCTATATACTTGAACCAGGAGGCATGATTATCCTTAGAATTCCGTAGATCTACAAAAATGCACAAAACATTCAACCCACGATATCTTGAGAAAGAGGGAAAATCAATGAATGAAACTCAAGAAGAAGGAATAGCTCACCGATGCGGTTCCAACGCAATTGACGACGGTCGATTTGGAAAACAGATGGAGGCTTGGGGGCTCAGAGGATGTTCGTGGCCATACGTGATGCCCTCAATTCAAGAAACTAGAGAAGAAGATGATTCAGTCGATTAGAAGTGACCCCGGTCTGTTTAATGAAAAAAGAAAGTACACGATATGTACTTCTGAGGTACATGACGTGTACTAGGATTTTCTGTACTCCACTTTAAGTAGCCTCCACATCGCCCCTACACACCGTGTGTGTGGCCTAGACACGTCCAACACACGAACTTTCATGACATCGATGTACACGGCATGTACATAAAAAGTACACGACGTGTACTTTGAAAATTTCCAGATTTTCATCTTTTTCTCAAAAATGACCAGAAAAAGAAAAACATAACTGAAATGAAGATCTTTGTTCATAAAATGGTGGTACACCCTATTATATAAGGCTTCAATGGAACCAAATATGGGCTCTAATTATCCTCTAAAATTTTCATAGAGGTATAATAAAAATAAGAAAGAAGACCCTAATGAATACATATATTGAAATTTATATTGCACCAAGAGGGAATATTTTCATAGATATCGTATCTTAATATCCCCTACACTTCCATACACACATGAATAATGATAAAAATTGTGATTAATATATATAAATTGGAAATATATATGGTAAAATATATATATTTCATTATATATAGATTAAATACTGATATACATTCCAAATTTTGAAAAAAATTCAAAAGATGTCACACACATCCTATGATAGTATAATGTTACAATAATGACTTTTGATTATCAAAAATTAACTCACATGATATAGTGTCAAAACGAAAAATAAAATAAGACTATATAATTTATATTTCAAGATCAAATAACCCTATAATATTCAGGGAAACAATAATAAAAAAACATATTATACTAGAGATTTGGAATTGATCTAAAAAATATACCAGGATCATGCTTATTTTTCAATCCTTCATATTACCAAACACTTACCTAAAACTATATATCTATAATACCTTATATAAAAAAGTAATTCCTAGAACTGTATAACAAAAAATCTATATTATCCACTATGATATACTATTTTTGATTCCTTAATAGGAATTACCAAAATGAAACCTAACAAAATGTTACAAAAACCTTAGCTGATTTATAACAGAGGCTACTATCAATCAATGAGGGTCTATAAGGGGATAACAGAGTAGAAATAAACTCTATTAATTAAAATAAATTAAAAGTGGAAGACATAATAATAAAATCTTATCATATATTTTAAAATAAATATAATAAAAAAATTTCACATATATAATTCACCATATCTAGATGAAACATCCCTAAAAAACTCACTCAAGCACCAAAAACCCCTACATCCTACTATGAACCAATCATATGGATGATTATGTATCGTTTGTAATGAAACATAATTTTTTCAACTAGCTGAGTGGGGCTTTATAGATTGTGTGTTTTAATTTTGTAGGAAAACACAAATGGTGTACCATGGAAATTTACATGAATATATGATTTTATTAATAAATTAATATATGATAACTATTAAATTTATATAAACCGTCTTTACCATATGATTGACCATCAATGTGTTAGAACATTACCTTCTTTTTCATGTATTAGAGGTGGATGATGCACCTATAGTATGAGAAGTGCTAAAGTGAGAAATAAGAATTAATCTCTAACTCAATCCTAATCATCATGAAATTATCAAACTCATTTAATCATGGTAATTAGATATTAAAAAACCATGATCTAAAAAAATCATCCTATAATCATTGATAGACATCCAAAAACAATTCCATAAATAGATAGGAAACATCCGTAATATTTTTTACCCATATGACATGATAATACAACTCATATGGTGAGAACTACTTTATAAAATTGTGATCACATTCACCATTTATTTTCCATGTCCTTATAATAAATATACCATATATTATTATATAATCGACACCATAATGTTATAATTATCAACTTTGTATGATAATCTATATATCCAATGGTCAGTATCACATTATTGGGACTTATTATGTGGAAAACAACAATAACCTCATCCTAATGTTGACAAGACTCAATGAAATATAATGAAAATAATTCATACCAAAAAATTATTCCCCACACCATTTGTGAGTGAGAAATCACCATAATAATTGTCAGCAAACCACATCTCCCATAATAACATTGTTCAACCACATCATGATACCAACAAACCAATCCACAAAACAAATCCCATTAATCTATAATTTACAACATCCAACACCATTCACTGATATCCAAGACATTTTAAATAATGATAAAACAAGCCACAAATACCCAAACACATCATTACACATATGAGACTACCCATTGAAATCTATTTTGATGAATATAGCCCACATGTGAATCCATATCACCCCAAGATTCAGGTAATTAAATCATTATATATATATATATATTATTTTGTATATAATGTAATATGGTATGGTTCAAGAGGTTTTCATGATTTTTAGAATGTTATTGGGGATTTTCTAGATTTTTTAGGTTTTAAAATGGTTATTAGAAACTAAGAAATAACTCTAAGAAACTACATAAGTGGGAAAAGGTCACGAGGCATGTGATTTATGGTGCATTTTTTGGACATACCATGTAGACACCAAGGTGAAATAGTGAAATTTGGATAATAGGGGTTGATCCTAATTGGAACATTGTTTTAATAACCATGTGATCCAACAATGAATTTCGTTCTTAGATACATTGGTTAGTGCACAATTTTCACTTTTTTTCCTAACCTAGATGCTAGACCATGGACTATTAAAAACATGCATTCAAATTGTGTATCTAATTCTCATTAAACATTAATGGATTTTTATTCCTCTAATAAATACCGAACTCAATTTCATCATTTATCTATGGTTGTTAAGACCCTTACTCATGAGTAGAGATAAATATTTTGGTGATTCATTATGTGTTGGATGAATATATTCATTGGAAATTTATCATTCATAACTATTTTCATTAAATTCTATTTTCTACCCTATATTTTTTTAATAGATATAAATTTTCACAGATATATCCATATAGTTTTGAGATAATCATTTTGATATAACATTAATTAATTAATAGGGAACAACATATATGGTAGATTCTAGGAGTTTGAACATGTTTTGTTGTTCCTCATTTTCACCTACATTTGAAAGGTATGGGGTCTTCAAAATCGACTCCCCCATATTGATATAGACATAATCCAAATCTATTAGTTACAAATCATGATACTTCGGGAATGGATTCTGGAGCTGACATTTGGAGCATGCTAAGGGAAGTGATGTTTAGGTATTTTATATCTTAATGTTTTTTTCTGGTTTTTTCAACACGTTTTTACTCCAATATTTTTCTACTTTTCATCAATTTACTCTTTTATAGTATGTGGAATAGTGTTTTAATTTGTAGTTGTATTATACCATTATAATTAATGGTATTGTGGGTTTGGTCATGGTTATTTGTTTTGGGTGTTTTATTTTCAAAGTGGATAGTCATTCCCAAATTTTTAATGAATCTGTTGTAATTTGTTTATATCCAAAGATGACATGAGATTTTTACCAAAGCCATAATAATATAAAATAATCTTCCGAATCTAGTGGTATAAGGAAGGACCAGATAAATCATATCAATCATGGCTGGTATGTATTTCATTTTGATATCAATGGTATTGGTTTGTAGTTCTTGGAGTTGGAAAAATAAATCTTCGTTATTCCATGAGTTGGGATGGTATACAGGAGTAATAATGTTTGAAAATTAAATATATATTTCAATGATTTTAATTATATATATTTATGATGAGATTTATGTCACCCGAGTGTTGGGTATGTTAGTGTTTCAATACTTTATATGAGTTGTTACATCATTTTCATTGTTTTAGAGAATTATAAGAGCGAGTCATGAATTAATTAAAATTACAACCCAAAAAGAGTTCATAATTCATATTGAGTAATTATTTTTGATTTGGTGAAATAGTTTTGACTTTTAAAAGTTATATAAAATTATTTTTTATTATATAATAAAGATATAATTTAAAAAAAATATTTGATAGAGAAATAATGCTGAATTTTGGAAAGCCTTATTGTGATATGATTGAATAGGTAAATTTGAAAATCATATGACACTGATTTTTTGAGCGGCATAAAAATGGAATTAACTTTTTTTATTGAAATCATAACTTGATATGAACCATATAAACCAAAAGGAGGAGGTTGCATAGAGTGTTGTTTCACGTGATCCTATGGTGAAAGAAGAGATGGATGAAAGTATTTTCCGTGAATTTCAGTGCATGGATTAAGGAAGCCGAAGGGTTGATAAAAGATAACTAGATTATTAAATTTAGTTCAAAATTTAATATACAAGCTCATTATGGATTACTCAGAACCATTGAACAATGGGGTGAAGATAAACATGATGAATTAAACCTTCAATTTCCAAGAAACAAAAAATGAGTAGAAATTCATATCAGAAATGTTCATACCAGATGATCTTTCATACCATTAGTGGAATTTAAAAATTCATGCTAAATTATACCAAGTAATATCATAGGAGGATTTTAAAGAATCATACAGCAAAAAATTATTTCCTCATATCATAAATTTTTTTGGAAAATGAATATTTTAAGCATAACGATGAATAACATCCTAATGAAAGAGTATGTGTCTAAATTCATGAATTTAGTGCATTTTTCATATGACTTTTATGATCGTGCATCCTTGAAGGATAAATGTTTTGATTCTGGGTTATGGATAGAGATTCAATAAATGATCTAAATTATTCTTATTAGATATTATACATAGACTGATTATAGTGTGATAGTGTAAAAAAGAGACATCTCATGAACTAAGATTGGATGAAGTATATTGATAACTATAAGAAATTGTGGGAACACAAAGGGTGAGAACAAGATTAAATGGAAAATTTATTTCCAGGGTAGTGTAATGACTTCAAATTAGATGTCTAGATCAGTGAATCTAACTCTGTAATAAATGGGTAAACACATATATTTTTAATGTGGTTTGGTCAAAAACTATATGTGAGATTGAATTAATCAACATAGAGCATTCCAAAATATAAATTAGATAGGGATTCATCAGTTTTATTATCTCATTCCTCTATGGTCAAGTTATAGAGGCACATATCATGTTTCAACTATGTTTTATTCTTCAAAGATATGATGGAAACAAATTTTCATAAGTTGAATTAAGATATCCATAGTGACTTTAGAAATACCATGACTCCTCCAGAAGTTCATACTGAACATGGTAATAAAGATCCATGTTCATCAAGAAGTTTTATGTGGCTATGAATGTCATTATTTATGATAAATATTTCCCATTGATAGTGAGAGGAGAAATTATTATTGAATTTCACCCTTATGAATGTGATCTCAGATATTTGATCACAGCATTTGATTTTTTTCTTATCCTTCTCTTGAATTGACAGTATTTAATGTTTAGAGGATTCCCTCAATTTTGAAACACCAAAATACTCATGTACATATAGAATATTGATCCTTTTTATGCAATATGTATTCTGTAATGTTTTATGGTGTTGATTTGATTTTGGATTTATATATTGTTGATATGGAAGTCTATAATATAATCATGGGTATTGATTTTTTGACAATGAATAAATCTCACATCGATTATAAAACCCAAAATGATAGTTTCATGAAATATAAAAGTATTGATAAAATATTTATATGAGACCAGATTGTAAGGGATGGTGGTTCATACATTCTGGCACTAGTACATGGATCCATACCATACCATATAAAAACATTGACTTTGGAGACAGTGGATGAGATATAGAATTGGGGTTTTCAATGAATTTTTCGATAGATTCCAGATTTTTATTCAAATATGTTATTGGGGATTCAATCCAATATAAAATAGTATTAAATGATTTTACTATTGGAAGGAAGAAAAATATAACCCTTATATATTTTTCTTTGGAACCAATAAAATTAATGGAATTGAAAGATTAATTGGTCGTGTTATATGGAAAATAGTCCATTCTAACGATCATGACACTATATGAATTAACTGTTTTGATTTTTAAGAATGTGGTAAATACTCTATGGATTTATGTGGATTATCATAATATTAACCATGTATGATAATTAATCATGATCCACATCCATGAAATTATGATCAATTTAATTAATTGAGGGTTTCACATTGGTTCTATAAAATTTAAATGCATTCTTGATATCAACAATTGGGGTTTAATGGGGGGAATATTCCAAGGATATACGTTAGGAGTAGAAATATCCATTATGATCATATGATTATTATTTTCGGTTGTAAAAAGAATCCATAACTCATCCTGTAATTGATGAGTCAAATATTTCTATGGGTTTTCGATAATTTGTAGTGATTTTTTGATTGTAATTTTATGGTAGTCACGTATAAAGGACGCGCATGATAATTTTTTTTGACAGGGTTGGTAATTTTTATTTATAATAATCTATATTATAAATTATAATGGCATAATTATTGGATAGAAAAAGTAAATCTCCTAGGCCATCTTGTCTTAAAAATATATGTTTCTATGGATCAAGAAAATATTGAGTATGTAATATGTTGGAATCCTCTATATAATTCCATTGAGATAGATAGTTTACTTCTGATATCTGGTTATTATTGAATTGTTTTCTTAAATATTCACGAATAACATCACTAGATATATCATTGAAAAGGAAAAATGTTTCATCCCTGTGAAATGATTATATTATAAATACTTTTCAATGGCATAATGTTCACCTCCCATCAACAACAATGTAGATGTTTAAAGAATATAGACTAGGGTATGTGGTGTATATTTATGTTCTTATATATGGGTATGGATAAGTTCTCATTCTTGGAGAAGGTTTTGTTGCCTATGGATCATGTTAGTTACTATTTCAATTGAAGAACTACCCAAAACATGATTTCTTTTGGACAATAATAAAGTCAATGCATTCATATAATGACATCATTTTCTATTTAGTGAGAATGTCATCGACCCTCTGGATCATAAGAGTTTGAAAATGAAATTCTATGAAAGGGATTTTAACATGATACTATGAATATGGATGATTATATCTATATTTTTTATATTGAATTGTTCTTTACATTAAGAAAAGTCAATTAGGTGGAGGATTTATTAAGCAGAACATCATATGTTTAGTTGGAAAATATGATTTAGATCATTGGGAATTGATTTCGGTAACAAATTACCTGCACCTGGATTGTAAAATCTGAGGTACTATTGTAGTTTTAATTCCAAATTAATTATTCCTGTATTTCTAGGAAAATGATATAAATCCACCAAAAACACATTAATATTATGATAAAATGTGGAAAAAAACTCAATGGTGTGGAGAAAAATGAGGATTGGAAGATGGACGTGAGTTATGTTTTGGGTTTTTTTATATTAGTTGGTCATACCTATGAAATTGCAAGAAACAATTATTCTCCTTAACTCCATTCAAGATGGGATGTCCATATTGGGATATAGAAGATATATAAGGCATTGAAATTATGATTCATTATGGTTCTGTGTGAAAATAACAGTGGTTGATTTTTTCTGAGATTCCCCACACATCAGAAGATAAAGAAATATGAATGAGGATAACAAGATATGTTGTAGTCTTCACATAATCTAGATTAGAAATGTGAGTACATAGACAATGATTTTTTTAAATGACTACCATTAAACTTTCTGAAATATGTTGTTACTTGGGTGATAGTGGATCAACTCACAATGTTGGCCTATTTAATTCCTACTCATTAATACTATTAATTGGAGTATATTATTACAATATATATGAGAATTGGTAAAGAGTAATGTAGTTGATCAATAAGGTTTTCCTTATTAATTTTCCATTCATTCTTGTTTTAAAAATCACAAACACCTTATACATAAGCAAATTAATATTTTACTTCTATATTGAAAATTTCCTTCCTTATGGAAATTTATCCTAACATAGAGTTTCTTACAAATTTCAATATTTTTCTTAAGTGTAAATATAAGATTAATATCAAAACATTGGAATCATATAATGATCAGATATGAAGCATTCTGTTTTAGGATCCAAATTCTGGATACAAATTCTAATAATGTTCCACTCCGAATTCTGGATACGAACTCTAGTAAAGTTTCCTTCCAAATTCTGAATACATACTTTTATAAGTTCGACGTGAAATTTTACGAGTTCAACTCTTAACTTTTATTAGTTCGACTCCGAACATTTATTAGTTCGACTCTAAACTTTTATGAGTTCAACACCGAACATTTATGACTTCGACACTGAACTTTTTTTAGTTAGACTTAGAACTGTTATGAGTTCGACTCTGAACTTTTATTTAGTTCAACTCCAAACATCTACAAGTTCGACTCTGAACACTGTAAGTTCGATTCTAAACTCTAGTGAAACTAGATTCCAAATTTCCTTTGAAATTCATACTCGTGGTTTCCATAGAATTCGGGTTCTGAATTCCTATATAACAGAATATGAATATCATTTTATTATAGACTCTGAATTCCATTTTGATTACACTCCAAACTTTTATTTACCTACATTCTGAATTTTAGTTTTTCTTATACTTACACTTGTTTCATTATAAAACGATTTTGTCCCTTCAGTTACACATGTTTTGTTATAAAATGATGTCGTCCATTCTGTTTCTAACAAACCATTGGTTTAGTGACACATGTACATGTCCCTCCGAATTTTAAGGAAAATATGACCGTTGGAAGAGGGAGCTGACCTTTCTAACCGAGCCTATAAATAATAGCACATTGGAATATCTCTACACTGATCTTTTACAACATCGACACAACTTGGGCTTACATGTAGTTGAAGTTATTTCTAGAGAGAGAGGATCCTATTAACTCTCAAGCTTCGTGCAGAATGTTTGAACAGCTAGTTCAAACTTTTCCTTGTGCAGATTTTTCGTTGGACTACAAATTTTGGTGATTACATTCAAGGGCTTCTAGGTATAGGAAGACAGAGTTTCCAACACCTTGAAGTTGAGGTCTTCTTGCTGAGGAAGACAGAGTTTACAACAACCTTGAAGTTGAAGGCTTGCGGGGATAGAAAGATAGAGACATCAATCTTCGTATCGAGGGCATACCCTGGTGTGGGTAAGAAAGGCTATCATGGAAGAATAAATCAAGGGTCCTTTATCTAAGGTTGTTGGATACCCTTCTCTTGGGGTTAAAATACTTATATCTTGTTAATTTTAGTTTTACTACTTGTTTTTTCGATGCATTTTGTATTGTATGGAATGTATAACTTTCTTATATTTCCTTACAATTGTACTCTGTTTCATTTAGATTCTATATGATTTAAGGTTGAATCTCATTCTGTAAACTTTAGTTATGTTTCGTATTTCCGGATCCATCTTTTCCGAATAATATTACCTTATTCTAATTCTCCAATTACTGTTAGAGGTGATGGGAATTTTCATAGTTTAACTTTGTTAATCATAGTTCTTTCCTTGTTTAAGGAAATTTTTAAAGTATACAATTCACCCCCTCTTGTATTTTGAGTATCTACATTGTTATTTTGATCCTACAATTGGAATCAGAAGAGGTTACCTCAAACCCCAAGGGTTTGGTTCAATCTAATTTATTCTAACAATTATATTCAGAAGAAAATTTTCATATTCATAGGATTTATATTTTTCAGATTCATTTTTTCATACTCATAAATATCCGATTCATATTTTTCTTATATCTACTAAAGTTTTGAAGTGAACTTTCCGGTGTCATACTATTTTTCGGATTCATATATTTTATATCATTACGAACTCTTGTTACTAACAAGTTTGTGTGTCAAAGGTTATATTAAGGATGTTAGGTTTAAACGTTGGATCTATAGACAATAGAAATCCTACAAGTTCACCTATTTTTTATGAGAATGGCTATGAATATTGGAGAGATAGGATGAAGAAATTCATTATCAACACTGGTGTTGAAAATTTTGTTATGCTTACTGTTGGATATCAAATTCCTGATAAGGAAGTGAGTGCTTTCACAAATCAAGAGAAGCATGCTTATCAATTGAATTACAAGGTACACAATAATCTACTTTATTCAATGAAAATGAATATATATAGACAAATTTTGTCTTGTGAAGCAGCTAATTCTATGTGGAAGAAACTTGATGTTACTCACTTTGGAACTTCCAATGTAATTGCGACAAGAAGAGCTATGTTGAGAGATGAGTATCATGGTTTAAATTTTCCTTATGGAGAACCAATACGTAAAGTGAAACAATGATTTATGACTATTGTGAATAGATTAAAATCCATGGGAGAAAAAGGTTTGGATGATAAGGCTCTCGTAGACAAGATCATTGATATTATGCCAAATGAGTGGGAGTCCATGAGGACAACCATTGATGAAAATCGAAAAGTCACTCAAATCTCCTTAGATGAGCTGTTTGGAACTCATCTTCAGCATGAAACGAGAATGAAGAGAGATGATGAAAATATCAAGAAGTAGAATGGGAATGGATGAGTTTCTTTTATAATCACTTCTAAACACATGAAAGCCAAGACTACAGAATGAGTAACTAGATATAAGTCTAATAATGTTGCTATCCAGACAGATTTTAGTGACACAGAAAAATCATAGAGTGAGTTAGCTAATCTTTCTCGTAGAATGAACCAGATTTTCACTCAAAAATAATTATCAGAATAAGTATAAGAAGAAAGAATACAGAGACAGGAAAGATGGAGAAGTCACATGTTACGAATGTAAAAGAATAGGCCACATCTGACCTAATTGCCCATTTTTTAAAAGGACAGAAATGAAGGATAGAAACTCGGAAAGGATCAAGAAGAAGTTGTATAGATCAAAGCATATGAAAAGTCTTAAAACTAATGATACATGGAGTGCTAGCTTGTGGAGACTGTTCTGAAATTGAATCTTCTGAATATGATTCATCAGCTCAGAAGAATATGGGATTCATTTCAAATACTTCTTTTCAATATACATGTCTTATGGACAAGGTACACTCTGTTGAGGCTTTAACAAATTTATCTCTTGATAAGAATTAAAATTATGGAAAAAGTACTTCTAATGAAGATACTCATCCTTAGAAAATGAAGAACCTTCATATGAAGAAGTATCTAGATTTTCCAAGTTACATGAATCAAAAAATTGTAAAATTTCAAAGAAGTTAGACAAAGAAAATACTAGGGAATAAGTTCTTACAAAAGAAATTTCAGATCTTTCAATAGATCATAAATAGAATTATGAGTTTTTAGAAAAACTTTCTATAGAACTTGAGAAGGAAAATGCTGAAAAGGAATAACATTCTAAAGTTCTTAAGAATTCCATTTTAAAGATAAAAATGTTTGAGGAAAAATCTAACTCTAAGGAAATTATTCCTAAGGATAGGAATTTAGTCATTAGACTGAAATATGAATATTTTTCCCTTAACAATCTCCTTGGAAAATTTACCTCTAGGAAGGAAAATTTTGACAAGATGTATTCTAAATTTAATCTTAAAGGAAACAGTATTGTAGTACGTTATACTCACTAAAAACCAGTTTTCAAAAACAACTATTTTATTCCTTCTAGAGCTCCTTTTTGCACTAAGTGTCTATGTGGTGGGAATTGGAAGAAAAACTGTTCTTTGAATAGAGTTCAGTCTCTTGGGTTTCATAAGGCATATTTATCTAAGAAAATGTGGATACCCAAAATATTTTTATCTGAAAATCTCGGATCCAAACATGTTTTGACTAGTAACAAAAGATATTTTGAAAAGATTCACAAGACGAAAGGAGGAAAAGTAACCTTCAGAGATAATGCTTAGGGAGAAATTATTGGTATAGGTAACATTGTTCTTCATGGTAAAAATTTAATATCAAATGTTTTTTTGTAAAGGCTCTTAAGCACAACCTCATTAGCATAAGTTAGTTATGTGATAAAGGATAACTATTGAATTTTAGGAATTATGAGTGCTTAGTTCAATATTCCAAGGAAGAGTTTATTCTCTCTGCCAATAGGCAAGAGAATTTACACACTTTTAACTTAGAATACCTTAGGAGCCAAGACATACATTGCCTAAGTGCAATGAAAGATCATTTTTTATTCTTCTAATGTTTGTCATCCATGTCAATATGGAAAGAAACATAAATCCAGTTTTAAATTGATCGGTGAAGTCTCAACATCGAATGCATTATAGTTGGTGGACATGGATCTTTTTGTTCCAACACAAACTGGAAGCATTAGGGGAAAATACTATGTATTTGTTCTAGATAATGATTACACTTGATTTACATTGGTATATTTTCTATAAAAGAAGTCTGAAGATTTTTCATATTTCAAAAGTTTTAGAGCCCAAGTGAAAAATGACCAAAACCGTCCACTAAAAACTATTCATAGTGATCATGGAGGAGAATTTCAAAATTCTGATTTTGAAACCTTTTTTAGTAAAAAAGGTATTACTCACAACTTTTCATCACCTAGAACTCCTCAACAAAATGGTATAGTTGAAAGAAGAAATATAATTCTTCAATAGATAATAAGAACCAAGTTGAGTGAATATTCTATAGCTATACATTTCTGGTCTAAAGCTGTATGTACTGGTTGTTATACTATAAATCGAGTTTTGATTAGGCCTTTTCTTAATAAAAATCATTATGAGTTATGGAATGGTAGAAAACCTAGAATTTCCTACTTCAAGGATTTTGGTTGCAAGGTATTCATCATAAATACTAAACATAAATTACACAAATTCGCACCAAATGTGATGAAGTAATTTTCGAGGGTACTCCACAACTTCTAAGGATTATAGTTTTTTCAATAAAAACACGTGTATTGTTGAAGAAAAAGTGCATGTAAAATTTGATAAATCTGATCCTTTTGTTTTTAAACCATCCCAACCTACATCTTAAAATGTGTTTTCAAAAATTGATTATCATCCTTTGATAGAAAATCCTTCTGATAATGAAAGCGTTCACGAAGATACTTCTGAACCATTTACCCCAGAATAATTTCTACCCTATGTTAATGAACAGGTTTTAAAAAACCCAAAATATGTGTTTCTTAAGAATCATCTGAATGATAGTATTATTGGTGATGTGAGTCAACCTGTAAGGACTAGATGTTCCTTGATAAAGGAAGTAGAACATCTAGCATTCCCTTCCTCATTAAAACCAAAAAGCACTGATGATGCTTTAGGAGATGATGATTGGATCAAAGCCATGAAAGATGAACTAAATGAATTTGAAATGAATAAAGTCTGGAGCTTGGTTAAAAGACCTATAGAAACATCTATTATTGGAGTAAAGTGGGTCTTCAGAAATAAATTTGATGAAAATGGAGCCATTTTTAGAAGTAAAGCTAGACTAGTTGCTAAAGGATATAATCAGCAAGAGGGAATAGACTATGAAGAAACCTATGCTCCAGTATCTATACTTGAATATATTCTTATCTTACATGCCTTTGAAGCATTCTTTAATTTTAAACTGTTTCAAATGGAAGTAAAATGTGCTTTTCTTAACTATTATGTTCAAGAGGATGTTTTTTTTGAACAGCCTCTTGGCATGGAAGATACAAAACATCATGATCATGTTTTTAGACTTACCAAAGATTTGTATTGCCTTAAACAAGCCCCATGATCCTGGTATGATATACTTACATGGTTTTTTCTTCAAAATAACTATGTTAAGGGAATTGTAGATCCAACCCTTTTTATAAAGAAAGATAAGAATTTTTTTTTGATTGTTCAAATTTATATTGATGACATTATATTTGGTTCAACTCATCAATATTTAACTGACGACTTTGTATGTGTAGTGAAATCTGAGTATGAAATTAGTATGATGGGTGAGTTAACACTTTTCCTTTGTTTTCAAATTTCTTAAAAACTAGAAGGAACTTATATATCCCAACACAAGTATATTAATTTTCTTCTTGAAAAGTAAGGATATGAAAACAATAAGAGTATAGGTACTCCCATCGGTACCTCAAACTCTTTAGATGTTGATGAAGCTGGGAAACTAGTAGTTCAAACATCTTTTAGAGGTACGATAGGATGTATACTATACATGATATCTAGTTTTCCATAATTAAGTTTTTTAGTATTCTTATGTGCAAGATATCAATCAAATCCTAAGGAATCTCACTTAAAGGCAGTGAATATAATTTTCTGCTACTTAAAGGGAACCATGGATCTAGGATTATTTTATACATCTGGAAATGATTTTGTTTTAAAATGATTTTCAGATGCTGACTTTGGTGGATGTAGAATTAATAGAAAGACTACATCTAAAACATGTCATTTATTTAGAGATTCATTAGTTTCTTGGTCAGGCAATAAGAAACACTCAGTAGTACTCTCCACTGATGAAGTTGAATATGTAGCAGCTGGAAGTTATTGTGCCCAAGTGTTGTGGATGCAACACACACTCACAGACTATGGATTGAGTTTTACTAAGAATCAAATTTTTATTGATAACACATGTTATATTTCTCTTAGTAAAAACCCCGCACATCACACTCGTGAAAAGCACATAGATATTAGGAATCACTTTCTTAAGGATCACACACTTAAAAGAGATATCATTCCTCAGTTTATCGGAATGCAAGATCAACTTGCTGATATTATCACAAAATCTTTACCCTATGATAGATTTGAATAAATCAAATAGAATTTAGGAATTATAGCTGTGAGGTAATCCTTCTTCATTAACATCTTGTTGAACAATTCTCCTTACATTAATAAAATCCTTCTCATAGGGGGAGTACATTTTCAAGTTTGATTAATCAAATTTTTTGTTGTCAGTTTTCTTTTATAACCTATGGAACTAAATTTTGTTGTAACATGTTTTTGAAATTCTCGGAATGGAAATTCTCGGAATGGAAATTCTAGGAATGGAAATTTTCCATAATGGAAATTTTCATAATGAATTTTCCTTAATGGAATTTTCATAATGAATTTTCCGTGATGGAAATTTTATTAATGAATTTTCTATAATGATAATTTTCATAATGAAAATTCGTAATGAGGATTTCTTTTCCTAATTATGTTACTAGAACTGAAAATTTTCTTAATAAAATTTTTGTACTGGAACTTTCGTAATGAAATTTTCATAATGAGAATCTTCACAATGAAATTTTTGTAATGATAATTTTTTAAATGTAAATTTTTGTAATGGGAATTTTCATACTCATACTTTTTGTACTAAGTTTTTTGTACTCATACTTTTCGTACTATAATTTTCGTACTCATTCATTTCATATTGAGTTTTTCATACTCATACTTTTCATACTGGAGTTTTGGTACAAATTTTTTTGAACATTATGTTTTTTTCGTATGTAGTTTTTTCCTAGTGATATTTTTCTTCAAGAATAATATCACCTAATACGAATAAACTTCCTGGACAATCTGAAAGGTATAATTTCCTTACACAAGATTTCGTAGTCATATTTTTTGTGATGGTATTTTCCTATGAGTTTTGAAATTTTTCGAAATCTACTTTTTTTAAACCCGAATGATTGTCCTAAAACATCAAAATATCGGAGTCATGTTTTCCTTGTAGGAATATTCTCAACCGTCAGATCATATCAAGTTTTTTTCCAACCATTTGATGGTTTTTGGAAGTTCACTGATCAACTCCATAGCCTATATAAAGGGGACCCTGAGAGTCATCCCACATTGTCTTTTCAATGCTTTCGCGTCTCAAATCCCTGACTCTTTTCGTAACGACCGTTCTGATCTTTGCCAAAGTCATTCTGAATCTTCCAGAACTCTCCACTCTGAATGTATTTTGAAGTTACATCTCAAGATATGTCAACTAAAAAGCCAATTTCAATGTGGTTAGTCTTCAGGGAAAGGTTAGTGCATCCAGATTTCTACAAATTTGATTCCCATATAACCATGAATATCAGATTAAATGGCTGGGAAGAAGTTTCCATGTCTAAGTCAGAAAAATAGGATCTGGTTTATACAGATTTACTTGTTGAGATCTATGAGTCTGTTTCCTTCCAGCAGGAAGAGGGAAGAGAGTTATTTTCTATAATGTATTATGGTTAGACTTATAAATTATCTTATACCAAGGCTGCAAGCTTGGTGGGTTTATCCTACGAAGGGGATGCTGAGTTTTTCTCACATAAGCTTCTGGATGAGCAAAGAAGTTTCAACTAGGTGATGGATTTGAAATGTATTGGACTCAAAGATACCAATACTGATATGATTTCTCATCTCACTCCAAATAACCGGATTCTACAGTTGTGGGTGCAAGGCTTTCTCGTTCAAAGAAGGGGTGTCAAGGATAATATAAAAAAGAGTGACATCTATATCCTTGATTTCCTTGTAAATATAAGGAAGATAAATTTGATGAGGCATGTCTTGATTACGATTAAGAATATAAATGAAGGGAACTTGAGAGCCCAAATCATTATGTAACATGCCTTACTATCAAATTTGATAGTTCGGTGCTTATATTATTTCAAAGTTTGTCGTAAGTAAATGTTCAGAATTGCAATATTATGCTCATAAGTGATGATACATTGAAAAGGAGGATGATGGGATTTTCTGCCGAATCCAGAGAATCCTATCCTTTACCAAAGGTAGAGGTTGAGGCCATTCCATAAAATGAGGAGAAGGCTGAACCACTAAATAATGTCACTAAGAAGAGTAAGATTAATGATGTGGTTGGTGATGAAAAAACCCCCATATCTAAGGAAACTAAATATGAACCTCCTAAGCCAATGAAAAAGAAAACTTATACAGATGAAGTGGCAGACATGTGGAGGGAAGACAAGGAGAAGAGGAAAGAAGGGGATCCACAGTTCAGATTGGACCCTGCTGAGGCTAAGGCCTTAATGTAAAATACTGTGAATTAGTTAGAAAAACACAGTAATGAAAAGAAGTTGAAGAAAAATATGTCTGAAGCTGAACTTGTACAATCTCTATTGAGAGATACTGAAATAGCCTCTGAAAGTATTCCCATTCCGGAAACCTTTGATGTCCAACCTTCTTTACCAGAGACTCCAGTAAAGAACTATGTCACTCTGGAAAAATACAAGGGTAAAAAGGTATTTGAATTAGTAGAAAAATAAGTTGCTGAAAAAGAAGAGGAATATGTTATTCAAGAAGAAGAAGACGAAGAAGAAGAAGAAGATTGAAGTGATGATCTTGATGATTTGATCAAACAAGTAGAAGAGTATCGAGAAAAGGCTGAATCCGCAAAATTACCCACTCCAGAAAAGTCAGTTGAGAAAGAAAAAGGGAAAGATAATGTTGATCAAAATGATTAGAAGGAAAATGTTCTGTATAATGAAGAAGAATCTTATGAAAATAATTTCCTTGAAGAATGGGCAGAAAAGGAGAAACTAGATGAAGATCTGATTGTGAAACTATCAAAAAGTTAGGAAGAGTCCCCATATGAACAACCCATTCTAAAAGCTGACAAGGGGAAGCATGTTCTGATGGACACACCAATAAAAGATACTATCAGGAAAAAAGAAGTTGTTGATTCTTTTAGAAGTAAGTTTAAGCTTATTGAGGAAGTGAAATATCCATGAAAACTCTCTAATTTGGAGTCATCGGCACATGGTCATGATTTTGTGGTTGAATCTCTAAAGAAGTTGGTGTACACCATTCCGATTTTTCAAACTATAGATTCCAGATTCCAGATGTTGAAACAGAGTATGAATTTGAAATAAGATTCCTTATCCATTTTCATGGATAAGTGTGTGAATATTGAAGATGATCATAGAATTGTTCTTATCAATTCTGATGTCCACAGGATGTCTTGCAGAAAAATCACCTTCTGGTATAAGAATGTTGAATAGGACATGGGTGAGTATGATAATTTTAAGAATGAGGAGAAGGATGACTTTGACACAGAGGATAACAAGATCAAGAATCTTCAGAAAGATCTGATCATTGAGAAAAATTCTTGAAATCAACAATTGAAGGAACTGAATGATAAGACTAACTCTTTTGCATAAAATTTTATAACCGATAGAAATCTCTGGATTGAGCTTCAGAAAAGACTGGTAATGCAAGATGAGTCCGTGACGATGCAGGAAGAATCCATGAAGGCTCAGACGGATGCTTTGAAAGCCCAAGAAGAAATAATAAAAGCCTTGCAGAGGCAAGCTGAGGAAGACCAAAGAGATTTGAAGAATCTCAAAACCTTGTTGAAGAAGATGATTTCAAAGGAAAAGGAGGAAAAATAGACAAATCTGATCTTTTGTTGTATTTGTTTTCCTTGTAAAATATATTGTCAACTCTAATGAAATATTTTGTTAGTTGAATCTTGTAATTTTATATACTAATGTTTCAGGTACCATATATTATTTTCCATTCCCTTAAATTATTTTTTAAAATCACAAAGGGGGAGAATAAAAAAGAACAACTCAAAAGGGGAGAAAGAAAACGTAAAATGGAAAAGGAAAATTTTTTAAGTGAAGAGATCCTTAAAGTAAGGGGGAGTTTCTCACTACGAAGTTTTTCATTCCCATGATAATGAAAACTCCACTCCAGAAATTAAGAATACAATCCATAGAGTATCAATGCCTAAGGGGCAGTTTGTTGTATTCACTATCATCCATGAACAAAGGGAGATATGTTTTTATTTCAATGTCAAATGAAAATTTTCAAAGTCTTATATTCTTTTTCATAAAGATGAATGTGCTTTCAAATAAGTGGGAAGTTTTTGATTCTGTAAGGTTTTCCTTATGATTATTCCATTCCTTCTTGTTTTGAAAATCACAAACACCTTATACTAAATAAAATAAATATTTTACTTCCATAAGGAAAATTTGCATCCTTATGAAAATTTACCCTAACATAGGTTTTCATACACATTTCAATATTTTTCTTAAGAGTAAAAATCGGATTCATATCAAAACCTCGGAATCATATAATGATCAGATATGAAGCATTCTGTCTTAGGATCAGAATTCAAGATACGAACTCTAATAAAGTTCCACTCTGAATTCTTGATATGAACTCTAATAAAGATTAATTTTGAATTTCGAATATGAACTTTTATGAGTTCGACTCTGACGTTTTATGAGTTCTACTCCGAAATTTTATTAGTTTGACTCCGAACTTTTATTAGTTCGACTCTGAACTTTTATGAGTTCGACTCAGAAATTTTATATTTTAGACTCTGAACTTTTATTAGTTCAACTCCAAACTGTTTTGAGTTCGACTCTGAAATTTTATTTAGTTTGACTCCGAACATCTACATGTTTGACTCCAAACTTTGTAAGTTGAGATTCTGAACTCTAGTGAAACTAGACTCTGAATTTCCTTATAAATTCAGACTCCATATTTCCACAGAAATCAGGTTCCGAATTCCTATATAATAGAATCTGAATATCATTTTATTATAGACTCAGCATTCCATTTTGGTTACACTCTGAACTTTTATTTACCTACATTTTGATTTTCAGTTTTTCTTATAGTTACACTTGTTTCATTATAAAATTATTTCGTGCCTTTAGTTACACATGTTTTGTTATAAAACGAAGTTGTCCATTCTGTTTCTAAAAAACTGTTGGTTTAGTGACACATGTACAGGTTCCTCCGAATTTTAAGGAAAATATGACCGTTGGAGGAGGGAGCTGACCTTTCCAACCAATCCTATAAATAGGAGAACATTTGAAAAGCTCCACACTGATCTTCGACAACTTTGATGATACTTGTGATTACATGAAATTGAAGTGATTTATAGAGAGAGATGCTCTTATTAACTCTCAATCTTCATACAAAATGTCTGAACAGCTAGTTAAAACTTTGCCATGTGCAGATTTCTTCGTGCGACTCCGAATGTTGGTGATTACATTCAAGGGCTTCCGGGGATAGGAAGACAGAGGTTCCAACACCGTGAATTTGAGGGCTTCCTTTCTGAGGAAGGCAGAGGTTCCAACTACCTTGAAGTTGAATTCTTGTGGGGATAGAAAGACAGAGACACCGATCTTCATATCAAGGGATTACCCTAGAGTAGGTAAGAAAGACTTTCTTGAAAGTATAAATCAAGGGACCTTTATCCAAGGTTGTTGGATACCCTTCTCTCTGGGTTAAAAGACATATCTATTGTTCCTTGTAGTTTTACTACTTGTTTTTCCGCTACATTTTTTATTGTAAGGAAAGTATAACATTCTTATACTTCCTTGCACTTGTACTCTGTTTCATTTAGATTCTATACGCTTTAATGTAGAATAACGTATTGTAAACATTAGTTAAGTATCATATTTCCAGATCCATCTTTTCGGAATCATATTACCTTATTCCAATTCTCCAATTGCTGTTAGAGGTGTTGTGAATTATCTTAGTTTAACTTTTTTAATATTAGATCTTTCCTTGTTTATATAAAATTTTATACTATAAAATTCACCCCTCTTATATTTTGAGCATCTACATTGTTATTTTGATCCTACAGCATGTAGTACTATTTACGAAATTATCATATAGACACATATGATACTCATTTCATTTTTATAATTTCATTCCTCAATCCCTTGAGAATAATTTTTCTAGAATATAAACCTAATATTAATGGATAATCTAATATCATGAAACTAAATATTTATGACATGTACTAGAATTATGTAGATGATTTTGGGGTTCATTTGAGCCTAACATCCAAATTTAATTGTTCTCATAAAACCTCATTTTTTAGTCTATGATGCATATGGATCATTTTGAAGAACTATTTTTCATCATTTTCATTACACACATTTTTTGGTGGAATGTATGTGAGACATCAATAGTTGGACCTTATCTTGATCAATACCGAACAACGATAATTCAGTTGTCAAAAATGGGAATATTAATGTATTAAATTTATCAAAAATAAATTTTTTATCCTCATTGAAAACTACTATCAATATACGTGGGTAATTAGGCTTTCAATAGATTCTCTAAAATTCATTAAAATCATCATTTTAAGAATTATTGAATATTTTCAACTATATATATTTTTTCATTTTATTTTCCTGGATGGGTTGGTGAGTTGGATAATCAATACTATTTCCACCAAGATTATGTTCAACCAAAAATTAATTTCTTGTTTCTCATTTGAAAATGTATCAACTATATTCTGACCATGTCATTTAATGTAATCATGTTGACCTCAATATGGATTCATCATTCATTTATGTGCTAGTTCATATTGGGGATAGGAAAGTGAATTTCTTTTTCATGAAATTTATTGGTCTAGTTTATTTTCTATGTAAACATGGTATGATTCATGATGAAACATCATTAATGAAATGATTGAAAAATAGATCATTCTCTTTCAGAAAAAATCATGGGTTTCAAATTTTTGTGGGGGGGGGGGTGACCAATGCTGGGGGACTATAACACCACCAGTTTTCAGTAATTATTCTTCTATTAATGTGTTTTATGTAACTATTTTAAAGGAGTTTATATTTTTTTTAGTTTGTAAGATTTTTGGAATGTTTTTGGGGATTTTATTGATGTTGATATTTTTTAAATGGTTATTATAAACACTAAAACACCTCTAGGAAGAAATTAAAGAAGAAACATATGTTTTTGGGATCAAAAATAATTGGCACATGATTTTTCCCAAAACATGTGACCACTATAGTGAAACCGTGAGAATTAAAATAGAGAGTAAAATAGTAGGTGAAAGGTTTGTATATCTTCTCCAACCAACCATACATGTGTTGTTTGTATATACTTTTTGGGGAAAGGTTTCAGTATGGGTTTCTTATTCATGCAAAAAACTATACAATGTTAAAAAGAAGATCCAAAATTTATGGAACAAATATGAAATTCTATATTAATCAATTTTATTACCTCAAAAAAGACAGTAAGTCAATTTAATATCCCTCAAATGAATTGTATATCCTTCCAATTCATCTAAGAAAAACATGTTGGTGGTTTTAGTTTTGTCGGATGGACATATTAGTTGGTGTATTCCCATTCATGGTTTCCCTATTATTTCATATTCATCCCTCATATGGATTTATAGATATTATTATCTTGGGATATATCTATTTTTATGAATATTAGTTTTATCTATTATTTTTTTCTTTAATAGGTAACTAGATATAATATGGGTTTTCGGATTTTCAACTAGGTTTGTTGATGAATTTTTTCATTCTTCCTCTTCTCTTATGCTTGTAGGGATAGTGGAATCACTCTTGAGACAAAATTTTATATCATCATGACTTGATTTTATAATAAATTAATTTAAATATTTGAATTGTGATATTTATGTGTACTTCCATTTAAACCCCCTCTCTATGGGTAGTTTTTGGAATGATTGATATTTATCATTTCATAATGCGATTTTATTCCTAATTTTAAATTGATTATTTTATAGTATAAAATTATTTTGATTTAAGGATATGGTTTGGTAGAAATTTTTATATAAAATAACTGGTTTTATTAAAGGGGCATGAAATGGTATATTTTTAATGGATTTTGAATAAATATTTGATTGGTTATTATTTAATTAACGTCAGCTTGGACTATGGGTGTGTACCATTGTGGTATAAGAGTGCAACCATGTAGAAGGGGTGTGTTACATTGGGGAAAACAACATATTATATACCTAGGACAACATGGTAAATAATTGATACTATATTGATGTGTATGGAACTATCGCCTAGGAATAAATTTGTGGATGTGTGGATGTGTGCAGTGTAATGGGTAAGGAAAATAGATTATGGAAATGGTTTGGGGTGTTTTTTTGGAAATTATTCCATGATAAATAATTATGGTTTCTAAAGTAATTTTTCCAAATAAAATTGATTTGATTAAGGTTGATATGATTATAATTGTCTTATTTAAATGTTTTTTCTTCTAATATCATAATTTCGCAAGAGAAGAATTTATTTGGAGATATCAAGCAGAATTTTATACTCACCCCCAATTTGGAAACATTGGTTCTTTTGTAAATATTTTTTTATTAGGAAATATTTTATATAATTGTGTCTCATTTATTTTGAGATTCATCTTGATACATTGGGAATGTATTGTGGAGTAGGATCATAGATACTTTTTAGGGCCACGATGTTTATGTATATAGATTATTTTAGATTTTTGGATTTTTTTCATATTCCTTGTACACTAATATTGGTTATATTTCTGAAGGATACTTTGGTAGAATATATGTTTTGGATGGTTATGATCGAGTAATATAAAATTTTTATCATAAATCATATAGTTGTTTTTGGTTTATTTATATTATTTGTTTCTTTTATTTTCAATATGTAAAATAAGCCCCCATCTATTAAAGAATCCACATGATTTATTTCTATCCATTATTATCATAAGTAAATCACCAAAGGCAATGTAATTTCTATACCTCTTCTAAATCCAATGGTAAGGGGCACGGTCTTCTATATTGTTTTCCATTAATAAATAAATTACTACGCATTCACTAAAATCACATGATATATAAATAGTTTTGTAACCATTGATATGACGACAAACTACTAACATGGTAATAGTAGAGGCACACACATCAAATATATTGGGTTGTTTTTTCTCTGATCCAATGTAAATTACAATTTTGAAAATATCCCAAAAGAAAAAATTATAGTTGTAACTCACCACCATAATGAAAAAATAAGAATAAACCAACAATGGATATTGAGATCAACTATAGTGACTCCCCTTGATAGACTGCTTGATGAATTGATGATGAAATATGATGATCAAAAAATGGGGAAATTCCAAATGAAAGAGGTAGAGGTGGGTGAATACCCATCCTGATTAAAAAAAATAATCACCTACTATTTTTAAAAAAAATAATTAAATCTATTTAATTAATTAATTTTTTATTCAAAATCATGTGATCTTGTTTAATTACCACAATCTTTGTGGTTCCTCAATAGTTCTCGACATAGGGACACAAACTAGCAATAGGAACCCCAAGACCTATTAATCATCATCTTATCACACCCATCATTGAAACAAACAATCTGATGCAGGATACACAATTAATCAAATTAAATATTAAATATATTCATACCACCTCCCAAAACAAACCCATATGCCTTCACTATCCAATATAAACCTTAACTAAACATAATTACACATTGTTAGTCCTCATAGAGATTAAAATTACCACCCACAAATACTTAGGCAATAACACAAAAATGTTATAATTGATTTTTTATATCAATAGGAAGAAAAATAATAAAGGATTAATCTCTTATGATTCTATGAAACATAATGATAACATTTTTCATTTTTAGAGTATGATACACATTTTTATTTTAATGAATTTTTTAAAATTTAAAAAAATATAAGTTCATTCATTTGAATAAAAATGAATGTTAAACTGATGTTTCTCCTATTTCACTATTTTGAAATTAATAAGATAAATATTTGAAAATATTTTCAGTTAATAAAATCACTTGGTTTTGGTTATGAAATTTTAATTAATAATATTATCTTCAATTTTTTTAGTTGAAAATATACACATTTGGATATTCAAAATATAACACTAAATATATTGATATATTATTTTTCCATATATTTTAGAAATTTGATAAATTTTTGATTTGTTATGAGTTGATGAAAAAAAAAATTATTTATTGGTTTTTAACTTTTAGTCCATCTTATTTACTTCAAAAATATATTTAAATTATAAAATCCATAATTTTTATATTCATATCAAACTGTAAAACCAAATTATGTATCTCTTATTCCAATAGGTAAAATTCTATTCAATAAAATTTCTTAATATTATTTTATTTGTTTTATTTATCCCAAATCTTTTAGTACACATTTTTTGTCCTCAAATTGTACAAATACGATTCCAAAACATAAATTAAAACATCATTTGATTTAACCATCAGTATGATGTAAAAATTTTAATATATGATTCAAATTGAGAAATTCTTTTTAATTAAATAAAAAAATTAAAAATAATGTTCAGGAATTAATTTATTGAGTTCCATGTACTAATAAAGTCCATGGATGATTATATCCATGGATTCCTCAGAAATATAAATGTGAAAATAAATAGAAAATAATTTTATATTTAAAACCTAGAGATCCTCTAGATAATCATCACTCATTATAATCTCATCTTGGAAAACTGGACTTATAATGTGGATGAAAATTATAAAATGTGGTTTAATATTGTCAAATAAGAAACATAAGATAAAATTTCTGAATATTAATAATTATTCTATATTGGTATTTAAGGTATTTTATAAGAATTAAATATAAAAATAATTTATTTGGTCTTTGGAAATATGGTCATTAGAAATTTAGTTAATATTAATATTTTCATTATAATTAATTTTAACCAAACACAATAATTATGCTACGGTTAGAATGAATCAGTATAAAAATAATATAATAAATAGATTATAAATGTTAAAAAAATAACATAATATTTTAAAAAAATATTTAAATTTAAAAATATTGTAAAATTTAATATATTCATATTATAATCCAAGTATGATATAGAGTATATATAAAATTCATAGATTGATTTTAATAGAAATGGATTAAAAAATTATATATTTTATGATATAAATATATTTTTTAATTTAATTTGGGAATTTTTATTTCAATATTTTAAATATAGTGGATTTCTTTTAAGGGATGAGTATATTTATAAAACCAAGTCAATCATAGTAAGAAATTATTTTTTATAAAATTCAGTTATAATATATATGAGGAAATAATTATTATTTGTCCAATAGTTCTTAATAGTCATGTAATGAGAATGTTTTTTATTTCACTTTTTGAAAATAAATTCTTTTTCGATTTGTTTCATAAATCTTGAGCACCAATATTAAAATTAAATTTAATCACCTCAACATGATTAATATGAGAATTTTTTTGAGCCTTTTGGTATTTAAATTATCAAATTATGTAATGAGGTAATTTATCTTTTTTAATAAAACTATGTGATTGTAATTATGTTTAATTTCCATAGTAATCGTAAAAGATTTATATTCAAAGGGAAAACATTATAGATGTTTTGTAATTTTTTTAAAAAAATTAAATTTATCAACAATTGACGAATATAATATGGTTTTTAAAAATTATAGAAAATATTTTATTAAAATTTTAAAATTTCATTGATCATAAAAATGAAAAGAAACAGTTAATGTATAAAACTAAATTCTTATAAATGATGTTTTTTTCCATAATATGATTTAATTTAAATGTTAATTTTTACATATGTATATATTTATTTAGATTAAATCATTTCAAATATAGAATCACCACATATTAATTTTCTATAAAGCTTCATCAAATGAATTTTGTAAAAGTATTTTTAGTATGGAAAAATTAAATCATGATTAATATAGGTAAAAATAGGTAACTTGGTTTGACACATGTTGATATAAATGAATATGGAACATAGTTATTATAAAACGGATTTATGAGGATTAATATTTATACAAAAATTTCTCTCAAACATTTCCTAAGCTAACTCACATAACTATCACTGATTTAAATTCGTAACCCAACCCATCATTTGTTTCCATGCAAGATTCTCATATTTTAACATATAAAAGGTTCTCACATCCACCGATATCGTGCAACACATCTCCACCAAAAGTAATTTTTACAATTACCAACTTTTATTCTAATTTATCCCTCTGTAGATTTTTTCATCCAATGTAAAAATGTATTCCATAATGTAGATAATTTTCAAGAATACTTTAACATGAAAATTTATTTTCTCCAAATGTGTATTATACACAACCAAACCATTTTTTCCCAAATTTTCACATTAAAAATACACTAAACATATTATGAGAATACTGATATAAATATATAATTATAAATATTATAATTTTATGTTATTATATTGATAAAATAACCATTATCTAGCTATCTCACATTAAATGGAAAATGGAAATTTCAGTCATGTTTTTTTTTGTACTACCGACTCCATTAACAATGTACTTCATTTTCCACAACAAATATAGAAGAATATTAATAAAAATTTATTTTATAATCATTGAATATATTTTTAATATTGTTATTATTTTATAAATATATGAATTTAATTATATTAATATCTAATTTATTATTCATTTTCCAAATATTTTTAGTAATAATTACTGATACAAGCTCGACCAAAATTTCTTCATCAATAATCCTTTCTAAAAATAGAATGGAATTTATATAGTATGATACACAAACTACGAAAAAAAATTTAGTATCATTAATATAATTTTAAATATTTACTTTTTATATGTGGGTGTTGTTTTATACCACCACCATAAAGAACATACAAAAAGAATTTAAATTATTATCATATGATTGTATATATAATCATTAAAATATATATGGATAATGGTTATAAATGAGGAAAAAAATGAAATAGTTATGACTAATTTAATGAAATTTGTTATTAATAAACTTATGCCTATTATAAAATTGTATATAACACTTCCATGATAGTAGAAATCAGTGGTAGATGTTTTTATCATAATTTTCATTCATAGATTAATGGGTTCGTTTTAAAAAATAATTGTTAAATTATATGGTCTACATGATTCCTCATTGGAATTAATTATTATTATTATTATTTCTATTATGACATTAACATCTTTATTCATGATTTATTTAACTGTATTATTTTTATACAATTGTAACCAAATATACATGGGTTTTGCCAACCCAAAGTCATTTTAATAGAGTCATAGTTTTTCTACCATGACTATGATATCTTATGTTTCTTGTATTTCTCTATTTATTTTTTCATAATTCCTATGTGATTTTTTACTTATGAAAATTTCATTATGCCATCAAAAATATCTTCATTAGTGGAATTTATTTTTTTAAAAATAATATATGTTTGACTTCATGTGGTAAATATATATATATATATTCTTATATATGGGGTCCATAATGATAGATAAAATGAATTTTTTATTATTTCATTTATAATGAGATATAGTATCCTCACGCTATGAATCTTGATATTTTAAATTTTTGTATTATTTTATTCTTGAGTCAGTAATGGGTTACACCACATTATCCATATTAACAATTAATGACTGATTATAAATTATATATAATAAAAAAACATGAAATTTATGACATAATAATGCCACTAGATTTATGTTTTTAATTAAATATTTCATCACCAACATCAATTCAATTCAATAAGGAAACTAAAACAACGTTCATGTGTACACACGACCTACCATCTCCATAAACGGAGTATTCCATTTCATTTATCAATTTATTATGTATATATATTGAATATATATTATATATAAATCATGATCAAATTAAACAAATCTGGAATAACATGTCCAAAGACATATGATACCTTAATCGATTACTACCCAAAACGTTGCTTTAACATTGAATCGTCCAATTAAAGGGTAATATAAAATTATAAGTAAATGATATGTGATATCATAAATACTATTATGATTTTGTTAAAATGTAATAATTTTTTAAAACATATTATTCTGAATTTTGGACACATATGGATGAAATCAGACATAAGGTAAGGGATAATTTTGCAATCTCATTTTTATATGAGATTTTTTTACGAATGTGTTTAATTGGAGTATATTAATCATCCATGTACAGGTTTTCTAAAAAGGATTTAATATAATGTTTAATATTAATTTATTTATGTTTAAAATCATTTTTACCCATTTTTGACTTTTACTACATGATATGAAAGCAATATTTTTTTATTATACTAGGTACTTTTTGACATTTCTTAAAAATGTACGATGATAATTTTTTAAACTTATACGGAATGAATGTATATTTTAATGTTTTATAAAGCCTCATTTCGATGAATATTACTATACACTATCAGAATATTATTTCCAACAAAATTCTGTTATTTTAAAATTTCAAGACATTTTGAAAAAATGAAAATGTTTTTGAAGAAGAAAGGATATTTTCCTCAAGACCTGAGTTGAAATGGTTTATCAAAATTATTTTCCATCCAAGTTGATTCTATTTAAACAGGGTTATGTTTCAATCCCTATAATTATTATTATGATTTTACTATGTTAATGATGGAATAATATTTTATATGGATTATGTTATGATGTAATGAGGATTATGAAAGCCCGTTTTATTTCATGGGTTATGCTATAATGACTTATTTATGTTTTTGTGGAACATATCATAATTATTTTATTATGAGATGGGTGGGACCTATATCACCATCCAATTAATATGGTAAATATTTATATATCATGAGATAGATATTACTAAAATAGAATGTAAATCTGGTCCATTAAAACATTGATGGAATGACATGTAAACTTGATACTATAATCGACATTGTCCACAATGATGGTCTTGGAAGCAATGCAATGAGTAGTATGAAAATAATTTTATGTTCTTATTAGTTTTCCACAGTTAAATTTTTTATTACAATTATATTCTTTCATAGTTAATGTTTATTTATGATCTATGCCTAACAAACATCCGTTATTTATTGCATGACTCATGATTTTTAGGTTTAAACATTATGTTCATGTTTTTATGTTAAAATGTGAATGGGTTGTTTTATGTTATCCATGTTTACCCATACTAATAATTTCATCCAACCATTTTTATTTTTCCCTAGGATATAAATAATGTTTTTATATAGTAAAAAAGGGTAAGATCTTTATGGGATATGTTGAAGATCTTTTACAATGATTAAAAGATTATATTCGGAGTTTCCAAACACACTAAACCGATATGGTGTTTGGGAATTAATGTTATTCATTTATTAAGTAATCCTCAAAATAAATTCAATGTCCATGTAATTCAGTCATGGTTTAGTATAACGTGACACATTGATCAAATTATTTACTCAAGTAATGAGATTGACATAAATCACAGAGATTCATTAAATCATATGTGATCACCATGTGTGGTTCTCCCACTTTACATATGACACAGACAATGGTAATTTTTCCAAAAAACCCACGATTACTAAAGTAAAAAAACAAAAAAAAATTGATTAAATGAGAAATAAGGACACTTATAGAGGGGAGATACTTTTTTTAAATTATGATATTTAGAGACCTGCACTTGAATAATCTGTAAGTAATACTCAGATGGATGTCTATGAATTCAAATGATAAAATACTACAAAATCACATTGTGTGGGATGTGAGTGTTGATCACATTTACATTAGTGTTAATTTCAACTGCATATCCACTGTTCAGTCATTTAATTACATAATAAAAACCCTATCCTGAAACCTCAAGGATACATTTATTCACATAATCACCGCACACCATGCTGGTTTTTTGTACGTGAGTTCCACCATTGTTTTTCTTCTATGGCCATTATACTAGAGTCGATTCATGCTATCACTATAGTCCATTTAAACACACAACCAACCATACTGTAGTATTCATAAAAAATATCAAACCCAAATAATATGGTACTGTATAAAATCATATATCCTTTAAATAATAGATTACCTTGAAAATATGATGCTTCTGGTGGTCATCCCAAATAAGTAAAACTCATGATAGATACAAAATCATTGATTATATTAAAAAATGTATCACAAATTTGAATACCCGATAGTAGTCCCTATCATCTGGATTGTGATTTATTCTCGATCACATAGTCCAATATAGATTGTGTAGTTCAACAAATGAAATCAAATTGAAGTTTTATAAATATTCAATATCCTTTATGATTTCCATATCCCCTCACTCATTAATCAGTGTGTATGGTGTAGATTTATCATCAACGCCCTTCATAGATATGTGTTATAATACATCTGTTTTTAGGATTGTATTGGATGATAGGAACTATTGATATCTAATTATACATCCACATGCAATGTTTATGATATTTTTTTATCTCTTATTTCCCACAAAAATAATGAATCATGTGGGATAAGATATTTATGATGATCATTCCATCACAGGGATAAAATGAATTTCTTTATAGGGAACCATTAATTGGTTTATTCCATGAACAACATATTATCTACCTCAAAGGCCCATATTTCCCATCATAAGTTACTTCAAATGACTATATATTGAATTCATCATATCAATTGATCATTAATGTATAGGTAACACTCAATCCTATATTACAAAATAGTTTAAAATATTTATGTCTTATGAACATAAAATATATATGAATTATGATTCATATAATAACATTATATATTGTATTACTCTTTAAGAATCTACACTTAACTCAAATTCTATAATATTCATATATAAATTCCAAAAATATGATGATAATGTTTTTGGATTAATTCATAGTCCCATTATATTATGATTTTAAACAACATCCAATCCCCTAGAAAAGAAAGATATGGTATGACATTTCCATAATAACTTTAACTATATTGTTAAATACATATTAGATTTTATTCCTCATTTGAGGGAATGTGTATGTCATCTCTTTGAGGATCAATTCTAATATCATTAGTTTATTTTATCACACCGTTTTTTTAACTCCCAAACATATAACCCCATAGTCCTAGAAATCCTATATAGAGTGGACATATTCCCTATATATAATCCATTTATTAGGAAAAATTCTCCAAAAAATAAAACCCCACTATTATTATAATAATATATCAAAGAAACCTCACATTATTTGAATTTGGTCACATTATTATTGTTCCATATTTTAAGAAGTCCTCATTCAATATGAGTCTTACTCATCACAATTGGTCTAGTTTTTTTTTAATGTAAAACAATAAATGTTTAGTCATGTTTATGTCCCACACAACCATTCAATATGATTCATTACACTGGTTATAATTATCATATATGTATTTAAAATTAAGGTATCCGACATTTTTAGAAATAATTACATGGTAGACCATGTCACATTAATTATGAATGAACTATATGTTATGTTATTGTTTTTACAAAGATCTATTGGATGCACCTTAGTGGGGATAATAATAACACACCACATACCTACATACATATTAGATGTTGAAACAGTGTATAATATCAATCATTGTGGCATTTAAATATAGTGACCTATAGTCTGACATCAAAATGTAACAGTAGGATGAAGATAGAGAATGGATGAAACATATTGATGTTCAAATTAATTGTATACCTATAATATGTATAGACATTGAAATTAAAAAATAATATTAATCAATATATATTATTAGGTAAAAACACCCTGTATTGGAATTTGTAAAATTCTGATGAAAATGACATCAATCAATATGAGAATATTATAGATTGAATCAAGACGCTGCAATTGGTTGTGATTAGTCTGTCCACCTGTATTCTTCATAAATGTTAGTTATACAATATTATTGGTATGAAACCCAAAATCAAAGCCTCCCATTTTAGTATATATCAATAAAAAATAAAAAATTTTGGTATAGTTTGGTGTTTCAAGAAACAAAATCCATTTAAAATCCATTAATGATAGGAGTGGTGACCCAGAAATTAAATTTTGTATCTATGATCATACCCTAGAAGAAAATATTATAGGAAACCCCATCTCTTGTAGCAAAAACAGATGTGATACGGATGTAAATTCTTCATTATAAGATATTAATTATATTACCCACACAAAATTAGTTATGTTTGTTTTTTTTATTTATAATGTCCCACTATTCAATATTCATGAATGTTTTACTTTAAATAAATTGTACATATATTATATGATCACTATGCCCCCAAAAAATGTCATACTTTTTATGAAATAATTACATTATTCAACTACCATGAGGTCCACAACCCCTACAATAAAAAGGAAATTGTGACATTCTCAACATATACACATTAATGTGTTATACACCATGGAAATTGAGTTTAATATGATCTGTACTATACAATCCATGGAGGATAAACAAAATGGTCATTTGGAACTGAAATATATTGTCCAATTAAAATCCAAGGATAGTGGTAATGAATCTCGATCAACTTATATCCCCGAACAACCACTTAAATATAGAATCCATAAAACATATAAAACAGACCACCCATATCATATAGAGTATTTTCAAGAGGACATCCGTGAAAATGAACGAGTTTATGAGTCACCTATGAGAGATCTTTTCCACCAGCTGCATGAGTTATTTGAATCATTTTCCAGTATTTTGTCATATATTGATTCCATATAAGAAATCTAAGATTTGGTCATTCAGGCATGGAAAAATAGATAATATATCTATACATGATAAAAATTTAACAACAAGGAAAAGTATTATTTCACCACTTCCAAATAAGATTTCAATCAACATATTATGTTGAAATGAATGAGTAGACTCGTATCGACCCTCCCACAAAACATGTTTTCTTGTATATTTTGGTACATAATTTTTTACATGTTCATATTCCCTGACCCCCATCAAATAATTTTTTATAATATAATAATATAAAATGTAAGACTAATGTGGGTGTATAGTTCCTATTCAATTAAATATTTTCTCTATTACATCCATGAAACAATAAATGAGTATGAAAATATCAGTACTCACAGTCTTTTATACAACCATCATATTCTTGTAGTGATGTGTGAGATTCACTAAAATACATTAGAAATCAAATAACTATAAAAATATATTCATATAATGACCACTCTATCCATGTATCAACAAGATGATGAAATCCCTATAGATAGTATAAAGATTGATTTTTTTAACCCATTTAGAAAAATCACCAAAAAATTCCTTCGTGGGTCATCTCACATGAGAATCCATTTTACACAGTTTTTAATGAGGCTTATAAATATTATTTTAGTGATTCCTTGGGACTATAACATATCCCTATTGATGTTAACCAAATGTATATTACATGCAAAAACATAAAGCATAGAAATATTCCCTTATGAACAATGGTGTTTAAATATATTCCAATAATTCCTATTGGGAATGCCTGTAATATTACCCATAATTAAAAAGATGTATGTCCTATATCAACAGTATATAAGAGAGGGAAACATATTCCTTCTCTTGAAAATGATTGTCTATATCATCATTCATTATTTTTCATAGAAGATATGTCATGTATAAGTCTTCTTATATTTAGGGGTTCTATCACAATATCATATTGGGTAATAAACATCATAATAAGGTTAAAATTACCATTTTTACCACGGTTTCATACGGTATTAAAGCTGGATACCAAATATTAGATAACATTATTACCAATATTTCTTAATAGAACATGAATATCCCAGTATCATCCTAAAATATTGTAAATATATATATATAATAACCACATAATGAACTCTTTATACCACTACGATAACAAAACACGTTGAAAATGTACATAATCAAACTCAAATAAGAGGTTGGTATATTTTAATAGTAGAACATGTAAAGTATAATATTCCAACCTTAGTTAATCATATGATCATTTATTTTATACTTCAAATATTTATAGTATAAAAAGGATACCTATAATAAATATTCATATAAATTACAAGTCCATAGATACCGTGAAACCCCTAGAAAAAACCACCATATTTTTTTCCTCACTATGGTATGTTCATCCAACCATTTATTTTTAATAATTGTAAAGATAGTTTTCAATTAAACTATGGTAAAATTTATATGGATACCTATTAGTATTTTTAATAACCTCACATCAATAAAAAAACACAATTACAATATCCCATATAAATTTCTCCTATTGAATTAGATTCACCAACCGTGAAAAATAGTCATATATAGTCTAAAAATGTAGAGTAATATTACATTATTGAGTAAGATTATAGTATGAATATCTTAAATAAATTTTTTAATATATTATCCTAACTATGATCTGGCCCTTATCCACTCCGAATTATAATATCGAAATTGAATTAAAGGAGTAACAAGTGAGTTTCTTATTCAATGTCATATGGGATACATTTCATTACCTATAGGATATGAAATTCCATTATTTGGGATTCTGTGACTATATTAATATAGTTAAGTAGATTTGTTGTTTGATAAGCCTCTCCACATTTGTATATACCTTGTAATCATAGCATAAAGAAGCACTTGGAGACATTATTATATTATTTTCTTCTACAATATAGTAATAACTCATTAGATATTCTCAGAAACCATGCATGATTTATATATCTATTGATGGGTATAATATTGATTATTTCAATTAACATCATCTAAAAGTCAATAGAGTCCTTATATTTTTTAATCCTTTAATGTCATTGGTATATGATAGGTCATACATCTAATCATCATGCATGATATTTTTTCAATCCCACATAATATTCAAATACTAATATATCCAAATACCCAATAACAATGGGGGAAGGTTCATTCATATGAGCATAAATTAATTATAGAATAATGTCATGAACATATAAGAAATTAGAATACCATGACCTCTAACTTAAGGGAATCTAGATGGGTCAACGTGCTTACACTCTTAGTTGGAAATACTGTAATTCTATTATCAAATAAAATTCACTAAATCAATAATAATTATATAGAAACTCTCATAGAATTCCTTTAGTAACACTACAAGACTCCAAGTCTAGGATAATTATTCCACCATATAAACACTATTATTATAAAATATTTAAGTGGTTCATAAGATATCATCATTATATATATGTCAGTAATAAGAAAATATGTATGGGGCATTTTAATATAAATTACCATATCTTAAATCATAAAATATTTAAAAATAATAGTATTAATTGTTTGTGTCCCAAACAACACCCAACCAATTGGTTTGTAGGAATTATAATAATATGATCAAAATGAACATGTTTCCTCTATTTTTTGTAGTTATTTCTAGTAGCCATTTATTAGTTATTCATAAGTACTTTTGAAATGACACTATTACTTTGGATGTATTTTAAAATTATATTCAACGATTCATTCTTCATCACCATATAGTGATCAATGAGTTTAAAATTTAATGTAAATTAAGTTAAATACCTATAAATGTCTTATGATAAAATAGAACATCAAGGGAGGTAACCATTGTGAATAAATTTTCATATTTTTCAATGAGGATATGGGAGAATTAGTGTTTCATATTAATTAAAATGATGACAATGTGAATAAAATTTCATATTACACATTGATAAAAATCAGTCCCATAAACTTATAAGATTATATAGACCATGTAATCATCAATGTTACGTTTAATGGGAAAATAATTCCCACATATGATGGTTATACTGTAACACAGGTATTGATAATTCCAACCCAGAATCCAAAGAAACCAATGAACCTAACACCACCAAATGACGAGTTAACTATATTTTGATTATATCTCACTAGAAAAATAGGGATTCACATTAATACATCCAACTCACTACCAATAGTAACGAATTCCCCTTGAATAGATGTGAATTGGGTTTAGTATTAGGCAAATATAATGTGTTTTAGATAAATAAACAATGGATTATATAATGGAAATATTTCCCATATATACATCCTTCGTAAAAAAATGATCACCTCTACAACCATTTATTTGGAGGAGTTAAAATACATGAAAGAGTGGAATATGATCATCATTTCGGATCACAAACATACAATATTTCTCTCATAATATTATAATTAAGGAAAAAGTGGGATGTTCCTTAATTACTACATCAATTTCATAAATATTAGGATAGTTTCCATATTCTATAAAAAATAATAGAAAATATATTGATTTCAAATGACCATGAAAATACTTACTCACATTTCTATCTGAGGTGACGTTTCTGAATGTGCTTCACTTCGAACACCACATAACCACGAAGTCTCTTATTTGTTAAATTGGGGTCCTGTAAGGAATTTCATCTTGTTTATCCAAAATCATAAATCCAAATATCAAATGGGTGGTTTCTACTACACCACTTTCTTGTTCTTGGATTAATGTTTCTGAACAATTAAATGTGTATGAGATATTTGGTAGTATATCTTACTTTTTTATCATGATTTGACATAATTATAGGATATTGGGATAACAAAGATCTAGAAAAACTGAGGTGATTCATATAAAAACTATTGGATCATACAAATTTCTGGTATATTTCTCCTCTAAAGGTTCTATCATATAATGGGAATAATAATATTAGCCGTTATATTACCAATTGGTATCCATGTTCTATAAAAATAAACCTAGACATTAACAGCTAGAATCATTTGAAAAACAGTAGATCAATAAATTTAACGTCATATGGAAATTCCTAGTATATTATCTCAATATTCTATTTTACCTAATACACTATTGGATCATTATGTATAAAAACATTTTTAGTTACTGTAGACATCATTGATCATATTGTTACATCTTGTTTAATTCTATGAGTTTTCATACATGACACAACATCTAAAGGACTTTCATTTATTAAGAAGGGAAAAACATATCTAAATTATTGAAAAAAGGAAAACAATTATGTAATCAAGAAACATTTACTGTTATAATAAAATTACTATAGTGATTTCTAAAATACCCATTAAATATCCACAATTCCCAAATACTCCAACTATTCTAAAATAAAAAAAAATCACATATTCTATTGTTAATAGAGATAAAACTATTTCTTCAAGAATTATATTATTCTTCGATATTTATTCATAAATAGGAATGATAAATATTCTCATGTTTTATATGGAATAAAAAATTTATTAAATTAGTATATGTGATCATACAAACAGTTTATCTATTCATATAAAGATGGTAAAAATTATCCATTTTTTAAGATCCATCTTGTTTCAGGTTTTTCTATCTATATGTTAATTATTAATCTTATTTTTGTTTAGTTTTATATCATTTTATACCCAGGTGTTTTAGTTTTTCATGTATTGCAATTTGTTTGAATAAAAACACACTTATGTAGAGAGAAAACATAAAAAAACTTGAATAGATCAACCCAAAAAGGATTTATTGGATTAAATTTGAATTAATTGATGTTTGGAATAAATGTGTCATGTAATACCATGGGTTTTTAGTATGTGTAGAACAAATAATGTGGGATGGGGTTTAAATAAGGAAACTAGGCTGAAAATATCTTTAATACATTTAAATTGTGTGTAAATTAGTTATACAACATGTAGATTCCACATGTATAATGTCGTGGATTGATTCATTACATGAATATGTCACTCATTTTGAAACAATATTAGAACTTGTAACACTTGACTAATTTAATATTTAGGCAATGTTATGGTATTTTCTATGCATCATTATAAAAAGAAACACAGGTTGTGTAAATGAATTTAATTCCATTTAATTCATTGAGATCTTTTTTAATGGTTCTATGTAGATGATTTGATTCTCATTATCCTTTGTATCCTCTACTTCTGTAACATGGAAAAGAATCAATGAAATATTAAGGTGCATCTATTTAATCTATACATCCCTTTTTTGTGATTGATCCCTTATATGTGGATCTATTTTTTACCTTTCAGTTCTGTCATTCTCAAACTATTGTGATGTCGCCTAATGATCATATTAGTTGTTTATTATTCATGGTTGGTTTTGATATAGGGTTTTCCATGATATGGTCTACAACTTTTGGTTTTTTGTTTTTCCTATTGAAGTGTTTATTTCATTCTTGGATGAGGATAGTGGGTCTAAATCCCATGGATATGGTCGCATATTAAACTGTGACGTATATGAAATATTTTTATTTCAGTAACTCAAGTTAACAATAAATTATAATATTAATAGATTAATTATTATCATATTATGGATTAAATATAGGATCCCTTTGGATTATATTATTTACGTGACCTAGCTTATGGATACCCACGGGGAGAGTGAACATTAGAAAATAAAAATATGGAAATGGAATGCATATGATTTTATCATGTCATGTGATTCATTTAGTATATTTATATAGATTCACCATAGAAAATGGGATAAATTTTTAATATAAATAATTTTTAAAATGAAAGAAAAATATGAATTTTTAAAAATAACCATTTGTTTTACTGTGGTCAAATTGTTATATACCTTCCAACGAGATATGAACATGTCACGCATGTTGAGATTCTTATAACAAGAATATTCAATTACACATGATGCAATTCTAATTTACCATGCCCTGTCATCAAAATGATAAGATACTTATATATTAGGCTATTCCTTAAAATATCTAGATATTATAATTTATCATGTTGTTCCCAAACACATTCTAATATATGTATTTATTGAGATATGACCTAGAATATTATGATATTATTATATAATGGGATAGGTCCAGACACATTATGTGTTGTTTATATTGAGAGATTGGATGAAAGATTTATTATACTAATGGTATAAATTTTTCATTTTCATGGTTTTTAGACGTGATCAAAGAAAATATAGTATTGTATAGAAAAATGTTATAATTTACTATTTTTAATGGATACAGTTGGCATGGTTCAGAGACAAGATCAAATAATTTTTCTTATTATGTCAAAGTAGGTTGTTATTATATTTTATTAATTATTGAAATAATTTATAAACCAGTTTACCACCTTATTTAATCAACTGGTTATCATATTATTTTGTTTCATAGCAATGATGGAAACCCAATGGGTTTTACTCACACAATATTTTGGTCATTAATTTTCAATCGAGTGGAGTTCATGGATTCATGTTTGGTAATGGGAAAGAGGATTTTGTGATAAATATTTTATTACTATATATGTTAGACATAGATATGGGTCTGACATGGTGTTTCAGGTTTGATTATTATGGGATTATCTTGTGGTATATGAACCTTTTTTGTAAATATTTATGTTTTTTGGATAAATACCATCATTTCATATTAGGATACGCCATTTTTAGTATAATGGGTTCTCCTTTATTTTTACAATTCAGTTATTTTCTTTTATCTATTTATACTAATTTAAATTATTTTATTATATTTCTTATTTCCACTACAATGAAACATTATACGAAAGGGAATTGTAACCCAACTATACATATCACTCCATCGATTTTAGTTGGAAACATCAGGTATACATGGAAGTGTGCTTGTGGTCTCCAAATGAACATTATTTGTGAATTTGAGAGAGTTATATATTTAGGGATTTTAAAATGTGGTACTATAGAAAAAAATTTATTTTCGATTGTTTCATAATTTTTGAAAGTGTATAATGAAGACTAGGATGTGTTGGGACATGGAAATGATCATGTGCATGGGCGTAACAATCCCATTATAGAGGGGGAACCCAAGTGACTGGGTATGGGATTGTGATTCATGATGTTATCTTATTCTGCTATGATCTTATATCACCTTTGTTTATTAACATGTTTTTTTGATGTTTTTTGTTTTCAGAGATTTAAATTCATGACTGGTATGGTGTGAGTTGATTATGCATGAATCATGATATGAAAATTTGGTTATATACTAACATCCATGGTTCTTGATAGGGACATATTTATATGATTATTTTTTATTATATAGACTATGGTATGTTATATCTGTAATAGATTATAAATGAATCTAACATACTATTTTTTCATATTAAATCACTTGTTATGACATGTTTACTGATATAAGGATTTAGTGGTTTTTTAGTCACTTATTGTTGCTGACCTTATAGACATTAAGTGTTCGGTTGTGTGTATGAATGAATGTCCAATTGTCTCCTATCTTCCGTTCAAAGTTCTGATGCTCTGCTAATTGTATAGTTGAACTTAGGTCGAATCCTTGGCGATGATACATTTTTAATAGTCAAATGTTTTTATTTTATTGTATTTTGATTTGGCGGTTTGCTTGCAGAGCATAAATGAAGTGATTAATGAATGGTGTTTAATTTTAAATCTTTACAAATATTGGTGTGAGTTTATTTTTTGGGAGTTATGCTTGTGATATCCTTTAGTTTTTCTTTATATTATTATTTAAATTAACACCCACTTCACATGATATCATTCATAGTAATTACTAAGTGTTAAGGCTTTAATCTAAGACATAACATATAATAGGGTTCTAATCTCAATTTGAACTTGTTGATGGTAGTGTATTTATGGTTCCAATAATCCATGAAACCACATGTTAAAAAAATCATTCATTATCCCACAACATTTTATGTTTAACATACACAATATTAAATTAAATAATATCCTTCGAGCAAATTCTCTCAATCACATAACATCCCAAAATTATAACTCACCACAATGGTAGAATTAATCATCTGTACTTTTGTTCAATAATATGGTTGTAATGTTAATGATTATGAATTATAAATAGAATAAAAACAATGGGATAAGAAAAGAGTTGTGCATCAAACAAACACATACAAAAAGTGAAAGGAATTAAATACTAACATTAGATTGAATAAGAAATCAAAATAAGGTAAGGTGATTCAATATTATTTAAACTATTTTAATACCACTAATATTATTTAATAGAAGTTGGATGAGAAAAATTTTTGAATAAGAAGAAACATGCAATAAAATAGAAATAAAAAAATCAAGACATACAAGATTAAAATGATGAACAACACTAAAGTAAAAGGAAACAAATAGAGGTGGAAGGGTATCTCAAGTGAAAACTATTGTATGGAAGGTCCGTCGAAGCCCTTGGAAATTATTGTTTCATTCCAATATGTTCTCATATATTTTGAAATTCCAACTCCTTTGAAATGAGAGGAGGGGGATGAATTTATAGTCCAAGGTAGTGGATTGTTTACATTCTCAATCTTTCCATCCACTTGGCTCAACTATTTGGATATACAGACAACAAAATCTCAAGATATCTCCTTCTTCAAGTTGTAGATACATATCGTCTCTATATAATCTGAACATTTCGCAGCCATTGGACTTAAGGATAATATGTTATGGCAGTTGGATTAATCAATTTTAATCTGTCCATTTGAATACAAACTTTTTGAAGACCAACATGTTAATGGGTCTTTGAATAGGATGATACCATCAAATCGGAATTCTTTCTTCAAAAAAGTCTGCCGTATATCTCTAATATTTCACCCTTGAAAATGCAAAGATTTATTAGATGATTAAATCATGAGATATGTCATTAATACTATACTGATTGTATTTATCGTCCAGAATGGTGGTATTAGGTTAAATTAATAATTTGGGCCCCTAGTATTTTGGATTGGGACATGAAATTTTTATCCAAGTCTCCTTAAACAATCTCCCGGACATTAGAGAAGAATTATGGAATTTTAACTTCATGATGTTTCTCAGTAGGTAAATCTTCATGGATGGGCCAATTTCTTTATATATTATGTGGGTCTTTATGTGTGGTCTATATGACCATTTAAATGGAAGAATGGGCCAATGATTACTTCTAATGATTTGTGGGAAATTAAATAAGGAATCCTACAAAACACAAACCACACAATGTAGATCCGTAGGGTGAGAGTTATAAATAAGATAGTAATCTTACTCAATTGGACTACTAATAATGTTCCTAAATTATATATAGTATTAAAACATTAATATTTCACACAAATTTTTCACATTTCATATAAAATCAGTGAAGAGAGTATATAATAAGTAATGAAACTACTAATAACATCAACTCTCCCACACTTACTCTTGTGTAAGTCATAATGTGCAACTAATATAAAAACATGACAGAAACCATTTTCACTCACCATAAAATATTAAAATTTTCTTTCCCCCAATCAGGGATGTTTAGAAAATATCACTCATCCATATTGAATTCCACCACATGTTGTTATAGAAACAATAGCCCAAAAACATTACATTTTTTCCATGATCAAATTTATAAATGGAAAATGGTGGCACCAAAACATATGCCACCCAAGATGATAAAATAAATTTATGAGCTTCACTCATTCAACAACCAATAGTGAAAATCGTAGAGTTTGATAGAGCACTCAGCTTCCAATCTCTATCCATAGATTACAAGAAAAAAAAGGAATTTTGAAGGGTTTTTTTCTGTGGACATCGGATGGGAGGAATATAATGTCTACGATAGAGAATTAGAGGGATAAAACACTTAAAAGGAAAAATAAATTCACATTTTGTTTTGAAATGATTCATGAATGGAAATGGAAGAACATATTTACAAGGGATTGAAAATGTGAAATAAGAAACAAAATAAGAAGAAAATATGAAGGTAATGGGAATATGGAATATTTACAAAACACAATACTTCTCCAAATGAGATAAGAATATAATTCAAGTGTTCCTTTTTTTATTTTTCCCCTTTTTTGGAATGTTGACCTTGAAACAAATCTCACACTCATATTCCAACCCATGATTGAGCTCCTCACGACACTAATTGTAATTGTTTTTACAAGATCAAAGGCTGAGAAATAGTTATTTTTGACCTACCCAACACACAAACCATTTTTCTTTATTTTTCGAGTATTTTTTTAATTGTCTAATTATTGTTTTAACAATTGTCATTAAAATTTGACCAATATGTGTTAAGAATATATAAATTACCAAACCCCAATTATGGAAAACATCTCCACCACATTAAAATTGATGCTTTCCCTCAAGAATATGATAACTCATTGAATGTCAATAAAAGGGAACCCAAACAATGAAATCAATTCACTACCCATGTAAACTTAAAAAAATTATGCAATGAAAATCCATGTTGTTATTGGGTGGGATAAGGTATTAGGCTTGTATTTTGGCAATCAATGAAAACGATTTCATATGATCTAAGGGGCATTAAAATGGGGATTAATTTATGGTTAATGAGAATAAATTTTTCTATTATAAATCTCATGTGGTTTGAAAAATGCCTCTATAATATTAATGCACACTAAAGTAAGAAATTTAGCTCAAAGGTCCAAAAAGTCATGATTCCCAAATGGTGGTGAAAAAGAAACTCATTTTGAAAATAAGTCCACTGGTGGCCTTATCATGAAATAATTTTTGATCCTCATGGTTGGAGAAAATTAGTTTCCAAAACAAAAAGTGAGCATTCAATATTTTTTGGTTTTGACACAATATTCTATATCCAAATTAATGAAGAAACCATAAAAATTTTTAGATGAAACCATATATTTTGACATTAAAACTTGGTTGGGAAAATTTGAAAATTGGAATGTGAGTAATATGAATCTTCTTTGTTCATTTTTTTTAAAATTTTAGGTTTTTTTGTGTTTTTAAATTACAAACCCTGACAAAAGAGAAAGTGAAAATAAAAATTTGATGAGGAAAGTGGTGAAAAAGTGGGAATGAGGGAGAAAGAATATGGAGATAGAGAGATATATATATATATAACGAGAGAGAGAAGAGGAGTTAAAGGGAAAGAGGTGCCCCTAGTTTGGATTTGGTGGGTCTCCATGTTCATCCAGTGGTGGGTCAACTGCCAAAGATAGGGTTTCGATTGAAGTACATGTGGTGTTAGTATTGTGTGTCCTCTTATGGTGAGTATTTAATTGATCTCCATTCACTGTGAATGTCCTTTTGGAAGAGGGTTCTTGGACTTGCTCTACACCAAATGGGTAATCATGAGATGCAATAAAATGAACTTCCCAATGAGAAGTATGCTTACCTGGGTGAATCTATAATTGAGATTTGGAAAGAAATACATTTTCACCTTCATGGAATACATTTTTTATGATGTGTTTGTCCTGGACATCCTTAGACTTTTCTTTTTATAGAATGTAATTATCATAGGATTCAAGATGAAGCTCCTCTTATTCAGCCAATTATAACAATATTTCATCACTAGATTTTTCACAATCAGATTTACTGATATTTAAAAACCATTAAGAATTATGTTGGATTTGAAATGATAAATTACATACTTTACCAAAAACTGGCCTAAAAGGAGACATCACAATGGTTGTTATATATGTTGTTCGATAATCCTAATATGCTTCACCAAGTCTTTCAGGCCAGTCATTTCTGGTGGGTTTTACAATTCCCTCAAGCACTATTTTCACGTATCTATTAGAAAGTTCAGCCATGAAATTTGTTTGGGGGTGATATTCAGTTATTTATTTAGGTAAAACAAAATTAATTTTCAAACGATATTTCATGGTTCTATTAAAAAAAAGGGTTCCTAAGTCACTAATGAATGAACGTGGTGTACCAAATCAGTGGAAGAAGTGTGTCTTTAAGAACTCACTAACAACATGTGAATCATCCTTTATAGTGGGTTATTCCTCGACCCAACTAAAAACATAATAAAACTCAATAAGAATGTATGAGAATCCATTTTATGGGGGGAATGGTCATATTAAATTGATTCCCCAAACATCAATGATCTCAAAGAAGATTAAAGGATTTTTGGGCATTTCATTTCTTTTAGAAACTAGGCCAAACTTTTGGAAAGTGGGACATGATTGAAAGAACTCATGTGAGTCTATGAAGAGTTAATGATAGAATAACCTAGAGTCTAATACCTTTCAAGAGGTCCTTTTTTGTCCAAAATGGCCACCACCAGGCATTCGGTGACAGAATTCTAAGATGGAAGAATGTTCATTTTCATCAACACATCTCTTAATTACCATATGTACCCATGTTTTCTAAAGATTATTGTTTCCCAAAAATAATATTTTGAATCACTTTTAAACTTAATTTTTTGTTCATTTGAAAAACAAATTAGTAAAAACACCAGAAACCTTGTAATGTATAATTGGGGCATACCATTTTATTTTTGGAGTGAGAGACGAAAGGTGCTCAGTTGGAAATTATGGATCAATTATTTTAGAATGAGATGAATTAAAAACTCTACTTATGTGATCATCCACAAGGTTTTCTTTTCCGTGTCTATCTTTGATTTCAAGTTCAAACTCTTGTAGCAATAGGATCCATGTTATTTTCCTTTTTTAGAATAAATTTTATTGAGTAAGAACTTATATAGAAGAATGGTCTGTGAAGATGATGATTTCGGCTCCTATGAGATAGGGTGGGAATTTATGTAATGCAAAAAACACTGCAAGAAGTTCCTTTTCAGTCACAATGTTGTGAGATTGAGTTTCTTCCATAGTTTTTGAGGCATAATAGATGACTTGGGGAATTTTTTCTCTTCTTTGATGAAGAAAATCTCGAAAATCTCTATCAGAACAATCCTACATCAACTCAAGGGGTAAAGACCATTCTGGGGGTTGGATTATTGGAGAAGATTAAGAGTATTTTGGTGTTTAATGAAGGCTCTCTTACAACCCTCATTAAAATGTAATGTGGCATCATTTTGGATCCATCAAGTGAGTGGGAGGTAAATCTTAATGAATTTATGGATTAATCGATGATAGAAACCATCATTAACGAGAAATGAATTGATGTGTCGAACAGAAGTGGGTTCAGGAAGTGATTGGATCACTTCAATTTTGGCAGGATCAATATTAATAACAACATTTCAAACTATGTTTTCTAGAACAGTCCCATTTGTAACCATTAAGTGACATTTCACCAAATTTAACACAATGTTACACTTGACACACTTTTGAAGGACTAGAGAGAGAATGAATTCGCGATTCCAATGACTCACCATAAATGGTAAAGTCATCAAATAAGACTATCATGAACTGATCAATGAAATCTGAAAAGATACTCTTCAAACACCTCTGGAATGTTGTAGGAGAATTGGAAAAGGACTTAAGGCATTCTCATATATGCATATGTTCCATAGGGGCATGTGATAATAGTCATTTATTTTTCCTGAGGTTCCATTGTTACTTGGAAGTAGTCAGTGTATCCATCAAGAAATCAATAGTGTTACTTTCCAGCTAATCATTCTTTCATTTGATCAAGGATTGGATGATGGTAGTGATCTTTTATTTTTTCAAATTTCAATTTCATATAGTCAATTCACAGACACTATTTGATCATAACTTGAGTTGTGACTACATCTCCATGTTCAACTGCAACAATAGTTATCCCACCATTTTTAGGTACAAATTGAATTGGACTAACCCATTCACTACCATAAATTGGGTATATAATATCGAATTGAAGAAGCTAGTTGATATTTTCCCCATCAATCTCATGTATATGTGGATTGAGTATTTTTTTGTTGTTGTCTAATTGGTTGGGATGATTCCTCATGATGGATGTGATGCATGCAGAGAGAAAGGTTGATTCCTACTTTTCCCTCTAGGATCCAACCTAATGCCTTTTTGTTTTACTCTAACACTTGAACAAGTTTGTACTCCCTAGTTTTGGTATGTGAAGCAGAGTTAATGACAGGATAAGAGGGATCATGGAAAATGAATACGTATTTAAGGTGTTTATAATGTGGTTTTTGATAAGTGTCATCTCTCATTTGTGGGTTAGACAACACAGGATTGGAGGAAGAGACTTTAGTTGCTTCATATTGATTTTCCTTAATACTGTCCAAGCTCAAGCAGTAGATATCAGAGTTGATGTGGGATTCAAGAGAGTTTTCAAGTTCCAATAGATTGATGGAGTCTATGAATGATAGGTCCACATCAACTTCATAGTTTATGAACTGGTTAATCATGGTGTAGATTTTAGAAGACCCTTTATCATTTTAACATGAAGAACATGGTGGATTGGCGATCAATTGACTCATAGAAGTGTACTCAAGAGAATAGATTGAGAATGCAGATTGATCCTCAGATGGGTATCACAAGGCTTGGAAAATGTTGAACTTGACCAATTGGTCACCACATTCCAAGGATAAGATTCTAGAATGGACATCAATATTGGTTCTAGAAGTCATAGGGAATGGTCTTCCTAGAATTAAGGGAGATTGAGAAGAGCTCATCTCACCTTCCAAGTCAAGTACTTAGAAATTAGAAAGGAAGATAAGATCATTCACATGAACAAAGAAATTATCAATTATACCCTCAGGACTAGCAGTGCTTCAATTAGACAATTAAATGAAAACATGCGTTGGATATATGGGATCTAGACCAAGGTAGGAGAAGATTGATTTGTTCATGACATTAATTGAGGATCCTAGGTCTACAAGTGCATCATTGATGTTGGAACTTAAAATTTGGCATGTAACTATAATGGTCCTTGGATCTTTTCACATTATTGGAATAGATTGTTGGGTGGAAACATTTTCAAATGTCCTATGTATCCTCTTGTGGGTGCACCGTTCCTTATGAAAATGGCATACTAAGGAATTTGTTTTATGGCATCTAAGAGGGGTATGTTGAATTCAACACGTCTAAACATGTCGAGCATTTTAGTATCGGGTTTAAAGGACTTCTTTTGATAAGAATCATCTCGAATAAAATGAACTGGGTACTTAAGTGGAATGGAAGTGGGTTAGGGAATGGTTTCAGATTCATTTTCATGTTTATTATTCTTTTCATTTTCTAGGTCAACATTTCAAGGATGGTTTGAGGAGTTATCTTAAGGCCTAGCAATTTTCTATCCTGATCTAAGTGCAATTGCACATACATTACCATTGGGGTTGGGTAATGGTTGAGTTGGGAGTTGGGATGAATTTGATTGTTGTTGCAGGCATAGGTGGGATAGAAGTTGACCAATTTGGATTTCAATGTTTTTGAAGCTAGAACGGATGGAGGAGGGATGATATTCAACTGCACTTTCCCATGGTTTCCTGGAAGAAGAGGCTAGTATAGAATTTGGGATTTCCTTGATTTTGGTTATTTGAAAAGTGATTGAATTTTTTTGGGAATTCAGAAGGCTCATTAGGATAGTGTAATTCTGGAGGAGTAGGAGGAACATTTCTCCATTGTTGTTGAAAAACAAAAGGAAAAAGTTGTTGGAAATTATGAACACATTGACAATATTGAATCTGGTTTGGGTTTGGAAAAGGGAATTATGGTGGTTGAGAGACCATATTACCATACCTCTGGCCCTGGTTATAGGAATAAGAGAAGGTCTCAAAGAGAGGTTGGTTGATGTTTCTAACAAACTGACAAGATAGTTTAGGGTCAGTGTCCTGCTGAGCATAGGAAACATTGAGCTCCATTGGTCTAGATGAATCTGATCGATCCTCTTGAAGTTATGGGCATGTGTCAGTTGGATGAGCTAGGTATTTGCGGATTCCACCATTTTTAGATAGGTCCAACAAAATATATATTGTGGAGAAGATGAGTTTGGGGATTGGGATGCCAAAACAAGTTGTCACACAAGATGAATAAGTTTACTCATCCTCTCGGTCATCTTTTTCTGCTCTATGGATTGATTTTCAAGGAATTGTTTTACTTGATCAAGTGGACGAGTATGTAATTTTTGTGTGTTTTCAGCCATGTTTCTTAAAAGATCTGTTGCAGCTGCATGAGATTTATCATCAAGAGAACCACCACTTGTGGCATAAATTAGAGTTCTCACCATAAGAAATAACCCCTCATTGATGTATTGGATAAAGATTTGATTTGGGATTTGGTTGGGTTAGTAGGTTTCCAAAAGATTTTTGAACCTCTCCATGTACTCATAGAGTGATTCCCATGGGAATTGACGAATACCACTTATTTCCTTTCAGATAGAATAAATACAAGAAGCATGAATGAATTTCTCTAAGAAGATTTGCTTCATGTCATTCCTTGTGTTTATGTAATAAGGAAGAAGGTGGTAGAGCCATGAATTGGAAGAGTCATATAGGGGGAACGAGAATTTTCAATGTTTTATTTACTTTTAAGAAACCCCTTGAGGCTTCATGGTAGAGCACATCACTTGGAACTCATTAAGGTGGAGATATGGATCCTCACCAACTAGCCCGCAGAAATAAGGAAGAAGATGAATCAAATCCGATTTGAGTTTGAAGTCAGACACTATGTTTGGATATTTAATACCAATAGTTTGGCAATTCATATCAAGAGAAACAAGTTCTTTAACTGTTTGTTCTCTAATTTTGACCATTTCTAATTAATCTGGTTGGAATAAGACTAGTTCATGAATGAGGTGATTATCTTTTATGTTCCTTCGAAGTTGTTGAAGTTTTCGTTCAATTTTAGGGGAAATCAAATCCTAGATATTTTTTGGGAGGCTATGGCGCATTCAGAGAGATGTTGCAAGAAAGTGGAAGATGAGTTTTTCTTTGGTTTTTTTATTCTGTTTATGATTTTTATGAGAAGTCATGTTTTTCTTTATGTGTTTTTTTTAAAAAATTAATTTTGTTTTTTATTGGTTTTTTTTAAAATAACCAAAAACTAATGACTACACAATGCACCATCATCAGCAAGGGATCCATTTGAAAGTGAGGCCAATTGGCTCTTATAGACCATTCAATGTTTTGATTCTCTACTAATGTGTATAGAAGCACTAGGGTCGAATCCTCGGCGATGATACTTTTTTAATTGTCGAATGTTTTTAGTTGATTTTACATTCATTGGGGGGGTGTTAGATGAGCATAAATTATGTGAATAATGATTGGTGTTTAATTTGACAATTTTATAATGATTGGGGTGAGTTTATTATTATGTAGTTAATCTGGTGATATCCTTTAGCTTAGCTTTATATTGTATTTAAATTAACACCCACATCACAAGATAACGTTGAATAGAATTCTTAATTGTTTAGCCAATAATAAAAGACATAACTTTTCTTAGGGTTCGAATCACAATTAGAGATTGTTTATGGTAGTGTATTTATTATTCTAATAATACATGGAATCCACACATTAATCAAATTATGTCATTAATCCATGTCATTCTAAGTTTAACATACACAATGTTAATTTAACAAATATCCATCGAGAAAATGATCCAAATCACGTACCATCCCCAAATTATAACTCACCCCAGTGGTATATTTATGTATCCATTGTTATAGTTAATAATTTGGTTGTAATTTTTATGGTTATGAATTATAAATAGAAGAATAATAAAGGGTTAAGAAAATAGTTGTGCATCGAACACACACACACACACAAAATGAAAGGAATTAAATAGTAACATTAGATTGAATGGGAAAGAATAATAAGGGAAGGGGATTCAATGATATTTAAACTATTTTAAGACCACTATTACTATTTAACAGATGGTGGATGAGAATAAAAGATGATTAAGAAGAAATTTTAATTAAAATAGAATTACAAAAACCAAGACTTATACGATTACAAACGAAGAACAACACAAAATTAAAAGGAAACAACGAGAGGAGGATGGGTATATCTAGTGAAACATTTAGTATGGAAGGTCCTCTCAAGCCCTTGGAAAGGCTTTGGTTATGCCAATATGCCATAATGTCTTCTAAAATTTCATCTCCTATGAAGGATTAGCAGGGGATGTATTTATAGCCCAAGGAAGTGGACTGTATGCATCCCCAATCTATCCATCCACTTGGCTCGATGATTTGGACATCCCAAAATCCAAATATCGTGATATCTCATTATTCAATGCATTAGATAAATATCTTCTCTGTCTACACTAAAACATTGGTGTCCATTGGACTTATGGATCCAATGTTATGGCTGTTGGATTAAACAATTTTAATCATTACATTTTAATAAAAACATATTGAACACCAACATGTGAATGCGTTTTTGAATAGTAAGATACCTTCATGTCTAAATTATTTCTCTAAAAAGTCTTCCAACATTACCTCCTCATTCACACTAAAAACTGTCATCTTGATTCGATGAACACATCATGAGATATGTCATAAATACTGTACTAATTGTATTTCCAGACAAGAATGGTGGGATGAGTTTAAATGAATAATTTGGGCCCCATGTCTTTAGAGTTAGTTATTTAAATTTTTATCCAAGAATCCTTTCATTATTCCCTACACTTTGTAAGAGAATAATGGAATTTGGACTACCTAATAGAGCCCAGAAATCAAATATTCATGGACGAGCTAGTTTCATCACAAATTCTGTGGGTCATCTTGTGTGGACAATATGACCATTCAAATAGAAGAATGGGCCAATGATTCCTTATAATGATATGTGAGAAACTGAATAAGAAATCCAAAAAGGTAATAACCTTAAAATATTTATTTGTGGGGAGAGTTATATATAATATTTTAAATTGACTGAATTGGACTACATCTAAAAATGATGAAAAATTTTACATAGTACTAAAAAAATAATATTTCACACAAAATATTCTAATTTCATATAAAATCAGTAATTAGAATATATAATAAGTCTTGAAACTATTAATAACATCTTTGTATTTTTTATACAGTGATAATTCCTCATCGTTATCTTTGAGTAGATATTTCAAATAGTGACGATTAACATGATCCTAATGAATTTGAGATGAAGAATACAATATCCCCTAAGGAATATATGTAATTTCAGCATTTGTGATATTTATTTTATGGAAATATCATTCAAACTATATCAGAAATATCTATGTTGACGATATTGATTTAGCTACAAAATCTACTTATGTTCACTAGGGAGGGTTTCACTAGAAAAATGAGTTCATGAGAAAGTATGTTTGGATAACATTCATTTACCTTGATACACTAACATGTATGATGGTTACTATTGTTAAATATACTCATCATGGACCATATATGCATTTGCGGGATATTCTAGAGAATGTAGAAATATAAGGGTACTTATCAGGAAACAAATTCTAGATGAATTTCCTAAAATCCTACTATCCAGATACAATTTGGGACGAGATGGATTGCGACTTCATGTATATGGAAAAAGCAGGAATTTTAGTCCTAGAAAATGTTGGATGTTTTATTGAACTATAGTAATTTTATCCATCCTTGGTTAAAGATGAGATCTCAAGGGTGAGCCTTTTTTGGATTGTCTTCATTATGATATTAGGTCATAAGATACTACTTTTTTTGAGTAGTTTTTTGGATGTGATTTATAAAGGACTCATCACGAAGCAGAATCATAGAGACGACAAGCGTAAAAAAATGTTTTTTATTCGGAAGAACTAGGAACTATTATTCTGGAAGAAAGAAGCACATTTATGGTAGATGCTACCATGGAATAAATGGGATGATAAACTAGGGGATTATATAGCCATCTAAATACCATTTTCTTTTTTTAGTGATATCAATGAGGAATATTTTTTCACAAGAACCCATGATATCTTTATCCCATTGTTTAGTTTCATGTCTACGGTAAATAGGGTAATTTTCTAAATTTTTATCATATATTTCTAATTCATTCGTATTTTATGGGATTATGGTAAAAACATGAATCAATATGGGGATCGACTACCCCACAGAAAAAAGGTTTATATAGTTTTACTAGTCATTAAATAAAAATAATGGTATTTGTTACCCTAGTGTAGGAGACATAATACCACTACAAGGGAATAGAACATGGTAGTTTGATTGGAACTCATGTTAAATGTGTGAGCCAGTTGCATGCAACATATTTTGATCTGATCTGTTTGGATTTATGAATATATACTATCAATCATATGATTGTTTTATCATCATCCATACCTTTCATTTTTTATTCAAGAGTATTATTTTTCCTTTTCTAGGATATTTTTCCAAACCATTTTGGACTTGGTTATGGTAAATTTTGATAGTTCATTGAGAATTAGAAAAAAATTGGAGTTTTGTTAGAGAACATGAAATGTTTCAATATGTGTTCTTTAGGGACTTCTTATTAACAATTAATTTTGAATTATTTTTTGTTTTAAATTAAATGATTTTATTTGATTCATAATTTGTAATTACTTTTCTATAATGGGATCATATTGTGTAATATAGGATGAATGTTTCATTTCAATATCAAGAAAGAGGAACCTATTATCCACAGTGTCAGTTTGATCATCCTGATAGTTATGTAACACCAATGCATATATTATTTTATTTTTTCAAATATCAATTATCTCTATATACTCTTGATGATGGTGGAATGTAGTGAGATTATATTAATCCAGTGATTGAAAATTTTTAGGAATAGTTTCCTAATTAGTTTTAAGGTTTACCACATGAGAGAGAGATTGAGGTCATTATCATGTAACGTACATGATAAGATTATATTTCCTTTCGACCTTATATAGGGTAAAAATCATATAATAAAGTGTTTAAATCTCAGTTTCATGATCTAGAATTTGAAATATTTATATTTCAAACTATATCTCTCTAGGGTTCTATAGTTCATTATTCCAAGAAGGAAAACGGTACCTTGCACTCATGTCCTTTTTATTAGATGTTAAACCTGATAGTTTTAAAGAACCGGTATCATCTTCTATGCATCTACGAACTCATTGACCATTTAGGAGGTGTTAAGATCTTATCCAACATCTATATGATTTTTGGATACCACCTATCAAGGATGATATTATATATCACTCATTATAATTTTTTATGATCTATTATGGCTTATATTATTTCATTGTGATGTCATTTGGGTTGACTAACTCACAAGTGATATTCATGATAATGATGAATAGAAATTATAACCCTTTATAGACCTATTATTGGTTGTTTTTGTTAATGATATCTCCGTGTACTCTTATATAGCACTAGAGAATTAGAAACAACACTGCATCATCCTGATTTCATTGAGCCAGTCGGGATAGTCCAAAGGCCTTCTTTTTTATTTTATTATAGATAATCCCACTTTTAAGTGTTGAAGGGGAACCCGTACCTGACCCATGGGCCCAAGGCACAAGGCCCGACATGACCCATAATAAATGACCCGAAGGCCCAGTGGCATACCATGCCCAATACATGACACGTAGGCCCATCGCACATTAACTACACCTCCCCATCTTATGCCTCATTGATTGACTTTATCTCCTCGCATGCATTGCTGATCGGCTAGCATTGCCCCGTACAATGCTGCACGGTGCCTGGTCCCAATGGCTATTTCCGTACCCTCTCATTCTTCCAATCCGGTTAGCTCTGCTTCTGGTTACTGCTACTGGTGCTCTGGTCCATGTTTGTGGCCTACTCTGTGTGAACTTGGGCTTCATCATGGTCGTCAATGGTCCAAAGGCTATGTGGCCCAAAGGCCTTTGATGGACCAAAGGCCCTGAGACCCGTAGGCCCAAACCGGTGGCCCGAAAGTCCAAATGAGTGAATATTCCGGCTGCAACAGTACCGAACAGTGCCTCCTATAGTACTGCTACAGTACCCTGGACATTCGCCTCCACCTGGTTTTGAACCTGGGACTCTTGGATGCCAAGTAGGAGCCCTTACCACTTGGGTACAGGCTCGTTGGCCTGATTACATTAGGAGATAATCATATTTATGCGTTGTTAACCAATTATATTCTCTATATTGATAAAGTAAACCGCATATTCCATGAAATCATAAAGAAGGAGTTCCTTTGGACCGATAGATAATTTCACCCATTGTATCCTGAGTGAATCACTCAAATTTTCATGTTCCATATCATTATAGGATTGGAATTTTATTATCAGTTATTTATATTGGGGTTCTCCTATATTTCAACACATATATTCATATTGACCAAGAAGGTAGTGATGTTTTTATGGTTCTATACTTGTCATATATATTATCGTGAGATTAAATGTAAATCAATATCCACACCAATCCTCAAATTAATTTTGATGGATAATTCTTAAATGTGTGATGAAATATATGGGTAGAAGGTATTGAGAGATGTTTTGATGTAATAGGATCAATGGATTTATTATAGATCAATTCTTTTGAGACCACTCAAGTGAAATTACCCTACTCATGATATGGAGTTGGTAGAAGTGATACATGACAGAATATGTTGGAGATATTTTGTAGGGATAATGGCTTGTAGTGTTCCTGGTAAACATGATCCTCAGGTACATTTTTTCAATGAGTGATTTAAACCATTGATAGAGGATGTTGGTTGAGTATTTCCATCCATTCAATAATGAGTTGGTTTATATTCCATGATAAAGGAAAAAAATTGAAAATGAATTATGTTGAAGGATGTAGAATGAGGGAATTAAGATATCTTATGATTATTTGTGAGTGATTGAAATATTTGATTATATTAATATATATGTCAAGGATTATCATAGAAAATTATCTGTAACAAAAAAAATATTTATAGAATAGATTTTGGAATAGATCAGAACTGAGTAGTTACCAGATCCAGAGGTCATAGTGCAAAGAGATAGATTATATGGAGGGGATATGAAATCATTATAGTATCTTGGCTATAGAAATTTAATTCTGTTAAGTTAAATACTACGAGTTCTATGGGGTTATTCATGGAGTTGATGATGATGTTACGTTATTCTAGATTTTTATTACATCTATGATAGACGTATATATATATATCATGATCTCTATAGAAAATAAAGGTGGTTATTAAACAATATAGAGGTATCTATATTTATAAACGAATGTTTCACATTTTTGTTGGCGCAATCTGATCATCAGAGGCTCACATCACTGTTGATTATTTTCCCATTCTTGACTAGGAATGGGATGATGCCACTAATGATTTGGTGATAAGATTTTCTAGGAGAGACCATAAAAACAATTTTTATGTGTCATAATGGATCATATTATGATCTTTTCCCACTACATTTATACTAGTTAATCATTCATAGTTGATGATCATGGTATTATTTTTTTCACCATATTTTTTGTTTCCATGGTGCTATGAGGAGTATTATCTTAAATAGTGATCCTTACTTCACATATTAGTTAATAAAAGGACTTTAGAGGAATCTATGATCTAGATTTTTTTGAGTACAAACATTCATCTATTTACAGACGACAAATATGATAAGAGTATTGAGATTCAGGAGGTCATGTTACAATCCCACCATTTTTATATTGGTAGTTTAATAGAGAAACATATGGTAATGGTTTCCTTCACATATAATAGCATTTTCCTATAATAAATGCATATGTTACATTTTTAGGGTTTATATGGATGTTTTTTCTATATTCCTATTTCATAGATGGGGGCGGTGATTCCATTCTTGATGGACCTAGTGTCATACGGGAGGTGACTGAGAATGATTAGTTTACCAGATTGTGGTTATTTAGTATGTGGATAAGGTAGAAATCAATTTAATAATTTTAGAGATAAAATATGATGTTTTATGTTGGTCATTATGTTTTCTTCATAGTCTCCCCTAGGGTTGGGATGTCCCATATCAAGAAATAGGGAAATCTAGTTCCCATTTTTTGAACCATTAGAGATAGTGGATTGGGTTGTTGTAGTGGAAAACTAATTAACCATTCTACAATGTTTCATTTCCTAGAATGACATGTTTCACATTCCTTAGCTTCAGAGTTACCAACAACACCCATATCATGTAATATACATATAAAACAATGAGAGAGACATATATTTTCTGTTGTAGGAGAATCTGATATGGATTATAGAGTACAATGATAGATTTAACATAGGTAAAACTATACCACTAGTAACATTTTAGTGGAATCATGGGTGTGATTAGGAGGAAAATTATGAGTGGTTTTATAATATGAAATACATGTATCAAGGATTGTTTTCCAGGACCCAACAATAAATCTTGTAGTAGTTCGAGGATAGGAAATTATAAATAGAGGATGTTGTCTGATCCCATATTTTCATGTTATATATTTATATGACTTCTATATGACTTCATTATTAAAATTATATTGTATGTTTTTTTCTCTAATTTAATTTATGGGGTCTATTTTTTTATCTATTTTTTTAATAAATTAAAACCTACTATGTGAGGAAATTAGAGAAAACTAGAGAGGATACATGTGTGGAATGATTTTTAAATTCAGTTTGAATTATTGGAGTCTAGTTATTAATGGTTCTAGAGTTCCCAAGGAATCTATGTTGTTTGAGAAGCATTAATTGGATATTGTGTTTTTATATGGAAACTTGGAGGAAAATATTATTAGTTTATTTACATGCCATACGAATGGGTCAAACATCTTTTTTATGTTTATTAGAAACATTTAAAAAACTAATTAATTATGTAAAGTGGTTACACATCATGGACCAATAACATGAAATTTAATTTGTGGGAGAATTTAATATTCTTCTGATGTATTTAATTTTTTGGTGTATCGTTATAATAATATAAAAAACCTATAAATTTTTTACAAAATGAGTAATTAACTATGTATCCATTGTAAAGGTGTCCTTCATATTATTATTTTCTCATTCCATATTTGAAGTTGTTCTTCTCATTCTTATGAATGATTCTATGTGATTTTAGAGTTCATCTATCCATTCAAAATGTCCAGATTGTGCAATTAATCTCTTTTAATTGCTTATATTTTATTTACAATCCCTTGTAATGTTATCTTACTATTTTAGTGTAATCTATAGTTTGTGGTTTTTGTTCATATCGCCCCATGTTTTTATCAACTTAATCATGAATAAATTAAATTAAATTTATTTATTTTTTTGTAATATAAAATACACTAAACATTTTTTGTATGATACATAAATTTAATCTTGTGCTACATGCAAAATCAGCATATATTATGTCACACACAACATTGATATTATAAATAAACACCATTTTATAATTGTTATTATTACTATTTTGAATGAGATAGTTATAACCTAGATATTGATCAGGGTAATATTCGCGACCTCCTAGTTTTAATGATACCCAAATCATGTTTCAAATAATTCAATTAAAATTCAAGTTTATATGTACGAAATATGTACCATAAGAGTAAGTGAAAAATATGTATATGTATGAGACATTATTGGTCATGAATCAACACTAGTATGAATATTCTCGAAGTCTGAGATGCCACCATTATTTGACACGGTTACACTGTCATACCACTTGACTGAATATTTGGCTGAGTATGAGTCATTGTTCACCGAAACACTGTCACGGTGATTTTCCGCTAGAAGATAAATTTGCTTTATGCATGAGATGTATCCAGTTGAAACACCGTCTATTTCACACTATCTAACTCATACTAATAACACAGAATTTTTAACTATTTTGACACATATTTAGTATTATACCATTAGAACAAGAGAGACTACCAGAACAACATACCACAAGAACTATATACCACTAGAAATATATACCTCTATAGAAACCCATTGTCAATATTATACAACCAGTGTCATACTACAAGAACATGAGAAACCACCATAGCATAAGGCAATGTCACTATTTTTATTAATTTACTTATTTTTTGATTTATATCATTCTAATGTATATATTTATTGAATATAATGTTATTTAATATTTTAAAGATTTTGATATTATTTTTTGATAGAAATCATTTCAAAATAAGTAATAAGAGGAAGAACCTCCGAATATTTTCACTACTACTATTATTGATAAAAACAGGACAACACTTCATAATGGATGAGTGCACAAGAGAGAGAACCCATAAACGATATAGAGAGGAGCTTGAAATTTCAAAAAGGAACAATATGAACATTTATCAAATCAAAAGAGTTGCTTTGCTGTGAAATATCAATGAGGATGATTGAAATAAATATGTAAATTCTTCTAGTCAGAAAATAATTGTTTTCAACAATCTATTATTTTCTAATGATTTCATAAATACTAGACTCAAAATTCATTGTTGATCCAAATCAACAACCAAAAAATTTAGGGAAATAGACGGAGATTCTCTAAAGTCCATACTACTAGATTTCTCATTGCTATTTATATTTTCTCATTTGAGCAGTTTGTGAAATATTTGGTTTTACAAATGCACAATATCTCCTACACTGAACTAGATGATGAATGATACCTTCTAAAACATTATTTCCATTATTTACACCCTTGTATATGAGTTCTAAAAGACTCTACCTGGAATGATAATTTTTATTCCCATCAATAACTATTGAAGAAGTTGTTTGTGACCTGGTAATTTTTATCTACTATAAAACCCGATCTAGGTTGGGGATATTCTATTTATTTCTGAAAAACTTCATGGTGGACCTTGATCACGAATTAAAGAGTACTTGTCCTCAAATTAACACTGAACCACATCTATTCATTTTTTCACCGTGTGTTTGTAATTTTTTTACCTCTTCAAATTAAAATTCAAAAATATTTTTACTATAATGATTATACATTGATAGTTTATTATAATTTGTTCATATATTTTATTTTAATCATGTAATTTGTTTAAAGTATTAAATAATATTATATATATTATTTAACCATGACCTAATCATTATTAAGATAAATCTTTAGAATGATTATGATATATATCATACTATATATTTTGATAAAATCATATGTTTGTTTTACAATTTACCTGATTTTTAATAATCCATTTTAGAGAGACAAGTCTATAATAAATTTATCCCCATCATGAGATACTCTCACCAACCATTATTTGGTATCAAAGTGATTAAAATCCTTTAAAAATATATTTTTACTTAAAATTTTAGATGAGTGTTAAATACCTTCATATTTGTATTAGTTATAAAATTATATATATATATATATATCTGTATGTATTTTATGATGGATAAACATTTGGACGGTTCTACTATTGACAGACCTCATTTATTCAATGGGACTAATTATTCTCAATGGAAAATAAGAATGAAAATGCGTAATGAAATTATGGGTTTTGAGATTTGATCACACATAGTAGATGTGAATAATAATAATACATCTACCAGAAATTTGTGGGATGATGCAACTATGGATACTGATAATAATTGAAAATACACGAATTCTTTATAATGTTCCGTAGGTGATAAAGAGTTTAATTAAATTATATCATGTGAATCAATTTTTTGAGATTTTGGATACTCTAGATGTGTCAATAGAAGGATCTACAAATTTTAAATAAATGAGGCTCAATAGTTACACTGTTAAATATGATAATTTCAAAATATACCACGATGATCCTATTTCTGATATGTATTTAGGTTTAATGAGATTATCGAAACTATGTACTTTCTAGGAAATCGTATACCTAACAAGGACAAGATAATGAGTATGCTATGACGCTTTTATAATTGATAGTGAGGCACTGTCATGTCAATTAGAATATCTTGCGGTATTAGAAAATTTCTTTTTAGTGAACTAATATTTATGTTTATGTAGTATAAAGATTGACATAGAGTATACAACAAAGAGGATAAGGAGAAAAGGAGAAATCCATATGCTTTCAATACTACTACCCCTAAACAACAGAATAAAAAAATATGAAATGTATGAATTGTTGAATCGAGTGATAGTAAGTCTGATTCTAATAATGATGGGGAAATAGATCACTTAGCAAGAAGATATAAGCATATCTATAGGAAGAATATGTTTTTTTAAACCAAAATATAGTAGAAAATATGACAATATAGGGAATTCGAGGAAAATATGATGACGATTAATAGGAAGTTGAGTGTATTGAATGAAAAATGAAAGGTCATATAAAATATGACTATCTGACATTGAAATAAAAGAATAAATATAAACATAATGTCATATGATATAACAAGGCCATGAAATTCACCTACATTTCACATGAGGATAAATCCAATGACTCATATTATTCATCTAAATGAAATACATATTAAGAAAATATGTTCTTTATTACTAATGAAAATTATGTATCTACTTTACCAATAGTATAAGATATTTTTCATGTGCATATGTATGATAAATATAAAAACGAAAATCACGATGATAATAATATTTCAAATATGGAATTATTTTACAACTATAATATGATAGAATAAACCATTAATATGTGAAAAGAGAAGTAATATTTTTATAAGGAAACTTTCTATAACGTTAAATTAAATTCCAACACTGTCTATAGAAAAGGATAAGAATATTCAAATTCTCAATGAAGACAATATAAATAATAATTAAGATTTGAAATAGAAGACAGAATGTGAAAAATATTCAAATGGTAGAGAATAATTGAAAAAAATATTAGAAATGAAAATTTCCCCAATATTTGTTACTAGAATATAATATGATCCTAGACAGCAGAAAATTATTTTATTCATAAATCCAGACTTCAAAATGCTAATACCAAACAATTTTCAAAAGGAAAAAACAATGTTTTTATTTATATGAGACTGAAATCTGATTACAGGTAACACGTGAGGAAAATATGGGTTCCAAAAAACATTATTACTAACATTTTGGGACCCAAATAGATTTAGGTACCAAAATCAATTTTTTTTAAAACTTTTTCTGTAAGAAAATAGAATGAATATCTCTAGTATAAGTCAATGAAACTTGGACAATGTTTGTTCAAGGAATATAAGATGGTAATATTTATCATTAATAGTATTATTGAGGTCGATATTGTCCATATCACCTTTACTGGAAATGAAAAAAATTTGGTTAGTCCATATTGGAAAAAAACCAGTTTTAATTTCCAATGTTTTACAAGTAGATGATTTAAAAAATATTTTATTTTTTTAATTCTTAGTCATGTGATGGTGATCACTAGGTTATGTATTAGAATGATTCTTGTAACATTTTTTCTTATAAATATTCATTAATATTTACTACCTTGAGAAGTGAATGTTTATGGTCTATAATTAAATTCATTAGATAGGGATCTACAAAATATTTAGTTCAAAATTGATAAATAATGTAAACCCTTCCAAAAAGGGAAACATCACAATGCTCTATTTAAACTAAATAAGGAAGTGAAAAATTATCATCCAATTGAGTTTGTTCAAATATATTTTTTAGGACCATATTGATTTTATAGTCTTAAGGGAAATCCCTATGTTTATGTTCTTGTATATTGCTATTCTAGTTTAACGTTTGTATATTTTCTATTTTAGAAAAAGTGAATCATGCTCTTATATTAACATATATGCTAATCCTATTGAAATCCTAGCGGACATGAAAATAAAAAAGGATTGATAATCATTATGAGTTTTAGAATCATGTTTTTGAGTCATTTTTCTCACAAAACTACAACACACATAACTTTTATTCTCCCAAGACACCAAAACTGAATATAGTTTTTGAAAAGAGAAATTGAACCATATAATAGATTGCTTGGTCCATGTTAAATGACTATGACCCATGTAATTATTTTCGGAAATATTCCATCTATAGAGCATACTAAATCAACAATATTATTCTGATTATTCTAATCTTTATGACGACCCATTTTGGGTTTTTGAATAATAAGAAACCTAATGATAATTAAATTAGTGTTTTGGTTGTAAATCCTTTATTCATAACACTAAGGATAATTTTTAAAAATGTTCCTCTTCAAATGATGAAAGAACCATATTTGGTTACTCAGTGTCTAATAATTCGAATATAGTTTTCAATAAAAAGTCATTTAATATAGAAGAATAAGTTCATTTCAAATTTGAGAAAATAAATCCTAATGAGACTACGTCTCCTTCATTAAACCATTTGGATTACTAATCATCTATGAACATAAATTCTTATTCACTAGATTATATTTTATACAAGAAGAAGAGTTATCCAGTTCTGAATAATTTATAGAACATCCACCTGAATATAAAAAATAACATGTCCTTCATTATATGGAAGCATTAGAACACACAAGAACCAACCATTATATGTTGTTGTTGGAGTTATAGATAGGGGAACCCAAGATAGGTATTATGTTTGAAACCATGATGAACACCAATATTTCTGATCTCAACTTGAACCGATGAAAAAAAATGATACAATTAATGATTATTTTGAGGTAATAGAAATTCATGAAGTGTTGAATTAGGTTGGAATGAATAATTTTCGGGAACATGTAGATGGACCAAGGACACAATGAATAATATCATTAAATGGGTATTTATGAATAATTTTGATGAGTCATGTAATATAGTTCGAACAAATCTAGATAAGATCCATAATGTTATAGTTAGGAAAAAAGAATTGACTACGAGTAAAACTATTCACCAGTAGATAGAGATGAGTCCATATGAATTCTTCTTTCCAATGTAGCTCATCTTTATTTGAAACAACACAAAATGGATTTCATGAGTGCATTCATAAATAGTTTTTTAATTGTATATGTTTTTTAATAACCAAATAGTTTTTAAAATTATCATTTACCAAATCAATATTATAAATTTACTAAATCATTATGTGGTTTAAAACAAGCTCTTATTGCTTGGTATGATAGGCTCAATATTTTTTGGATTTCAAAAAGTTGTTAAAATTTAATAGATACTCCTATCATTTTTAGATAACTAATTTCAAATGATGTAACCATAGTAAAAAATCTATTTTGAATATATATTTTTGGATCTTTAATTAATTCTCCTTTTGATTATTTTTCTATAACGATGCAAAATGAATTTGAAACGAGTTTACTGTATGGAATTATTTTCTTTTTTAAAGGTCAAATCATATCAAACAAATAAAAAATTACTCTGAACCAAAGTAAATACAAAAATTATAGTTTAAAACATTATAATATTGATATCACTAAATGTAGTGATACCTCTATGAATAACACCATTAAATTGTTTCTGGGTGAAACTAAGAAACAAGTTGATCAAACTAGTGATAGTCTTATAATTGTAATTATTTTCTAAATGAATTAAATTCATTCAATAATTAAGTTTAGTGTGGGAATTTGTAATAATTTTCAAGAAAATTAAAATGAGACAGACATACATTTTGGTAAAATGGTTTTCATATACCTCAAATATAAAACAAACTTATTACTATTTTATCCTTGAGAAAAAACATTTTATTTATTAACATACATGGATTATATTTATTTTTTATGAATGTTAGATAAAAAAATAACCTATGAAACATATGATTTTTTTGGTATGTATCTAGTTTATAGTGTGGTAAAACAATTATTGTGTATTATATACTACTCTAGAAGAAGTCAGACTTGTATGATGTATTTTTTCACAAAATTGTTGATGTAACACAATCTAGTAGATTATGGATATCAATTAAGACATGTACCTATAAAATATAACAATAAAAGTGCGATAAATATATTTAAAAAACATGTTTCTCATTCTAGAACAAAACATATAAACATAACAAATCACTTTTTGAGATATAATTTTCATAAAGTAAATATTAATCCTGAATTTATGGGTATGGAAAAATATTTAAATAATATATTTAATAAATATTTGAATTCAATGAAAATAAATTTTAACAAACGTGAATTATAATTTTTTAGTTCTGTTTATAGTTAATTCTCATTACCATACCACTTTTATCATAATATTGGTTTTCATAACATTTGTATTTATAAAATTGGATGTCATGCCATTGGTTTTCATTTCATTTATTTTCATGTCATTGGATTTCATACCATTGATTCTATTCATTTGCAAATTTGTTCTTGTTTTTTGATATTATGAACCGCCTATATTTTTGGATTTATTTATTTTACAAATGAATGATATATATCTTTATCTTGAGTAGGATTTTTTATTTCACGTAAATATATATTGTTTTAGAATACCTAATATCCCAAATGATATGAATACGACATAAGAATTTTCCCAACATATCTGTATCCCCATACTATATATTCATATCTAAATCGAGCCGAGTGAAACTATTTTATGTCTTTATTACAAACTTCTATCTGACCATCAAATGAGATTGTAAAGGTTATCTGTACATTGAGAATAAAGATAACTTTGGTGTATTATCCATTTTAGTCAATATCTTCAAATAATATAATGAAAAAATCATGTGTTCCAACTACAAATTCTCCTTTTCACCACGATCTTGCAAAACATATTATGGTAACAAAATAATGGTAGACATAAATTTTATATTTTCATGAAATTCAAGGGTACTCAAGGTTCTTCAAAACCTTAGTTAGATAGATTGGTTTTCATAAAATAAAAAACCTATTTACCCAAATATAGTTCATTAGTTTTTTAATAGTATGGAGTTATCATTAAATAAAAATGGTGCATATTGGGTTAGATGTAGTATCAATGGACTTGTGTTGGTTTTTTCTAATGAAAATGGGACATGTATTTAAAAGTACCTCATGATGGAGTTGTTGATGATTATATAAATGGATAATTCCTATATATAATGATATGTTCATTTATAAGGATTCCCTTAATGTATTAATAGGATATGGAATAGAAGGATGCCCATTTTTGATAAATGAGATGGAGAGTTTATGCTGCTTTTCATGTTTGTGTAGAACATTCTTGAGGATCGATGTTTTTAATGATTAGATATCAATATGTTAATATCAAATTTTCTATGATTGAAGCCCATAAGAGTAATCTCTATAGATATTCAGTGTTGACTATGTGTGAAATGGTAAAGTATAATTCCATATCAAATTCATTATTATACCCTAGGATGATTTTTTTGTGCTAATGGATATGGGCCTAGTTCAACATGATGAAGTTTCTATGGTTGATTTTTTTGGTTTCTATATATCAAGTACTCCATGATGTAGAATTAAGATAAACTAGAACCCATAGATGAGATAATGAGTTAGATATTCTGAGAAATTGTTTACAGAGTATAATCTAATTAACCATTCTGGTATACCTAATTATTAATTTGATCATATTTTCAAAACAGATGAGGTAGTGGACTTCTATTTTTAAGAGAAATATTATACTACTATTTTGGAAGATTAAATGGATCATTCTATTGATGAAGGGAGGGACACTAATTTATCTCCCAATGCTTCTCCCATCCCTTGTGGAGCTCAATGTCTATCTTGGAGGTTACCAAAAAGAGATAAATTCATCAAAATTGATAATTAATAGACTAAGGTATCTGGAGAATATCAATTTCTACATTATAGAAAAACTGATGTTCATGATGATAATGATAAAGAAGTTGAAAAAGAAGAAATATATGGAAATAATAATTGATCTAAATATAGTTGATGTGATAATGAATGTGATTCCAGCCCTGATGATGAAAGTGGTCAAATCCGATGGAATGATGTAGAAATCACATTTGAGCCTAAAGATGAAATTTTTGAGGGAGAGAATTCCCCATCTGTGTAGAACATTCATAACACTCTAGCTGGTTATGCTATAGAGGCTAGATCAGTTTCCACGGGTCAAGAGGGTTCTGATTCTGTTCTGCCAGAATTGTTTATTGTTATTACTACTATTGATTAGTATGATGCCAAGAAAGAGATAACAGTGTGAGATGAAGAGGAATTTGGTAATGAACATCTGGTTTATGTTTATTATTCCCCTTTGAATGAAAATGTGGATTATTACCCCACCAATATTGATACTTAAAGAGATTTTGAGATGTAAGACATACCCACATTTGATACCCAATTAATAGATTATACATATTGTATTGGAAACATTATAGAAGCTAAATATTCATAAATTCATTGGAATCATTATGTTTATGTTGTTTCTCATATTTTGGTTATGCTACTCTTTCTGTTTCTTGGAGTTTTTTTTGACCATTTGGAATTTGAAGAGGGGATATTCTAGGTCATTGAAAGAGTACCTATGAGGGTTGAAAACCATTATGTTAGTGTTGAATGTAATACTAAGGGATCCTTCTTATCCTAGTTTGATATTGAATTATTTCTTGAGATATTTTTTTCTATGCAACCTCTTATTAGTGAATCTTTTGTAGCTCCTCCAGTTGTTCCCTTGGATGTTAACACATAAGTGATAAGGACCTAGCCTTAAACATTATATATTATTGAGTTAAGTCAAAAATAAATATTGAGAATCATTTCATGTTTATAGATTTGGAGAATTAAAAAATATCTATTACATTACATTTAAAAAATAACAATGTAGAAACTTCTACTCAGTATCCAATTTTTTAATAAAATAAATACTCGAAAAAAACATTTCTAGTTCCATGTTTTAGACAACACGACTTTTCTTTCATCCCATTGTTGACACTATTTATCTTTAATTCATGTGAAAAACATTTAAAAAATAGGTGTGAGCATAATAATATTATTAAGGGATATAAAATAAGGAAATGAAACATTAATCCATCAATTAATAATAATCAATGAAACCATAATTTTAAATCATAACATACCCCATAAAATTATAAGATTTTGGAATAACACTTAGAAATCATATATCATAAAGGTAACTTGTGGCATTCATATAATTCATACATTGTATCTTTCACAGAGACATATGGAGTTATGTTAGAATACCCATCATAGTATATTCCTTAAATCTTGTGGGAGAAACATTTACATTTACCTCCGTCACATTACCCATTGCATTGGAGAGTTATCTCAGGCTCACCCGCCCTATGTTAATCATGGAATCATCTATATATGTAATCAATTTTCAATATCCAAAACATGTTAAAATCTCATAAAGCCAACATCAATGGAAAATGACATGTCAACATCTCTATCACAATATATTCTTTCTAGATATTGATATAATCACTTTATATAAAAAAATTCAAAATGATGAGTTTTGAATCATAGTGTCCCATACTAATTTGAAACATTTGAAATGATTTGTAGACTTTAAAACACTCATCTACCTATAAATAAATCCTTAATAGTGTTTCTAATACAAGTACCTTAATGATAAGGGTTTAGAATATTAAATCATTAAAAAAATTTAAAACAATGATTTAGTTAATTATTTTTTTAACAAAATAAGAGATTCTTGAATAAAAATAATCGATGAATAATATTTAATCAAAACATTAGAATATCAAGATAATAAAGGGGATTAATTATATTATATATCAAATAACATTATATACACCATATAATAGTGAATTGGTGCATAACAACAATGAAGTCTCTATGGAATGTAAATTGATATGTAATCCCTTGAAAACAGTGTCCATAAATTAAGGATAAATAAATTAAAAAATAATGTTTAAAAATTATAAATACAAAAAATGTAATTGGATATTTAGTTTCAATCAATCAGATAACCTTCACTCTTATATTTTTAAAAACAACACCAATTACTAGGATGTTTAACTCAATGTAGTTAAATTGAGTTGAAATTACTCTTATCAAGTTCATATCATTGACTTTATAATATATCAATGGAGTGAATATGTGTATCAAATTTATATCCAAAAAAAGTGGAGTGGAAATTAAAAAACAAATAAAAAAGTGTTGATTCCACACATAATTGTAGAATTACATAATTAAGAATTAGAAGATTAACCTAAGGAATGAAAATTTGGTTAAAAAGTTCCCTTACCGATTTGATAACTTACGAAACATACACCACATGAAAGAAGGATCAAACAATAAAGATGTAAATACCCATAAATTAATGTATATTACATAAAAAATAAAATCACATGTAGTATATACACCACAATAAAGGAAATAGAGCCAAATATAGCATGAATCTCGCATGAATAAAAATATGTGATGAAAATACCGTACCACATTTTAATTAATCAAGTCATATGAAAAAAGATAATAAAAAAAATGAATCACCAAATACCATGAATATAAATATATTTATGATAATATATATCAAATGGAAGTACACAATACATCACATACAAGAAATTAGTGGAGAAAAATGTAAATCTCACGGAATTAAATGTGAGATTAGAAACCCCTTACATCATGCATGACTTGACTGATTTGTTCTGTGTTCATCAAAAATAAAAAAATTATGATAATTTATACATGCTTACGAACCATTTTATAGTTTATTTTTCCTTTTATATCACTTATTACCATTTTATAATCTCTATTCAATCATTTATGTTAATAATGGTCGTTTTGTCAAAATTTGGTACTCGTGTCAAAAATTAACTTCTTATAGTTAGAACTTGTTCATGTAGTAAAAATTTCATTATCTATATAATTATATTCATCATTTAGATATCATATATATCATATATATTCAGTATATTTTTGTATTTATTATATTACCAAATATTTGGAGATATGGAATGAAATGCAACATTCATGGAGTGATTAAGCCGTACATACGAATGAACAGTACTTTCATTCCTATTTAATATTTAATGGAATGAAAAAATAATGATACATAGGTGTATTATATTTCCAGTATAATATAATATGATATATATGTTACATAATTTCATTAATTCCAACTTTAAAACGTTCCATGTATCTAATGAATGGGGCATATCACCTTGAGGGGGTGGTAGTCTGCACTTCCCCAAATGAATTTATCATAATTACACATATTGGAAACCATAAAGGTTTGTTTGTAAATAAAAATTATAGAATCATAGAGAGAAAATAAACATAATATATATCATATATATATATACAGTTCCATCATAATAGAAACCATGATAGGTGGTAGGAGAATATTGAACAATCTCCATTCCATGAGGCTTTAGTTCACCGTCCCCATAAATAGTATGTTGGTTACCTATAAGATGGAGGTGTGTGTATGTGTAGTTCTAATTCCTCTCATAACCACAACCTTGTATATTTCATACAGTAGTTTTGTTTTAAAATAATGTAATAAAGATAGTTTATGGGGATGGATAAGTAAAATAAAACAAAAGAATATAAGAGAAGACGTTACCTTTAAATCAGGTATCTCCCTTTGGGAGCAACCAAAAAGTTTACTTGAATTGACTTCTGCCAAAAGGAAGGCTTATAGTATGATGGGAGTTATGTAGAGAGGTTACATGGTCAGATTTTGGACAATCCATGGGGCTTGAGAAGTATGAGGAATGGTTTATAAGTGAGGGCTTTTTGTAAGGGGGGAGGGGCTCTTTCAGAATGTTAAAAAATGTTATTTTATTATAAAATTATTTTCAGTCTCTACTTGTCAAAAACTAATTAAAGTATAATTTAAGATGACTCATGTTCGAAATAAAATCATCCAATAAGAATTGGACCAATTTTTGGATACTATTTAAAACATTACAATCTTATTTATTTAAATAATTCATTATTGAGGTAAACACTACATCATTATTTTGTCACAAATATGTCTATTTATCTGATGTATAAAAATTAAAAAAAAATGTAATGATGTATGGAATATTTTTAGCAGTAAAATGAATATTTATAGTTGGAGTGATAACTTATACAACACCATGTATGAATTGATTTAATAAAAGATATATGGTTATGTCGTTTTTATGTTTACATTACATTAATTAATATAAAGTGTCATTGTCACTCATAAGTGTCTCCATGGTGTCCCAAAATTGACACATGGATTCCCATTTTCATAAATTTATCATCCAGTAGGATTAGGACACATGTTAGGGTAATTTCATATTATAATAATCATATTTTGATACCCTTATTTTCCAGATTTACCCTTTAACCATGATAAATAAATTTTTTAATGAAGTACATATTCATATTGTATAAAAAAAAATTACCTATTTAAACCATTTATCCATCATGATTCCAAATAATGAATAATTTTTTAAAAATTGAAAACGTAGAAATGGAAGAATTTAATTTAAAAATAATTCTCCCTGTCAAAACAAAAAGTGTGTTTTAAAAAAATAATAACAATCAAAATATTGACAATTGTTTATGTCGAATTTCAAAGTGAAATTATATAAATTGATCAACATTGGGTTAATTGATAAAAATATAATTTCATTATCCTTTATAACCAATTAATAATATAATCTAACCATATAAATAAATTAGATTGAAAGGTAGTTTTGAATTAAAATACAGTCATTTTAAATATTCATTAAAAAATGAGATTAATCATAAAAAATACCAAAAATGTACCCAAAGTAAAATTTGATGTCCTGATTATAAATATGAAATTTATATTTTATAATAGAACATATAGATGTGTCCAAAAATATATTTAAAAATCGTTTTCCATCAGGAGGAGGTAAATCGATATTTTAATGAATATTAGAGTATTTATACATAAAATTAGATTCATTCACATTTTATGGCAATATAATTTATAGGATAAATCAAAAAACATTTAAAAAATATGTAAAATAATTATTTAGTTAGTTCTATTCATTCCTGCTAAAACAACGACTATGCATTAACAGCCATTTAAAATAATAATATTTTATTAATATTTTTCAGTATAACTCAACGTTGTGTGAAACATAAGTTTTCAATGAACCCTTTTGTTGGGTTTTAGGTATGTCATTTATCATTGCATCTGCTTTAATATAAAATTAATATTTAATTATGAAATTTTAATAAATATAAAAATGTTATCTTTTTTATTTTTTTTGGAAGATAAATCCTTCCACCCTTTTGGTAATTACGTCCATGCAATTTTAAAATTGGGCTTGGAAACATCATTAAAAGTTCAATATCAGAAAAAGACTCAATAAAAATATCACGTTAAAATAAAGAAAAAGAAATACAAAGGTCACCAGAGATAGTTCATATTAGGATTCCATATAGGAAAACATGTATATAGAAGAGAAACAAACCATCATGTATTGATGGAGAGTGGTATAAAACATGATTATGATAATGTTAACCATAAGAAAATCAATATCATGTGATCGGATAAACGGTCTTTGATTCCCTAGTTGGAAAATTTAACAGACAATGTATTTCATTTATGTTACTTTTCATAAAGTTGGTGAATATGTTTATGAGGTTACTAAAAACATAAGGAAATATACTTACCTATCACGTAGACATTCTTCCTTTACTCAATTTCTATAAAAAAAGTCTTTTCTCCAAATAATGAGTATTCAAACTTACTTGGTCACATTAAAAGAGCTAGAATCAACTTCTAGAATATTAGATAATCCTAAAAAGATGAACTATATATTTCTCCTGTCATTAGACATCATCCAAAACAAAAACGTTTAGTGCAAGAATAGATAATCTACAAAAAGCATAATACATTGTAAAAAAATACTACTATTAAACCCCAAAATATTACAAACAATACCCAAAGTGCAGTAAAGACCATTAAATAAACCAATATCATTAAAATTATTCAATGTAACCCAAACTAAGATTGTATTCCAAAACTCATAAAGATTTAATAACATAGTCTCCCATAGTTAAACATAACATTTATCTTTGAATAAAATCGACTACTCGTAAAGTCTCATAAAGATTTGTAATTAAAAAAATCACATATTCTCTATGGTAGGTTAAACTTTTCCATAAATAACCCAATGCACCATATGTCTATAACAAAAACATTGATTCTTCCAAAATAAATTTCCACTATTAATCATCAAAAGAAAAGATAATTATTTCTATAATAAAATTTTCATATATCAAACATCACGATTATACATACTATAAATAGTCCTCTGATGTAATCCCATCATGAAAATAGCATTTATACTTTTAATCATTTCAACATCCTAAAATGTACCATAGCTCTTGAATCCATTATATGTTGAAATTTTTCTCATTAAACATTCTTCATGATCCTTTTTCTATTATTTTACAACATATTTCATAACACTTCATTCCAATAAACAAAATCATTAATCATATCCTAGGATTCAGTAATGTCAAAACATTAGCTAACAAATAGTTCATACCTTTCATTATTCATTTTCAGCTTCCTCATCTTTGATTAGAATGAAATTAGGAATTTCTAAACATACATTTGAACGATCATGTTGATCCAATTCTTGAACATTGTTTGTAAGACATCTATTTGTATAATTTTCATTAGCACCACATTTAAAACATTCAATTTATCCTTTAGAAATAACTTCATTCTCTTATCTAGAGTCAACTGGACACTTCCTTTTTTCAATTTCAGGTTATTGCTTTATGAAATTTATTATCACATATATAGCATATTCCCATCCCTTTGAAGAATTTTCATAAGTGTCTCTTTCCATATACTTTATACATTGGTTATAAATGTACATACCTTTATAATTATTAATTGAACTTCTACAGGTATTTTTTTCTGGAATATACGATAACGTATAAAAATCACCAAGGTTCAGGTGGTCGATCATGAATCCAGATAGTTGGTTAAGAAAACCCAAAAGATTTCTCATTGAAGCTTCCATTTAATTTAGTTTCTTATTCAGAAAAATGTCACAATTTTCTTCACATCCACTACTACTTTAGTTCCTGCTAGATTAAGCCATTACTAAAATCAAAATGTTCACTTTGAGTATATGAGTAAAATCGTCATATAATATCTTATGGGGAGGGTAAATACTAATATATACATATTCATGTTATCTAAAACTCATTCAATATATTTAAAATAACTATAGAGATTTATAATATTCTAACCATTATGGTTATGTCACTTTTTTATAAATAACACACTAACCATTAAAGTTCTCTGAACCGTCCTTTGATACCATCTATAAGGACTCATCTTTAAACGTTGCATAATCATGAGTTATGTCAAGAATTCACTTTGAGGATATTTTTTGGTTTATAGTTATAGATAATTACACCATATATATTACATTACATTTCAAAAATACCAAACTAGACACTTCTACACAGTATAAATAATTTTCCTAAAATAAAAAATCTAAAAAAACATGTCTAGTTCCATGTTTTAAATATCATGACTTTTCCATGAACCCATCCATGACCCTATTCATCTTTATGTCTAGTGAGAAACATTTAAAAACAAGTGGTGAGAATAAAAAGTTCAGTATGGGTTATAAAATAAATAAAGGAAGCATTAACCCATAAATAAATACAAATCAATGAAACTATACATTTTAATCATAATATACCTCATGAAATTGTATGATTTATGAATAAAACATAGAAATAATAAATCATAAAGGTACCTTGTGAAATTCCTATCATAAATACATTGTATTAATCACAGCTCCGTACGGAGTTATGTTGGAATACCCATCACATTATATTCCCTAAATGATCTAGGAGAAACATTTACATTTACCTCTGTCACGTTACCCAATATATTGGAGAGATATCTCGGGCTCACTCACCCTAGGTTTATCAAGTCTCTACCCACATACATAAAGAATTCCCATGATCCATGACATATTCATAACACATAAAACAATAATAATGATAAAATAACATTTCCACATTGCAATCACAATATATCATTTCAAGATATTTATATGAGCACTTTATATAAAACATTCCAAAAGAAGAGGTTTGAATCCAAAATTACCATACAACATTGATTCTTTTTATATATAATTTTATAATTTGAAACACTCATATGCATATAAATAAATATTTAAAATTATTTCAATAACATGGACATGAAATAGAGGGATTTGGAATATTTAATCATTATAACATTTAAAACGATGTTTTAGTTAATGAAATTTTTTTAAAAATGAAACCTGATTGAGTAAATATAATTGAGGAATAAAATTTAATAAAAAAATAATAATATCATTAGAATAAAGTGGATCTATGATATAATAATACAAAGGACATTATATACACCAAATAAGATTGAAGTGGTGATTGAAAACAATGATGTCTCAATGTAATGTTAATTACGACAAAATCCCTTATTAAAACTATGTCCTTAAATTATGGATAAATCAATTACATAATAATGTGTGAAAAATATATATACAATCTATAAAATAAGATATTATCTGTAAATAAAATAGAGAACATTCAGGATATTTTTCATAAAAACAACACCAATGGCCTGGATGTTTAACTCAATCAATGGAAAATGAGTAAAAAATACTAGTATCATATTCATATCGATGACATAAAAATTTATCATTGGATTGATTATGTGTATCAAAATTATATCATCATAAAGGGTAGTAAAATTACAACACAAATAAATTAACAGAGATGCCACAAAAAATCATAGCATGACATAATTATGAATTATAATATTAACAAATGAATGGAAATTGGGTTAAAAAGTTCCCTTACCGATTCGGTAACATACGGAACATATACCACATGAAAGAAGGATTATAAAATGAATATGTAAATATCCATAAATTAATTTAGATTACATGATGAATCCAATCTTGGGATGTTCATACACCACACAAATGAAAATATTGGCAAATATAGCAAGAATATCATGAGAATAAAAAAATGAGATAAAACCCCCTTACCACATTGTAATTAACTGAGTAGTATGAAAAAAAATGTTAATACCCACAAAATGAATCATATAATACCATGAATATATATATAATAATGATAATAAATTTAAAATTTCAGTACACAATACACCACATGCAGGAAATACATTGTGAACAATGTAAATCTAAGATAATTAAAAGTGAGATAAGAATCCCCTTACATCGTGTCTCACATTACTCGTTTGTTCCTTGATCTTCTTGAATAATAAACATTAGTCAATTTATACATTCTTAAATACCATTTTCTATTTTATAATTCCATTTATATCACTTATTACAATGTTGTAAACATCATTCATTCATTTAAGTTAATAATGGTCATTTTGTCAATATTTAGTACTTCAGTCAAAATTGAACTTCTTCTAATTTCATGTTCTCACAGTGGTCAAAATTACATTATCTCCATAATTATATTCATTATTTAAATATTATATATATAATATATATCCAGTATATGTATTTATATATAATATTACATATCATTTGGAGATAAGAAATGAAATGCACCGTTCATGGAGACATTAAGCCGTGCATATGAATGAACAATACCATCCTTTCTATTTCATATTTATTGGAATGAAAACATAATGATAAATAGGTATATTATAATCCATTATAATATCATATGATATATATGTTACTAATTTCATTAACGCCATAGTTTATACGTTCCATGTATGTCTTGATGGAATCATATCAACTTGAGGGAGGGGTAGTCCACACTTCCTGAAATGAAATTATCATATTTAAATATATTTCAAAGAACAAAGGTCAGTTTTTATATAAAAATTAAATAATAATAGAGAAAACATAAACATAATATATATCATATATAAATAAATTTCCATCATAATGACCCCCATGAGAGGTGGTAGGATAAGATTTAATAATCATCGTTTCATGATGCAACAGTTAGATGTCTCCCGAAACAGCATGTTCTTTACCCATTAGATGGTGGAGTGTGTTTGTTTAGTTAGATTCGTTATCATAGAAAACATATTATATTGGGTATAATTTTTCTGTTATAAAATAAAGGAATAAAAATAAATAATAGGGTTGGAGATGTAAAATAAAACAAAAGAACTTAAGAGAAGATGTTAACTTTAAATCAGGTATCTCCCTTTGGTTTGAACCAAAAAGTTTACTTTAATTTCCTTCCACATATAGAAGTAATATAGAAGGTGGATAGGGATGTAGAGAGCTTAATTGGGAATATGTGGGATAAGAAATGGGGAATTAGGAGTGTGAGTATTGGGTTAGAAGTTAAGGATTTTTATAAGGAGGATGTGGGGCTCTTTAGGAGTGCTTAAAACTTTTATTTTATAATAAACTGATTTTAGATTTTTAAAGGTCCAAAACTCATTAAAGAAAAATATAATATGACTCATGTTCTAAATAAAATCATCCAATAAAAATTGGACAGGTTTTTGGATATTATATTAATATTTATAATATTACTTATTTAAATCAATCATTAATTAGGTAAACACTACATCATTATTGTGTCATAAATATTATAATTTATGTGATGTCTAAAAATTATAATAAATTATCTTGATGTGGAACATCCATTGAGATTTAAAATACAAATTTATAGTCAAATAGATAACTTATATAACCCCATGTATGAATTGATTTACAAAACAATATTTGTTTGTTTCATTTTTCTCTTTACATTAAATTAATTAATATAATGTGTCATTGCCACTCTAATGCAGCTCCATGGGTTACCAAAATAGTCCCAATGATGCCTGTGGTCATAAATGTATTAACCAATTGGATTAGGAAACATGTTAACATGATTTCATATTATTATAATAAAAATTTGTTACCCTTATTTAACGGATTTACCCTTTAACCATGGAAAATAATTTTTTTTCTGAAGTAAATATTCATAATGTCTAAAAATAAAGTTTACCAAATTACACAACTTGGACCTTATGATTCCAAATATTGAATCCATTTTTACAAATTCAAAACACATAATTTGAAGAAATTAATTTAAAATTAATTTTTTCATTCAACACAAAAAACATGTTTTTAAGATATAATAACTATCAAAATATTGACAGTTGATTATGTCCAATTTATAAGGGAAATTACTTACAATGACCAACATTAGAGTAATTGGTAAAAATATAATCTAATATAACTTAAAAACCAATTAAA